>CAUJNA010003439.1:699051-1021551 GCA_963377175.1 Effrenium voratum
TTAGTATGGCTCCCTTAAAAATTGATTGTTGAAATGGACATGCATCCCCACCACCCCTCCCCCCCAACTCGCCATCGAGGCGTCCTGCTGGAGCTCTTGGCCCTAGTGTTCCTCTCCTTGGGCTGCTGCCTCTCCGCGGCCGCGCTGGGCGAGTCGGAGTCCTGGGCCCGGGGCCTTGGCCCGATGTTGGTTTTGTTCCCTTGGGATGTTTTTGTTATGTTCAGCTTTTTCTGTGAGGCAGGTCCAACTTGAGGCTGAGATGAATCAGTTTTCACTCTTTGGGATTCTACAAACTTGTTCTGGCTTTGTGAATCGGTGAATTGCCAGAGCAAAACCAGAAAAGAACACGGCAACCATTCTGGCCAACTTGTACTGGGAGTCGTGATTTTTCTTGGCCGCGTGGTTCAAAATGACCCAGTTCATCAGTGGCAATTGCCGGATGAGGCCGGAAAAATGATGCATAGCACGCCTGAGCAGCTGCTTTTTGGACAGCACTTGGAGTATCGAACATGGGGAAAAACAGTTGTTGGGGGGGTGCTGGTAGGATTCCCTTTGGCTGCAATGGCTGCTGACTTCGCACAAGGGGCAGGCATCAAGACACATCAAGGAGGCACATGTGCACGCGGACCTTTTCATGAGAGGTTGTTCTTTGAGGCCCGGAGCCATGCAAAGGTCAACCTTTCGACGAGGATCTGCTCCAGGAAATAACTGACCACAATGCTCCACTAGTATCGTTGCCCGACTGTTGCTCGGGTTTTTCAATGAGTCACAGTTCTGCATTGGCGGGCCGGGTGTTTGCGTAGGGGTCACGACCCCGGGGAGAAGACTGTGACGCGGGAAAGACAAACATCTGTGGCGACAATAAATCAATGTTTGTGTGTGTGATTTGATTAGGCAATGATCGCAGAGTGGCATCCTTGCCTGCAGAGTGCAGCCCGCACTTTTTCGGCTCCAGTCAGGAATATGCAAAAACACACGCTGCCGAGCAAGAAGTCCAAGTCATGCACCTTTGATATGTCAGCGAAATCGCCTCCACACGCAGGACATCTCAGCAAGCGCCTACGACTATGGCCCGAGAACTTTGTGCAAGCAGCCAGACTTTGCCACTGCTCACGGAGGCAAGGAAAGATGACACAGCTTGGTGTTTAAGAAGCCTTTGTCCCCAACACAAGATACAAGATGCTTTCTTCAAGTGAGCCACAACCAAACCCGGGTAAGTGAAGGTTAGTAAGGGACAATCCCAGCCAGAAATAGTTGCGGCCGCCTTCTTAATTCTTTTCATGGTTCTGGGTCGACCATTTCAATACCGGGTTTTGATTGTGACTCAAGTGGGTTGCTTGCGTCCAAAAGGGGCAACCTCCCAAGCCTCGCACCAACCCACCGCCTCGCGCGATGGTGGCTGTGAACTCACCGACGACGAAGAGCCTTCGCCGAGACGCGGAGAAGGAGAATGCGGCGAATGCGGCCACACCCAGGGAAGGCCGAACGCGAAAAGAGGGCGGTGTGAGCGTTTCTATCCCAAAAAAGGATCCCTATGGACAGAATGAATGAGTTTTTTGCAAAAGGGCACGTTTCTGGCCGAACGAACGAAGCATGTTGGTTCAAGGGGGGGGGGGTCGGTTGAATCTTTCAGATCGTTCCGAGGTTCCAATAAGGATGAATAGGTGGCAAGCTTCCCAGAATACGCTGCCAGTTGGGTGGAAATCCCATCGAAGGCCAGAATCAAGTTCCGGCCTGGACCTTGGGCTCGCTGCTTTGCACTTGTTCGATTCGGGAGGTATCCGGAATCCTGAGAGAAGGGTTCCATCTCTAAAGGAGATTCCTCTTAGGTTTGCTTTTCTTAGGCCCGCGTTAGTCTGTGCAGGTCCCCGTGCTTTTCCTAATTCCTTAAACCGAAGAGTGGTTTTCAAGATTCCCCAAGGACAAGAATCAACATGTTGTCTGAATTTATGCTGCTTCCCTTGATTTCTCCGAAGCAAAATTGTTTGTAGCATGCCCGCAGGAGTTTGGACAGCCCCGTGGTCCTCTGTGTGTTCCCCATTTTTCCTCAAGTAAGAAGGCGGTTTCAACCATGCCCCATGTGGTGCAAACAAAAAAAAAGGGACTTCGCCGCGCCAAGTTGCCGAGCTCAGGTTGGTCAAGGAGCTTTTCGCTGAAGGACCTCAAGGCGACGCCGAGGAATGCGAAGAGCGTGGCTCGCCGGATCTTAGCCCGGCTCCTTCTAGCAGGGAGGGCCGGATACGAAACCCATCGAAGCCCTCACTTAATGAGTTCCTGGACTTTATGTTTGGGAAGACCATGTTGGTTGTAAACAAGCAAAAAAAATAGCCTTCAATGTTGAAGTTTAACTAGGACCTCCGGAACGTAGATGTTTTACTCGCAAGTGCGGTGTTTTACTTGAAGCGATGTTTGCATGTCCATGTTGCGGGTGTTTGGCTGCCACTCTTCCAATGGATGCAGCCTTTACATCATAAAGAACCCCGACCCAAGGGCCCTCAACAACAACCTGGAGGGCCCAAAAACAGGCGGGACCCTTTGGGTAAGGTTTACTAAGCATGGGCCACAATCTGAACAAACGTGTTTAGGTTGCTGCAAAAGCTGAGGTCGTCTAAACTATCCGTACATGACTACTTGAAAGTCTTGGACACAGGTCTGGAGATCCGATCCATTGCTTGTTGGAGGTTGTTTAACAATGCTTCAGTGTATTCATAATCGAAACCTGGTACTGAAGTGGTTGACCCCAAGCCACGTAAAGACTTAAGAGGGCTGCCTGACCTGTTTCTGGCTGTCACCTTAAGGGGGGGGGTTGCAGCTTCGGCTGACAAGACCTGGAACTTCATCGCCGAGGGAAGGGCAGGGAACCTGGCTTGAAATCGATTCGGTACAGGCGAGTGGTTTGTAGCGGGCACTTACGACCCGAGAATCAACCTGGTGGATGGACAGGCCAGCATCTGAAAGACCCCCTAAATCGGACGCCTCGTGATAATCAACAAGACAATGCCACTCCACTTGCACACCACTTACACATATTATATGCATACTTAAGGACCAACATACTTCCCCCGCAAGCGATCCCCAATGCCCAATTCCCAAGCAAGCGTGCTTGAGGTCTTACTAAGCATTACTAAGTCTGTCTCAAAATAGGCTAGGTCCCGCAGTAGTGCCCCTTGTACCTTTTTTTGGGGGGAGGGTTCCCCTACTAAAATAGACTACAGAGAAAAGTTGGTACCCTTATTCCAACCTCTCAAATCTGGAGGGCCTAGTAGAGGACCCCCTTTTTTTTTTTTCTTTTCGGATGGCTTCAACGAGAGAAACGGCGCCCATCGGCCCAGGCGCGAGCCTTAGCCGAGAACGGTGCGACGCCCGTGGCACCGTCGTCGCCTTCCCCCGAGCAGCTGCGGTCCACGAGTCAGCTGACAGGCGCCTGGACGCCCTCCTTCAGCCCAGAGCAGATGGCTAAGGAGCTCCGCCGAAGAAGCCCCCACTGTTTTTGGGTCCAAATGAAGGGGCAGAAGCAGCCAGGTTAACATGGGACCTGTTTTGGGTGTGTGTTTTTCAAGGGTGCCCTCACCCTTTGCAACCTAAACACGTTTGTTCAGATAATGGCCCATGCCCAGCGGTTTCCACACCCGAAGGGTCCCGACGGTTTTGCTGTTGTTGAGGGCCCTCCAAATGGGTCGAGGTTCCCCATTGGAGGGTCCGGGGGTCGAATTGCAGGGGTCATGACCCTTGGGGAAGCTTTTTGTGTGTGTGTTTCCCTAAATAGTGCTTATACTAAGGGATTCTTACGGTAAGAGTTAAGGCCGGTTTAGATCGAGGTTCGCGCTCAAATTGCTGGCATTTTGTAAACAAGTTGCGGCCCTTGGGCCTTCTTAGAGAACACAACCCTTCCCAACAGAATCCTGCAAGTTGGTGCGAGTCCTTCGCGTGTTCGAATTGTCCACACTCCGAAGCCGTTAAAGTTTTTTAAGTTTGAAAGAGGGTGCGAATTGACCGTCCCACTCCTGCCACACAAAACGGAGTTGGAAATTCGATCCGCCGGTGATCCGGAAACAAGCAAGAGGCATAAACATTTGTGTCCTCCTAAAGCATTTGGAGTCTTCTGACCCGACCCAAGCCTTCCATTTCAAGTCTGTCTTGCTGGAGGCTTTCCGGGACACTTTCTGGGACCCAACGCCTGCCAAGCTGGTTTCTGATAGCGGGACGGGCCAGGAGGTGGTATACACTTGGGCGCTTGGCCAATTTAGTAGGCTCCCAGTAAACCAGATTCTCCAGTGTCGGTGACCATGAAAGGTGCTCCTTGGCCAAGGTGCCTTTTGCATACCGTTTCCGTTGTTGCAATCCTACTCACCAGCTGCGCTGGTTGGCTGCAGGGCACCACCCATCCACCAACCCCATCCACCAACCCCATCCACCCCACCCACCTTGTCACCCCGGCTTCCCACCCCACCCACCCTACCCACCCACCCACGGGACCCACCCTAGCGTGCGTGCGCGCGCGCGTGCGTGCGTGCTTTCGTGCGGCGCGACGAAGACTGGGGGTCTCATCCCCACGGTGTCTGCGATGTTTTCCGCCTAGTGGCGCCAGCCCCACTTTTGCCGAAAGCTCGCCCACTTGATTGCAAACATGCCCGCTATGTCCGCCCACTACTCCTTGGGTGGGGTTGGGTGGGGCCGTGGTTGTGGGGTGGGTGGGTGGGGGTTGGATGGGAGGGTTGGGGGGTTAGGTACGCTGCTTGGCAATTCAATCAAGCTTTGTATTGGAACACTGAGTGGTCACCGGCGCGATTTTAGGGGATGTGATAGGGGAGGGTCATGCATTTGTAGCTCCTTGTCGGACGCTGCCACTGCGAGCGCGGCCTGGGGCCCTGAAACGCCCCAGTGCGGAGTGGGGTTGAAAATCAAATCCCCGCTGCGCACGGGCCTGTTTCCAATTTGTGGGTCATGCTGCTTTTGCCGGAGTGACTGCTGGCCGTTTCCCCAAGCTTGGATTGAGCTCCTGTTATTCCACCTTTGTGCGCGCCCCATGGCAAATTCAGCTTGCGCGCGGTTTTTTGTAGGTTTCCTTAAATCTGTGAAGCGATTCCAGACGGTTGACGGATATCTCGAGGCCCCGTTAGAGTGATTGCCCACGCTGGAATGTTCTGCGCATCGCAGAGCAACATAACCTGACCGACCTAGATTGGGAACCATGCCCAAGTCAGAGAGGAAAGGCACGATGCCTGAACTCCCACATCTCAAACACGGGGGGCCGTTCCAACAATTTGGACGGTTGCTTTCATTTTCAGGGCGGTCAAATTTCTGAGGTCGCCCGTCTTAGCGCAGAGGATTTCTAGTTTTAGAGGGCTATGTCTCTCATGTCAGCGATTTGTTGATTTGTTGGAGATGGCCTCCATTCTTGGCTCATGTCAAATTTCAATGGAGATTTACGTTTGCGGGTCTAGTGCTACCTGTACTGTAGCATAATACTTTTGACATGCCTCGGCTGGCCCCAGTGCACTTGATGGCTGGCAACTGGCGGCTGCGTTGTCAGCCTTTGCCCCAGCAGCCGGACGCAGCCGGTCGAGCCGGGGTGCTTTCTTGTCGTCCCACTTGACTTCTTGCAGCCCCATAGAATTGTTGAGGGCAGGGCTTGCAGAACATCTCGGGGGCCTCCTTTTTTAAAGCTTTAGTGGTTTTTGGCAAGGAAGACGGGCAGTTTTATATTTCTTGAATTGGGGGTGAACCTGTCGGTGATTGCTAATCATTAGTTAATGTCAACGTTGGGAGGCATCCCTTGCACCTGACCGTTGCCCGGGCGGCTCATTGCGCTCAAGCCGAGAAAGGAAAGATCGACCGAGAGGCCAGGGAGGGCCGCAACCATGCCCGGGGAGGGATCCAAGCGCAGTGTACGAGGGGTGCTGGCACCATGCGGCGTGACAGTATTTTTTGAGGAGACTTGGTGGCGCCGAGATGTGGGTTAACTGGGAGCCTCTATGGCTGAAAAAGCCTGGCTTGCTACGGTCACTGAAAAGCTTTGGCAGGTGCGGAGCAACCGTATCTCCGCGCCTCAGGTGCGGAACGCCCGCGACCCGGCGCCTGCTTCAGGTGCAGAAACCAGCTAAGGATCGGGGTCCTCTTCAAGACGTACCCAAGATAAGCAGACCACGCCGCCGTGAAACCGACTTCGCTTCGCACGGGCTTGCGTCCCCTTGCCCGTGCACTTCCGCAGGCAGAGGAACAGACTGGCCAGACTGTGCAGGCGGATTTGGGCAGGAATTTACAAAGGTCACCTTTTCGCACGGTCACCTTTCCGATTCTCCGACAGCAAGTGGGTTATCTAAGCGGCCACCCACTTACTCACTTAGGCCAAGCATCCAAGCGCAGAAACTCTTGTAACATTCCAATTGGGTGATGTCCTTTTAGTTTCTCTCGCGAACCTCAACAACACATTTAATTTAAACGCAGTCTGTCAAACCTCCATGCGTCCCAACAGTCCAGCCGCGCAGGAGCCAAAGGCTTCACCGACTCCGCCCAGCTTGTCAGAGTTCGGCGACCTGCGACAACGGGTGAGGCAGATCTCGTCCCAGCTCCAGACACTTCACTTAGGTCAGCAGGGTTCCTCAAAGGATGCGCACCACGAAATGAAACCACATAACACTTGTTGGTATTTACATGAGAATCATCATGCCAGGGTTTCTAAAGTGGTGCAGGACTGTCTCCATCCACAGTACGCCCAAAAGCCACTCGCCCGAATCAGCTGGTAAAGGTGGATTGTGAATTGGTCCAACGGAAGTGACCCTGAAAGATCTGTAGAGGGTGGTGGTTGAGCTACAATTCTGAGTCACGCTCCCAGAAGGTGATCAAGGTCAAAAAGGTTCATGGGAAAAGGAATTCACCAATTCGCGGCACAACGAGCTTTTCTATGATGAATGCGTGGGGATGATGTACTTCCGGTTGTGAATTATTTACTAGTCATTTGCGATAGGGATAGTTGGGGGCATTCGTATTTAACTGTCAGAGGTGAAATTATTGGATTTGTTAAAGACGGACTACTGCGAAAGCATTTGCCAAGGATGTTTTCATTGATCAAGAACGAAAGTTAGGGGATCGAAGACGATCAGATACCGTCCTAGTCTTAACCATAAACTATGCCAACTAGAGATTGGAGGTCGTTTTAGTAGTCATTTGCCTTCCCCTTGTTGGTCCATGTTTTGTCATGGTCCTATGAAGGTGACGCAACAAAACAAGCCCCTACATCAAGTTGCGAACCACAAAGTAAGACTTGAAACACGGGGACGGGCTTCTTGCTGTTCCAGCCCAAGGGCGGCAGCAAATCCCAAGCTGCCCCTCGCAACTCGTTTGAGTTGTTCTTCCGGTTTGAATAGCTCGTAGTTCCAGTAGCCGAATTGGTGACCTTGTTTTCCAACGTCCACTGGCTTCACTTGGTGTTTTGTTTTTGGAAGTTGAAACATGTCGAGGGTCGAGGTAGGAAACTACGCAGCCTACTTTCCGCTAGCACACGCTCCAACCACAATCGTGGGAGTGACCAGAACTAGGCGGCGGGTCGGGAGTCGGGATGAGTCTTGTTTGAGTTCTGAGGAAAAGCAACGCCCAGCAGGCGGAGATGTGCCTCGGTTCGGATAATGCTGACCCCATTTAATCAACCCCAAATTATGAATAGAGGGCTGTCCCGGGCTTAGCGGGGAGTCATTACGTTTTCAGGGGAACACCCCCTACTAACAAACTGGGGTTGATTAATATGGGGTCAATATTACACCAAATTGGGACCTCACTTCGGCAGTTTCTGAGCTTGAAACTGTTGGGAAGATCATGCTATTGCTAAGCAACAAGCCCAAACTTGTGACCCAGCAAGTGAGAAAGCACGAAGCTTGGGTCAGACTCGGATTTATTTGGTCCACCGCTTCTGTTCCTTGGATGTTTGGCCAAGCTATGGAGTTGCTGGCAGGCGCGTAGCCCCCCTAGTGGAGTTAGCCCTGTTGCACATGGGTTCCAACCCCAGCGGCTGACCATTTACGAACTTGGCGGATCCAAGTACCGAGGCAGAGCTTCCTGTCGCAATCGCTGAAGCACTGCGAGAATCTCAGGGAAGAAGCGGCAGAGGCCCAAAGGAGACAGCGATCTTTGTGTTTTGTTGGGTAGCGGACTTCAATCGGGGGCGAAATACTCTGACCCTGTTGGTCCAGACCACCTTATCGCAGCAATCAATGGTTGCCCACGGAGTGCTTTCACTTCTCTTTTCGCATGTCCAGTTGGATGTGTTCGTGCTATGGATCTGCCAAAAGATGGGGAGTGACCTGGAGCACACGGGTCTGGTTGCATTGCTCGGTTCCCCGAAACATGAATGCATGCAGTAGCAAGGAAGCTGCAAGAAAACCGCCCACATGTGGGGTCCATGTAGAGAATCCAAGCCCTACTAGGTTCCCGAGTAGTGCCCTTTTGCGTTTTTTTGGGGGAGGGTTCCCCTACTAAAATAGACTACAGAAAAAAGGGTATCCTTATTCTATCCTCTCTCCTGAAGGACCTAGCCTATGCCTTGCCGGGTCGGCGCGCCGCCCTTTGCTAGGAGCAAGGAACATCATCATCACCGCTGGTGTGCACTGGACCAGGCCGCTCGACCGAATTTTTGTCGAAGGTGCACGTGCTGCCCAAGGTTTCTGATGAGCTCGTTGGTGTTTTTTTTGGACAGACCATATTGCTTGGCGCATGTTGTTTAAGGTGAGCCCACCTCCCTTTCAGGTTTTGGAAGTGGCAGACATTGCAGTATGTTGTTGAAATCAAAGATCCATGACTTCAGGCTTCTTTGAAGAACAGTTCGATGCCGGTAAACAAACTACTGCCCACACCTTGGACAAAAAATCAGACCACTCATTAACTTGGTCGGTGCCAGGTAGGACGCTTTTCTTGCTTGGGGGGGGTCAGCTGTGAAAAAATACGGCCATAAAACAAGCTGCAGGCATCCCAGGCTGGGATCCGGGAACCTCGTTCTGGTTTCCTAAGGCGCGGACGGATAGTGGGGGTGGAGGGTAACTTGTAACCCAAGTAGCTACTTGACTTGGCCGATCCACGTAAACCATCACAATCATATTTCAGGCAAGCAAATGTTCAAGGTTGCGGACGTTGCCTCCATCGCAACGGAGGGTGGATCTGTTCGATCAAGAATGCCAAAAGCGGAAGGTGCTGCATTTCGTTTAGGTGAGTTTTCTCTTGATCCTCTTGGGGTGGCAATGAAGACATTTTGCATGCGGAAATATCAGTGGAGCTTCATTTTATTTTGAGTGAGCCCTAAGATGGGTTGGGATTCTCACACAAACAGGCGTTTGCAACACAACCACTCAAAGGGCTTCCCCTCCGGTCCCTTCCAAAGTGCCCGTTCAACTGATTCTCTTGCGCCAGAAGCAAACAGTCCTGGCGTCCGACCTGTATCGCCCATTCGAGGAGAGGGAGGCGCTGCAGCATATGGCGCAGATGGCCCAGAAATCCGAGAAGGTCGCGCAGGGCGCGGAGCGCGCGGCCAGGGAGGCCAGAGAGAACGGATTCGCCATATGGCTGTGGCGGTCAAAATCGTTTTGGGATCCCATTTTGGTTGGTAGGTGAATTCACCACCCATTTTAGAAGCTATTTTAGCGGGGATTGAATCGGATGTTCACTTGGGGTACCATTTGGCTGTTGACCCATGGCCATAGGAGTGTAGCTCAAAAATTGGGGTGCAAAATGAAAACCTGCGTAAGCCCAGGTGTTGAATTTTGAGCCACACCAACATGGGGGTTGATCAAAAGGTCCGTGATACATGGGGTGAAAATTTCGGGAACCAAAACAGATGACTCTCATGCATGGTCATTTTGGGGCCCCCTGGAATATTTGATCAATCCCCATATGGCTGCGCTTTCTTTAATTTGGAGCCCAGGCCCGAGTCAAAAGGTTTTCAGGGATACCAATGTATCAGCTCGACATGAAAGTCCAAACTTCCATTTGTTTGCAGATATCTCATATCTCCTTTTGGGGGTGCCTGAATGCACCTGACCTTAGCATCTATCTAGTGAATCCTTGAGAAAGCAGACCTCCCAGTTATTCACCTGGGGAGAGATGCAAGAATAACCCACCTTCAGGAGGGAATTCTAAGATAGACTTTACTCCCTGCAGATGTAGCCCAAGCAACACGTCGTTTTTCTGAGCCTCCTTTCTGTGGAGCGGAAAGTAGTGTGCCTTTCAAGGCTCCTTTTGAAGGAACATCTTAGAAGGGTCCCCAGTTGCAACCCTCCCCTTAGTGGCGTTATTCCTGTTGCTAGTGGGCCATAATACAAATGGCTAGCTTCTTAACTTGGCTCGACAACCAAGTATGTTTCTCAACCATGCGAGGTTCGTTGAACAAAATGCAGTGTAGGGCCATTTCAGAGGACTCACGGAAAAACAAACAAACAACAACCGGGGATTCCCCACATTTTGTGCAAAAGAAAACACAAAAACCGAAGAACTCGCTCAATCCCCCATGTCCGATGTGTTTCCCGCAGCATTTTTGTGGGACCCTCCCCTTCGCTCCCCTTCGCTGCAGGAGGCTGTGGGCTGGCGCGGGTGGCTGGGAAGCTTCCTGGAGCTGCTGCTCAGCGAGGGCCAGCTGGGCCTGGAAGAGCTAAAAAGTACTGAGAGGAGCTCCGAGTGCGGCTGAGTTCTTGATAAACCCAGGGTTCTAGGGGACACTTCCAACCAATAGGGGGAAAGGATTCTAAACACGGAAATTCTCCAAACCAAAGCATTGAAGCAACAATGGTTCTAGGGGAAGCTTCCATTTCCATTCTTTCCAGGGATCCCAGTCTTTTCAGAAAACCATCAGAAGCTCAGGGGAAACAGATCCGGTTTTGAAAAGAACGATGGTTGAAAAGATCCGGTTAGTCTTTGGGACGTGGTCAGCGAGGAAAGGATCAGGCTGACTCCACTTTTCAAAGATGCTGATCCAGTAGCGGGGGCATGCCTTTTTGATCGGTACGTTAGGTTCAAAATAGGTTCAACCAGTGCTTTAGATGGGGTTTATGCACCATGTACCAGGGAAACCCATCTATTTTTCCAACAGGCGTGTCGAGTCGATGGGACCCTCCTGGTGTCGGCCTTGCCAAAGTTGCTGGGCTTGGTCTTGGTACCTGGGCTTCTGAGTGCGCCGGATTCCGGGCGAGCAACACGTCCAAGACACTCTTTGCCAGTAGCTCGCGTGCCTGAAACTGTGCCAGGGCGGCCCCATGCCTCCCTCCGTGCCGCCAGAGGGGCGGTCGAGGATGCCCCTTCTTTCTCGCTGTGGCCTCCTCGCTTTTGCCAGCACTCTTCGCGCCCGACGCTCCAAGTCGTCCCAAGGATCTTCGTCACGGGTTCGTCCTGCTGTGTTTCCCAGCGCAGCTGCCCAGAAACTGCCACAGCGCTTGGGGCCTTTGCTTGTTCCTCATTTTCCCTCAACCATAGCGCCGGGACAAAATGCCAAACTGCTGGGGCGCAGGGGAGCTTTCTCTTTCTTCGCGCAAACAGCACGCTGTGACAGTGCGAAAGGCGCCAACGAAACTGGCCATCCCCTTAGCTTTTTAGCCTGTCAGTTGTTTAGTGGGGATGTCCACTAAAAGTTGGTCACTTTGTGCGGGGGATCTGAGGACAGCAAAGTTTTGGAAGCTGTTTGGTTGGTTTTTGAGGACTCTGCAGCCAGAGCTGCTGTCGCGGATGTCCAGCCTTTACGAGCACGTAGCGAGCCTCATGGGTGAGGGCGCGCTGAGTGTGAGCTGGAAAGACAAGGAGAGCCGCAAGGCGCCAACAAGAAATTCGGCAAATGAAGGGAAGAAAGCACGAGGGGTGGGGGGGTGTCGTGGGGGGAGGGAATGGGAATCCCACGAATTGGTATCAAAGAAAGGGGGGCCCATTTTGCACAACCAAGGAGGTTTCTCATAATATATTTTAAAATGGCTGGTTTCTCGTGATTTCCTTGAAATACCAATTCAATACCAGCACCCTCGAAGGGTGGTCCATTTGTAACTGAAGTGCCCTTGAGCCATTTTGGGTACCAATTGACAACCCTGGGGCGCTGGAAGGGAAATACAAAGGGGCTATTTCGCACAACAATGGGGTTTCTCAAAATATGACCTAAAATTCGGGATGTCCTTCGAATTTCACCCCAACATTACCAATTCAAGACCCTCCACAAATTTCGAGAAAATTGTTGGGTGCTCTTCCGCTCCAAACTTGGACGAAAAGACACCTTCGTGACTCAGAAATCTCTAGGGGTACCTTTTCCATTCTTTCCAGGCATCCTTCTACAAAGCCACCCAAAACCCTGGGGAAACAGATCCGGTTTTTGAAAAGAACGACGGTTGAAAAGAATGGACAAGGACTCAACCCCCCCCCCCCGATTTTTCTCTTGAAAGGTCACAAGTTTCCTGGCTGATAAACTGAAGGGACGCTCTGTCCCTACCTTCTGGAGGACAAAGATGGGGGGAGGACCCCCTAGAAAATCCGACAGGTGGAGACGGACCAGCGCGTGCAGCAGCTGGAGCGGAAGCTGGCGCAGCGTGAGGTGGCCTATGCCGCCCTGGAGCAGGTGGGGAGGGGAGGGCCGTGGGGAGGCCGTGAGGGCGGGAAGGCGGGAAGGCGGGCGGTCAGGCGATGTGTGGCTTCGTGTATGTTTTTGAGGTTTCGGGGGAGAAGGGAGCCCCCAAAAAATCAGGTAAGCCTGGATTGGGTTGGGGTTTGACCCCCAGATCCTCTTTTTTTTTTGTGAAAGATTCAAGGAACCCTTGAGTGGCAGTTTGGATGTTGAAGTTTAGTTCTTGTAGAGGGTAGATGGGAACCCCTGAACCTCCAAACCGCTAATTCAAACCACCAATTCGGGGGAAGCTGACGACGAATTGTTTCATGCGCGAAATTTGGTGGGGTTACCACTTGGGCAGATCCCTGGTGACTGCATCCAACTTGCACATAGCTCCTGGCAGTCCATCGGGACGAGAAGCTGCACGGACCATGTAGTTGTTCTTGGGGGTGGGCCCCTATGACTGTTCCCCTCTGTTTTGTTGGGATTCCCACTCAATTGAACCGGCAAAGAAAGAAGTGTTTTCTATGGCCGCCTTGCGAATAAGTGCAGGCCGACAAGTGGAGTGACCCATTCGTGCCTCAACCATCTTTTTCCGAATGACCCTGTGACTTTTCAATCAACGATGGTTGGAGCCAATGATACGCATGCAAACTGCCAGTGTAGAAAAAACGTGATAGGGGATTAGTTTTATAAAGCAAATGTACTTGGTTTAGCTACTCCGCGTGTGGTAGTGGCTTAGAGCCAACTTGCATCTTATTCGTGACTCTTTGGGGATCTTCTCTTGAGGGTTCCCTTCAACCTGGGCGAAACCCCTGGCGACCTGAATGAGCATTGAAGCTTCCTTTTGTAGGGAACCTGTATGTTCATCTAAAATCTTGATTTGTTGGAGCGCAGATCCAAGTTAGTGAGTGGTCAGCCATCTGGGTTCTAACCCGCACCGACCCAAGTTCTCAGGCCACTTCCGTCTTCCAGTTGGGTTGATCAATATTCCTGGCTGCAAAGGGACCATGGGTAGCTCGGCCCATGTGCTAATAGCCGTCTTTTGCGGTGGTTTCCCTCAGGGTCACCCCATGTATCACGGATCTGTTGATCAACCCGTCAGGAGAAGCGCCAGCTGCGAGCAGAAGTCAGGGCCCTGCAGAATGTCGTGCAGGAGGGGTTCTTGGCGCTGCGAAGATGCCTTTCTCGGGCTTGGAGATGAAAAAACTAAATCCATTTGAGGGCCAAATGGCTGTGCCTTCGAATGTACCCCAAACCTACCAAAAACACCTTAAGTGCCTCTGTTGTCTTGGGGTTTTAAGTGAAAGATGAAAATTGCCTTAAACAACACATCCATACCAACTTTCTAGCTTGGGGTCCCCAATCAAAATATATACCCTGAGTTGTACAACTCTAGGTTTTAGCTCTGAACGCTCAACTGGTCCTATTCCTCCGTTTCCCCTCCCGAAGACCCAGTGATTGAACAAGAAGCCACGCTTCTTTTCGTGCTGTTGTCATATGCTTGTGCCTTTTTTTAGGGGCGCCCCGAAATGGTGTTGTTTTCCTCCTGGTTTCCCTTTAAAACCACAAAGAAAGGGTACCCTCAAAAAAACCACGCCCCTATTCAGTCCATGATTTTGAAAAAACCGACAAAAAAGAACAAAATGGTACCCAAAGATTCTATCCTCTCAAATCTGGAGGACCTAGTAGAATGAACCTCGGGATTCCCTTACTGGAAACCATAAGGGATAGTTTAGGCCTCACACAAAATCGGCTTCCCTCCAGTTTGGTGTTTTTGTTTTTTGTGGTGTCGTTATTAAGGAGGGGTTTCCCATCCCTCTACAAGAGCCAGGACCTATAGTAGAGGAGCCGCTCCAAATTTGGGGCCGAAACCGAGGAGCTCCGCGGCAGCATCCGGGTCTTCTGCCGGATCCGGCCCCGCAAGGCGGCGGCCGCCGCGCCGGAGGCCGGGATGTGTTTTTACTATTATGATTATTATTATTATTATTATTATTATTATTACTATTACTATTACTATTACTATTGTGGTGTTTTTCCTTTTTTTTTCTGAGTTTGCTCCCTGGGATTTGTTGTTTTTGTTTTTGTGTGTTTTTTTCTTTCCCTACGGGTCCCGACTGTATTTGGGCCCTCCAAATGGGTTGTTGTTGAGGGCCCTTAAGTAATTGGCCGGGGTTCTCCATTGGAGGGTCCGGGGGTCTGCATTGGAGGGGACATGACTCTTAGTTTTTTGTTTTGTTTTGTTTTTGCTCCCTGAGTTCCTCGGACTTTTAGACTATTTGAGTGGTCAATAGAAGGGTTCGGAACTGTTTTTTTGGCCAATCCGCTGAGGTTTTCTGGGGTAAGCCTTTTTTATGGTGTAACAGGATATGTCATACTGTGTGTGGATGGGCACAATCCATTTCACACCGTTTGGATCGATGATTCCCCTGTAAATACCAACAAACAACGGTTTTGCATGGTGGTGCAGGAATTTGTCAATCCACGGTATGTGTCAGAATACGGGAATCCCCAACATGGGTGCTTCTTTTGGTGTCCCGTTAAACAACGATGAAACAGAATCAACAAATACACGCCCACATTTGAGGTTAAACCCAGGTTGATGAATGGAGTCACGCCGCCACATGTAGTCTATGGCGCCCCCTTTTTAGACCCATTGAAAAGGCACAACATGTTCCCCACCGTGTTTGAGTTTATTTGACAACTCGCTCCTCATGTTTTTTTTTTGTTTAACATATTGTTCCTTTACCAGCAAAAACTCGCTCGCAGGGCGTCGCAGTCTGGCCCATCTTTCCCCCAACCATGCTCCCCCCCTCCCCCGTTTTCCCAACCCACATTCAGGCAACCGCTAAAACCACTTGTTGTTGCTTTACATTTTGCCGATTTTAGTGCGGAGAGCTGTTTAGGGATGACTTTAGCAGGCATTGGGAGGACACTGGGCGGTCACGACGGGTCAGGGAAAGAGGGGTTGGATCTTGATGGAAGTTACCCGACGTAATCCACATCTTTCTCCTTGTTTTCCTTTTTAGGTTCCTTCATTGTTCTCTTTAGTCCAGAGGTAAGTTAACTACCTGCAGGGGATCTAAGTCTAGCCCAGTGAGTATTTGGTTGCAGTGACCCCTGGCGCAGGTGTATGGCACCAAGGCGGAGGGCGCGCGCGCCGTATGCCTACGTAAGCCGCCGGGGGAGAGGCGCGTTTGGGCGTTTAACGCTCGGGCGGGCGGGGCGCACGGCGAGTGGGTCTCCAAAGCTGCGAGACGTCTTTAGGCCTCTAATTTCCCCAGAGGGTCCAAGTACCTTCTAAGGAGGTACTTAGACCCCTTTTTACCCCCCAAAGCCATCCTCATGAGGTACTTGGAACCTCTGAATTCCATTTTCAGAAAAGCTGGATCCAGGTTTCAAGCAATGTCCACCTCATATTTAGAAACGCCCCCCGCCCCCCACCCCCCTAAGGTCGTACGGAGGGGGGCCTGTAATTAGAAGCTTCCGGCGGATCCCGGAGATTCCTTACCTGGCTGTTGGTCAGCGCCTTCGTTCAATACGACTTTTTGTGGCTGGGTAAATCGCACTTTGCTTCGTGCTCACATCAAAACCCATTTGTCATAGGATTCAGTGCTGCATGAGCGAGACGAGTGCTGTTCGAGATGGCTTGTGTTTTTTTTGGGATTTCCTGGGCCAAGCCGGATTGTGCAAGTACGGGGGGGATTCTAAATACGTTCTGGGATTTGGATTGTGCAAATACGCGGGGGGTTCTAAATATGAGGTCAACATTAATCGGAATCCCTCCGGTCGACAATTTGCTCAAGGTGAAAAGGCGCTTCGTGTGCGCCCAGCCTGGGTTTGAGGGTAACTTACAAGAGTGAAACACATGGCCGTCTTTGTTGAGTGCACTCTTTTGTGTCTGTTAGACTCCCACTGTTGACAACGTTATTTCAGTCATTGTCACCGGGATTTGCCCTTTGGACTCTCCAGTTTGGTTCAAAATGATAAGGGCAACTGCGGCCCAAGGCGGTCAGCAGGCGAAGCCCGCCAAACCTCGTGGTCTGTTGGAACTCGTGGCCGTGTCTTTGTTCGAAGGCACCCTGTGTTGGGGTGAACGAGCAACCAACAGGCTGGCGGCTGCCTGCTCATTTTCGGGGTTTAACGTTTTGAGACAAGCTTCTTTTCAAATGAGCTTGTCCTTTGGGTCCCAGTTTATCATCAGCTTTGTGTTTTGTTTGCTCGGCTTCAAGCCAAACCCCGAACTGGGTTCCGTAACAAATGGTGCGGCGTGTGGGAGAGGGTATGCAGTTGGGAGAGGATGTTCAGTTGGTCGGTGGACGTAATACTGTGGATGGACGAAATCTTGCACCATCTAAGAGACCCTGGAATGATGATGCTCTTGTAAATACCAACAAACAATGATTTGCCATGGCTTCAAAGTGGTGCGGTTCCGGATTTTGCAACCATCCACAGTACCACTGCCCACTTGGTGCCATGTGTATGGAGACGTGGACAGTTTTAGAGTCGCAGCTGGCGCGCTTCTCAGAGGGTGAATTGTGGTGGGGCCAGCTCAAGGGCTGTCTCCGTTTTGTCAGTCCTCACGAGAAGATTTGATCTTCTTTGTGTCTCCCGAACAGGTTAGGCGACTGGGTTGGCTTTTGGTTGGGCAAGCACTTCCTCGAACTGACAGGGACTTAAAAGGTTTCCTTGGCGAATATTCCGGCTTTGCCGTGCAATCCTTTTTTTCTCTCAGCATCCCCTCCAGCTTCCATTTGCTTAAGAATATGCTTTTTATTTTCCCTCCCTGGTTTTAAAAGAAATTGATCACTTCTGGACATCATTTCTGATTTTTGCCTCGGCCGGAGGCGCCACGACTTCCACTTCGACCGGGTCTTCGCACAAGAGGCCCAGCAGAGCGATCTCTTCGAGGAGCTCGGCCCGCTGCTGCCAGGCGCGGAAAAGAGACGTTTCCGGGAGGCGAAGAGACCTCCTCAGTTGGGTTGAAGTAGTGGGAGTTGAGGACACAACGAAATCAAGCACCGGCGAAATGATGTGTTTTCGTTCGTGGGGCTACGTAGTGATGCATCCGCCAGCACCCTCACAGGATCCTCTAAATAATTATTAGGAACAACTAGTACTGTGGATGGACGAAATCCTGCACCACTTTGAAACCACGAGAAACCATTAATAACCCTGGAATGATGACCCCCCTGTAAATACCAACCAACAATTGTTGGTTGGTATTTACAGGGGGGTCATCATTCCAGGGTTTCTGAGGTGGTGCGAAATGGATTTCGTCCATCCACAGTATGTTAAGCTGGCCCAAATGTTCAAAGTCTGTTTTTGGTGGACGTCCGGAAAAATCGGGGGACCCCCGAGGCATCCTGGAGGGCATCCACGTCTGCATCTTCGCCTACGGCCAAACGGGCGCCGGCAAGACCTACACCCTGGCGGGGGACCGAAGCGGCACAGAGCCGGGCCTGCAGGATGGGCTCGCAACTTTGGCGTGTGTGTGGGGCTGTCAAGCAGGGGTCCTGAGTTATTTTTCATTATTTTTCCCTTTTTGTCGGACTCTGCAAATGGGGTCACTTAGGGGTTATCAAACAGACTCAGCTTCTTTGGCGAGTTTTTCGGGCTATCAAACGAGGGTCCCGAGTTACTTTCCTTTGGGTTGGACTCAGCAAAAGGGGACCCCTATATTTCGATCACTTGTTTTTTGTTTTTTTCTTCTTCTTTTATTCATTTTGGCAAATGAAAGGTGAGTGTTTTTCTTGGTATGTTGAAGGGGCAATCTAGGGAGCCCTGTCAAAGTCAGCAAATGGGGATGTTTCCCTTTATGACTGAACGGGGTGACGTTCAGAAAGGTGCAACAAAGGGGCCGGTCATCAACCGCTGGCTCTCAGATCGACAGGTTTTTGCGATTGAACCAGTGTATGCGTCGGGATCGGGATGGGTGGAAGATTGGAGTTGGTTGCCACTTTCTGTGGGCCAAGGGAGTTCGTTTCAACGTAAAGTTGTTGTAGGGTTCAACCATGGTATCACAGAATATGTGATCCACAACCATGCGAACCATGGCCGTGCTTGAAGGGCCAGCTACTTGGTAGCCCAAAGTCCCCTCATGACCAAGGGTTCCAAATCCTTTCTCCAGGTAGTCCATAGAACCACAAAGGGTGAAAAGGAATGGCTGGGATCGAGGGTCACGTCGCTCGTTTCATGTGGGAGCCCCCTTTTTTGTTATTTGCAAACTGAAAGGAGAGCAACCAGTGACCCGCCCGTTGCAACTTGTGTCATATGTCGGGGGACTCCGGAACTCGGTTGGTTTCCTTTTAGCCAAACTCATAACGTGTTCTTTTGGTTTCTCTTCAAGTCAGTGCCAAAGACAATACCAACCCGAACAAAGTCAGAATCCCAACAACCCCAAAACAACCCAAAAAAAGCACAAGACGAAAAAACAGAAAAGAAGCCGCCCTCAACACAAAACCACACAACCCGAAACCACCACCACCCCAAAAACCGTTCCACGGCCTCCATGTTTCTTCGTGAGGACCTGGCCATCGCGGAGGTGCTGCGCTTGGCAGAAAACTTCGAGGTGCGCTTGAGTGCGCTGGAGATCTACAACGAGTCCATCCAGGAGAGAGACCAAAGGCGAGCGAGGCGAGCGAAAGAAAACAAAAGTCCGAGGCCCACGTTTTTTTTTTTTGCATGTTGCTTGGATGTTAGGACTTTAACTTTTTGCCAACTAACGGGTTTTCCATTAAACCACTAAAAGTTAAACTTTTAGCAGAAAGCAACCCAGAGGTGTTTTTTGCCGTTTTTTTGTTGGGTTCTAAGGTTGACCCCATGTGAATCAAGACCAGTTTTTTTTTTGTGGGGAGTGCTTTTCCCTGGGTGAAATGTGGGGAATCAGACCACTGTTGGAGGGGAACACCTGCCTATGAACAAACTGGGGTTGATTAACATGGGGTCAACATTATCTGGCCTCATGGGGGGGGGGGAGGTGAAACAGGGGGCACCTATAGAGGCCATGTTTTGGTTGTGTTCGATTCAGGAAGACCAAAAGGCCAGGGGCGATTCATTGTTCCAAGCTTTCCACACCACCTATACACCTAGTTTAAGCCTTCCTGGCTCGAACCGCCGCGCGATGAGTTTCCTCTTGGTCACTGATGTGGAAGGGAGAGACCATGGAATCCCCCTCCCCCCCCTTAGGACTCCTATATCCACACCCTAGGGTTCCTAGGGAGTCTTCCTACCTAAATTGCTCTTCTGGATCCTGCTTGATTTTCACATTTTGTCCACCGACCTCCCTAAGCTGGTTTTAGCACTCCTCCTTGAATGTTGCCGAATGCCTGAAGCAGAAAAGTCGCTTCACAGTGGCTGTTCCAACGCTTCGGAACCAACAAGCTACCTAATCCGTATTCCGGAATCAGACAGAATTTGAACCAACCTGAGGCGCGTTTTGAGAGGGATCTTTTTTCAGGCTCCGATGTCTAGAAATTTGGGTCCCGCAAACGCGGGTTTCAGGACCGAGGTCCAACAGTGCAGTTCTTCCAGCCGTTTCCACCAGGCCTCCCAAGCGCTTCCCCTCAGCCCACCCCGCGGGCCGAGAAGACCGAAGTTTCAGACAGACCCGATTTCCGAACCAACTTGCTCTGCGCCACGCGCCAAGATGAAGCGAAGCAGACTGTGAGGTGTTTTCCTTTTTTTTCTCCGGTCCGCCTGAGCCTCTTTTATTCTGCAAGAAACGATCCAGGCCGGACCTGTTAATGCTTACTGACAGTGTCTCCCGAACAGCTCCCGAAGCACCTAAGAAGTATCGCCACAGTCCAGCCTGATGCTTCAAAGGGTAGGGCGTACCGGGGGGGGGGGGGGGGACCACTTCATAAATTTGGGGGAGCCATGTGAAAGCGGCGCTACTCCAGGTGTTCCCATCTGGCAGCTTCTGTGAGGTCAGAATAACCAAGTGGACGTTTCCACGGATACCTCCTAGCTTATCCTTTCTCGTGTCCCAGCTCCATGGATTCCCTCGAAGACATCCCTGCTCATCATTACTCGCCCAATACTTCACTGTTAGCATGTGCTTTTGTGTTTTTGTGTCAGGATTTGGGGGTTCCGTTCATTTTTAGTGGGGGGCTGCAACAGATACTGGTTCTTGCTACCATACCAAGGGTTGGAAAGAAACAGTACGTACAACATGATATTCACAACCGCCCGCGCACTGCCCAGATTCCCGCTCAAGTTCAAATAGCCCCCCTTTCCGGTTCAAGCCGAGAACCCCCCACCCCCTTTCCCAAAAAAAAGACTCTCCTGCATGGAGGCCTAATCGATACAGAAATGTGTGCTCGAATGTTTTTGGCGAACAAAGTGCCCGAAGCGTTTCTAAGAGCCAGCGACTTGGCGCTAGTGCAGTGACCAGAATTTGGGCAGTTGTTGAAGTTGCGCTCGGTTGCGCGGATTTGCGCCTGAGTTGCACGAAATTGCGCCCGAAGTTGCGCCGAATTGCGCTCGACACGCGGTGCGCATTTCGGGCCAAGCCGTCTTGAAAACTGTTCGTTTCCAATCGGGCAGAAAAAGGGCTCGAACTCCGAAACTGCAATTGAACACTTGTTTTCTGTTTAAACAGGGCCTCCGTGGTTCTAATTCAAGGCTTCGCCTTTTCTGGGCTTGGGCCATGGCACGCTTCGTCTTTTCTGGGCTTGGGCCACGAGGGGTTCATTTCACCACCATGGTTTACCTAAGGATTGTCCTCCAAATTGGGCCCTTGCCATTCTTTGAATGGAAGCTGAACCAAAGACACCCTGCATTGCAGTCCTTTCTGAACCTGGGATGGGAGGCCCGAGCCGAAGGTTCCTTCGCCTTGGGCCACTGGTGCCATTGCAGGACCTCTTACCTTCCGACAGCAAGTCCGATGATCGCCTGGAGGTCCGCCAGTCACGGGAACTCAACGAGGACGAGGAGTGGCCATCGCCCTTCGGATCTATGCGCGCACCTCCGCCAGAAACAACATGAGTATGTCTTGTCTGCCCATTGTTCCATTGTGCAATGATATGTGATTAAAGTGTGTTCATTGTTTGATTCTAGTTCTATATACTATTTAATGGTTCAATTGTCATTGTCACATTATTACATTGTTGCATTGTCATGTTATTTTATTAATACAGTGTTCACCAGGATTCTTTAGCAGTCGCAACCGTTGTTTTCTTAATGCAGGTCTACACATGTGCGTGTAACTCCCAAGACTTCAAGCCATAGAAGCATAGATTTAGGGGTACCTGGCCCGATTTGTGGGGGTTGCTTTCTAGTGCCTAAGCCCGATCGGCTGCACTTGTTTGTGGTATAGGTATTGTCGCATGCGTATTGATGTCAACCCTTAGGTATACAATGGTGGTTATCAGAAACCCCCATTGCTTTGATGGTGGTGACTGAACCCCAGGGGTGTGGTTTGCATTTGCTCGCTGGTGCTTTGTAAGGAATGAGTTGGAATGAACATGGTTTATAGGGGTCATTCCAACTCATTCCCTGCCTATCGCTCCAGCAAGTCATTGACTCGCCACGCATCTTGCGCGCCGAGCTTTGCCCACCAACTTGTGCACAATCCAAGGGCTGGCCATGGGACCGCTGGAAAAGAAGCGGACCCCCAATAGTGTGGCTGCGCTTTAGAGGGGAAATCCACATGTTCAACATTACAAGGAAATGGCCAAAAGGCGCCCTTTTCGCCAGCAAATTTCTTGACTGCTGGGTTGGATCTTTAGACTTTAACTTTTTGGGGAAATAAAGGTGTTTTCTACAGGGCTCCTTAAAATATACATTTTGCAACCATTTGAAACATGGCTTTTTCAACACCCAAATAAAGGGACACCGCCATATACAAAGCAATGTTCAGGTGTATAATCTAAGGATCCCTGTTCTACGAAACCCCGTTTGCATGTGCCGGGCTTCAGCTTCGAGGTGCCGGGGCTGCGATCCTGGACGGTGCGGGGCGCCAAGGACGTGGACAGCGCGCTGCAGCGGGTGAGCTCCAACCGGCACACGGCCTCCACCGCGCTGAACGACGCTGGGATTTTCGTTCGGTTTTTTGATGCCCCTAAGGGTTTCAACTGGCCATGGATCAAAATCCCATACCCCCAGTGAACATCCCAATCCCCACTAAAATAGACTAAAATGAGTGCACCTACCCCAAAATGGGATCCCATTGGTTTTGACCCACAGCCAGCTGTTTTTGGGCCCTCCAAATGGGGTTGTTTTGGAGAGCCGTCCTTGAATGTCGGGTGTTGTTGCCCCTAAAGTTCCCAATGGGCCCTTGATTATTGGAGGGTCCGGGGGTCTGCATTGGAGGGGTCACCCTTAGGGTGAGAAGAGGCAGTTCCAACAGGGGGTGTTGAACACAAGGGGTTGGCCTGCTGTTGGCCGGTGGGGGTGTTTTTTTCGCTTGACAAACATCAATTTGGGCAGACCATTTTGGCAAGTAATCAGTTGGACGTTTTTTGGTAAGGGACCCCCCCCCAACAAAGATGGTTTGCCTTTTGGTTGCCCTTAAAAACCATCAAACAAGAGGATAATTACCAACTCAGCTGGGCATCCATCATTGATCTTGCCGACCCGGATCCATGAGAAGGGGCAGCCGCTTTCTCCCGCCGACAGTCCTGGGATCTCTGTTGATACCGGCTGTCTTTGGTTCTTGGAGCCAACTTGGTGCTGGCTGTTTGAGCCAACCAACTTCTGAGCTTTTGGGGGGCTAAGTCAAAGCCAAAAAAACCAGTGAAGCTTCTAGCTTCGGACATTGTGCCGTCTGGACCCAGGACAAAAGCTCGCGGTCGCACACGGCCGCTTCGGCGGAAATGGGCTGGTGGTTGCGTGTTTATTTCTTCTTGGTCGGTGTTCTGCTTGGTGTTGTGTGTGTGTGTGTTGGGTCTTTACATTGGTTCCTTGTTACTATTGAATGTCCTCGTCGATTGTTGGTTTTTGCTGTTTGGGAAGTGTTTGGCTTTTCTGTTGCTGTTTGCCGGTGTACTTTGTTTGTTTACCATTGTTTGTGTTCCGCATTGTTGGTTGCTTTGATTTGCCACGTGTTTCCTCCTGCCTCTAGATGATGCAATACCCGCATTCACCGGTCCAATCCCATGGCCCATCTCTCCCTTTGGGACCAGGGAAATATGGACGGGTGGATGCCACCACTTTTTTTCCGCTTGGATGTGCAGATCAGCTGTTGTTGGTTTCCTTTCCCTTTTGTTTTTTGTTTTTAGAATTGTTTCTTGCAGACTTGTTGCTTCTGGGTTTCTCGATTCATCTCGTTGGCTTGCTTTGTGTTAGTATGTTCTGTTTGTATTGTTGTTGCTCGCTTTCTCGAAAGGGAGGCTCTGGATGAATACAATCAGATCAAGGATGCCTTGCTCACGCTTCAGTAGAAGCATTGAGTGTCGTTTGGATTTGCAGCGCTGATCTTGTCCAGTTCCACCTGAATGATGCCCATTCGCGTGTTTGGAGCGGAAATCGGGTGTTCATCCGCAAAGATGGTTTATCCAAGGTTAAGCTTCTTGTTGGACAGTTTGTTGGATAAAGGTACATACCAGATTTACCTACCTCAGGGGGCATATGCTTCCAACTTGGGACATCGGATAGTTCTCTGTTGATGTGGCATGATGTGGCAGATTGAGGGATATTGGGCTACATCTTTGTTGGCCTGGCATTGCTAGGCGTTTATGTTGATCTGGAGTCTGGAAGGACCACAAACAATGGGTTAACGCAACAATGTGTCTCACTGCTGTTGGTATGTGCGATTCTGTGCGGCTAATTCTTCGGTTCTTTGGCTTCGTTTTCGTTGGTTGGGTGCTGCAAACCTATGAGCCGTTTCTGACGAACCGGGATTCGGAAGAATGATTCGGAGTGATCCCGCTGGTGTTTCCCCGCAGCGTAAGTCCTGAGAGGCTTCCCACTTGGATTCTGAATGGGACCGGCGTTTCTTCTCTCTCGTGAGAAAACCACCCCAAACCATGGGAAAACCGAGAAACAGCAGTGATATACTTTTTGGTGCCAACCCTTTTGCCCCGTGAGTCTTTGGGAGAGAAAGCCCTCGGTAACCCAGTTCCGGAGGTGGCCGAGCCAGATACAGAGCTTTGCGACTGGTGCGTGCAGGATGTCCATTTGTACCATTGAGATCTGGGATTTGGTATCAACGACAACTTCTAAAGTATCAACAACATGCTTGTTAAGTTGCTCCAAAGTATTTTTGTTGCCTCACCCTTGGAATCCGGGGTTGATTTTTGTTTTTCGTCCGTGGGGGTCTAACCCAACCGGTGATCGGATCTCGCTCTCAGGTGCTCTCGCTGAGCGTGCGTCGCTCGGACTCAGAGGCGCGGCGGGGGGTTGAGCGAATCAGATGGACGAACTCAAGCTTCAAATGAGTCCAGCGAGTTTTTGGGCTTGTTTTTGTTTTCTTCTTTGAGCAACTTTTGCTTTTTTGGAGTCTGTTGAACTTGTTGATGTTTGTTGTTTTGTTTTAGTTTTTTTTGAATCTGTTGAACCTCTTTTGTTTGGAGCAACTTTTGATTTTTGGAATCGGTTGAACTTGTTTTGAAGTGCCAGAATCAAAGAGAAAGACGCAATCGGTGGGGCGGGGTGAACGGCTGTAGCTTTGGTGTGGCAACTTCTAAGGACAGATGGAACAGATCTCAGCAAAGCAAATCAAAGGTTTCCAACAACAAAATGGATCACACCGATGGGGTTTCCCCACAAAATGGAAATGCAAGAACACACATTTGGTCCATAAAGAGTCAGCCCAGGTGAATTGTCTCAAGACCGCCTTGTAAATGTGATGTCCCGCGCTTTGTTTTAGGCGAAGCTAGGAAGACCACATTCGAAGGAAAACAAGCAAGTTAGTTTGCGACCGCTGTCACTCACGTTCCTTGAGAATCTCTTCGTTCAGGCTGTTATTGATTTATCGAGAGAGGTGCCTCATACCAGACAGGCTGCGGAGCGGCTCCGAGGGGTTCCGGCACTGTTGTCCTTGGAGATGCCGCCAGGGGGCATTTTTCTTCGGTTTTCCTAGCTCTGGTTTTCTTGATGGCGGATGTTCCGCGAAAAATTGGCGCCAGCCAGCATCGCATTTGCGATCCAGGCGCCTGTGGGGGTGTTGCACATCGTGGATCTGGCAGGCAGCGAGCGCACCAAGATCTCTCAGGCTCAGGGGACCCCACAAAATGTCGTGGTGCTCCTTGTTGGTTTCCCTTTTCAACGGGTACCCTCAAAAAGAACCGTCACACCCACCCACAGAGACACACACGAGACGCACAGACACACACACGTTTGGTTGCTACTTGGGGGCTGCAGGATGAATAGGGTGGGCAAATATGTTCAGGCCACCAGCTCCAAAACCACAAAGCACTTGTGCCCCGAGCCTCCCCAAGTTCTTGGATTCAAAACGATTGGGTAAAAACCCATGTTAGCAGTAAATACGAAGTTCGGATCCACAGGCCATGAGAAAAGGGGATGTCTTTTGGAACTCGGAACCACCCTCGACATCGGAGAACAAAGGGGGCACACCTTCCCGAATTGGGAATTTTGTGTTTGAAGAACTTACTTGGGCGGGTTGGGTCCATTACGGGTGTGCCCAAAAACATAGAGGTTCCCACCGGTCCCTTCAAGTTGGGACGTAGGCTTGTCTCCAAAGTGGGGCACCTTCAACAACCCTTCCAATTCCAGTCTGCAGAAGGGGCCTCCGGAGCCATCTGTGTTTTAGGTCTAACTTCAGTTCTTGTTGGGTCATCTTTTGCCATGGATTCCAGCGTTGCGAATATGCATAATAAAAAGTCGTTGCGGGTTGGGGAGTCGCTGATTCTGATGTCCTGTGAGGCCCGGTCAAGCTATCTCTAGTCTGTTGATATGTCCCTCACCAGCCAACCATGAAAGGATCAGGCTGACTCCACTTGAAAAGATACTGATCATGACTGGGTGCACAGCTGTCCTTTTTAGGTTGGTTTGGCTAGCAATAGATGGGACTGATTTAGATTGGTTTCGTTCTGTTTCATTCCATTTGCCAGGGCCTCCTAGATTTTCCCAAAAAGTCACCTATGACTGGGTGCAGAGTGACATCCTCAATCGTCTACAAATCCAAAGTTTGAGACCATCGAAATGTTCACTTTTCTCAGGGTGGAAGTACAAACCCATTGTTCATACCCCTTGGCTTCCATGAGAGGGGTATGAACATCAGCAGGCATTTTGGGTTCATTTGTCCAAGGGGTATGTAAAAGGGGTATGTACAAGCACCCCTGGAACTTTGCAAAAACCTTCTGCCCAAAAAGCCCCAGGCACCCGCGTGGAAGATTGACACAAACCTAATTCGGTGCGGGGAAGGAGCGCTCGGCATTCGTAGGAAGGCCTTTTGGTGGCGGAGTTCCCCATTTGTGTTTCAAGTACTGTAAACCGACTGCAATTCCATTTGAGTTATGGTCGTTTACCACCGACCCGTTTAGGAGTAAACCAACCGACCTGTTTAGACGTCATACATACTTCTCACCCTTTTGCATGTTGTCCTTCGGGTCTGATAGTCCTCAAAATGGGGAGCACATTGTGAAGCCCCATCAAGAGTCAAAGGGCACTGTGATAGATTGAAAAGAGTCCCTGGATCTCCTTGGAAAATAAGTTGCAACCGGAGTTTTCCAGCATTATTCTTTTGAATTCCTTTCATAGAGCCTCCAAAGGGTCCGACAAAACTCAGCCGGTGCAAATGGTATGTGTCAACCTCGCGTTTGTCTCTTCTGTTTTTTTCCCTTACCCCCTCAAGAAACAGCTCAAGAAGACACTCCCTGAGTTCATGGACTTGACTCACTTTTTGGGTTTGGACCGAATCATAGTGGCAAATTGTTGTATCCGTTTTTTTTTCAGATTCGCAGGCTGAGGGCATGCAGATGAAGGAGGCCAACTGCATCAATCGCTCCCTCTCCGCCTTGGCGGATGTGCTCTTCGCCCTCGGGGACTCCACATCGTCCTCCCACGCGCCCTGGACAAAACGGGACCTCCAAATGGGCGTCCCTGTCTCTTCACGGGCACCTGTGTGGGTGTAGAGGGACACTGAACAGAAAAACAAAGCGCTTCTTCGTCTTCTTCTTCTTCTTCTTCTTCTTCTTCTTCTTCTTCTTTTCTTTTTAGGGGGGGAACTCTGCTGTTTTGGGGGGGGAACCCGGATGAGGCATTTTTTGTTTTTTGCTTGGGCTTGCTTGGTTGGCTGGCTGGTTGGTTGGTTGGTTGGCTGGCTGGCCGCATCCCCGGCATCACTTGGCCGGGGGTTGCTTATTGGCTCTGATTGGCATGCAGTTGGGAGTTGCCGGGGGGCTGGTTTAAGTTAGGGGGGTCTAGGCTGGCTTGGATCTTCATGAGGGCGGGTCTTGGGGTGGTTTGGGGTTGATTTAGGCGGATTGAGTTTTGGTCTTGTTTAGCATTGGTTTTGGCAACCACATCTGTAAAGCAACCCTAAAGTCACCGCTCAACCAGCAGCACACCCAACAAAAAATAACAAAAATCAGCTTCACGCCAACCCCAAATCCACCCAACGTGAACCCTAAACCCGCCCAACAGCAGCCTGGATGTCAGCCCTTCGCTTCGACTAAAGTCAACCCTAGACCACCCAGCCTATTCCCCGCCCAAATTACTCCATCCCCGAGCAACTCCCAATCACAGCCAACACACCCAAGTCAGGCTGGTGATGCTGGGGATGTTCCCAGCTGCAGAAAATCAGCACCCCTACGAGAAATCAATCAAACCCAAATAGTACCCCGCCTGTTTGTTTGGATATGCTTCCCTGCAGGTCCACATGGAACCCACAAATCCGGCATGGAAGAAAAGGAGGCAAAGCTACCCCCCTTCTTTCCAAGGGGGCAATACGGCGCATTCAGAGGATGACTCTGGCACCTCGACAGAGCAACGGGATGGCATGGTGGATCACCCGACTCACTGACCAGGACGGAGCAATACAAGCAGCTTTGTGCTGACTACTGAACCGTATTTATGTTTGTTTCTCACCAGTGTCTTCCCATGCAAATAGGGCAGGAACATGGTTCCCACCAATAAACCACTCCCGGGAGACAGGCTACAAATCCATGCCCTGAGGCCCGAAGGCTATTGGGGTTGCACCGGCCAGCTTGAACTTCAGGTGCCGTACCGGAACTCCAAGCTCACCTACCTTCTGCAGGAGACCAATTTCCCAGGGGCAATTCGAATTGTCCCTGTGGTGTTCCCTTCTAAGCCATCCCTGATGTGGGCACCTGAAGTCGCCATGGTTTCTTCAAAATTGAGGTGGCCCAAAAGAAAGAGGGCATTGGCCCCTTGTTTGATTCGGGTTATGGAGAGTCCAGGCCTGAAAGCAGACACGATTTCCCACCTTCCACCTTTTGAAAAGGCCCGTGGTTGACTCTGGGCGTGAATTTGCATGTGTGAGTGTGCGTGTGCGTGTGCGTGTGCGTGTGCGTGTGCGTGTGTGTACGTGCGTGTGTGTGTCATTTGGCAAAATGGGTGGTTTGCTTGGTTTCGTTTCCAACCACTGAAGTGGGTACCCTAAAAGCACGCAACCCAGTATGTTTCAGCCCACCTTTGGATTCTCCTTGCTTGGTTGAAACCATTTCAAGTTGTGTGTGTATGTTTCTTGAGGGCACCCCTTGTTTGTGGTGTTTAAAGGAAGCCAGCAAGGAAACACCGAAGTTCATGTTTAGGGCTCCGAAAGAACAATCACACCCATTTTGGATGTCCTGGGGATGATGTTCCAAGAAGCGATCTGCACTTCGACTCCCTGAGGACGCCTTGGGGGGCCCTGGCTGCAAGACGTTCCTCTTCGCACAGGTGTCGCCAGATGCGGTGGACGCCCATGAGACTTGGAAAAAGCCTCACTCGCTCAGGTGGTTTGGAGCTGAATCGGTGGTTTGGTGGTTAAGGGCTGGTTTCACATTTAGCCTATAGAACGGAGGGGTTCAAATGCCCAAACCACCAATTCAACACTGGGAAAGACAACCACGCCTCCATTTCCCTTTTTGGGTTACCTCCAAAAGCGACGATCGTTTCAAAAAGCAAAGCCACGAGTACATTGGTCAACTTGTGATTTGGGGACATCCAGTGACCCCTGAAGAAGCGTGTGTTTGTGTGTGTGTGTGTCTTGTTTGAGGCTTACCTTTTCTGGGGGGCTGGTGAGGGCTGGTGACAGCGAGGGAAGCCACCCCCAAAGAGTAAGGGTCCTGTTCTTTGAAAGGGCAAAGGCTTTCTTTTGCTTCCCAAAACTGGAATACCAACACCCCCCCCCCCCAAAAAAAAAAAACGGATCCACCATTTTGATAAACTCCCACATGGGTGTGTCTCTGTTTGAGTGAACCATTGTTGGGTTGGTCTAAAGGCCAATGTTCCCAGGTCCTCCTTTAAACGCATATATGAGATATGCCTACTTGTCCGGACAAGGGGATGGACACACGCGCGCAAAGAAAAAACGTCTACGAAACCATCGCCATGAACATTGGGAATTTAGCCAACACTCTTTATATAGTGGATATGCGTGGTGACGTATTGGTTTTCGTGGGATTGTTTCCATGAGGATACCTTGGTTAGTTTGTTCCTGCTGGCTGAACTAGGGAACCCAATGTAGAGGCAACAGCTGGAACCTGCTTTGTTTCTTGAGCAGTTTCAATAAAGGCCAGTACATCGCAACGTGTTATTATCCAGAAACGTGAACAAACAAGGGCAAATCGTGGGGAAAATGGATATGTGTGTGTGTCTTGTGGAGGATGTAAACCTTTGTTGGTTGGTTTCAAGGCTGGAGGAAACAGGGGTCTCTACATGTCCCTTTTCGGTGGTTTCAAAAACATCGCCCTGTTGGCCACCATGAAGGGTGAGATTTCCCTTGGTGGTGATGCTCTGGATGGACGAAATCCTGCACCACCTAAGAAACCCTGGAATGACAATTTCCTGCAATTAGCAGCAAACAATGGTTTCGAAAGGTTTCAAAGTGGTGCTGGATTTCGTCCATCTGCAGTATCATAAGGGGAAATGACTCGGGGGAGGTCTGGGAACTGTGAGCCCGGTGAGGAGAGCTACTCCACCCTCACCTTCGCCGCCCGAGTGGCCACCAGCGTGCAGAAGGGCAAGCTGCGGATCAACCGGTCCCCGGCACCCACACCACGCGGCGACGCGCGGCGGAAAACAGGTTGGGTGGGTCTCTTTTTGGGGGAACCCTCCCACTTTTAGGTGGTTTTACAGGGAAACCGAAGGGATAGATCTAGCATGTTTGGGGGGCTGCCTTATTTTAACACACTCAAAGTTGGTACGTCCGTCAGCGTTAACTCCTTTTGGACTCCTTTGTCTAGTTATATGGGATTAGAGCTTCCTGATGGGGTAAACACAAGCGATTGCCTTCGATGGATGCCGTTTATCCGGGGATTCCTTATTTTTAGCTTGTTGGTTTAGTGTAATCATGGTAGAAAGTTGTTCTGTTCCAATTCTAGTGGAATTCCTTTGAGCTGTTTTGCGTACTTGGGCCTCCGGATTTGTTTGCGTTTCCTGTCGGGTGAGGTTCCCTTGAAGCGCGTATTGTGTTGTGCTTGTTTTTGTTTGGTTTTGAAAACATGCGTTGCTGGCTTTCCTTTATGTAAGATTCATACACAATGCTGATGCAGACTTTGTTTAAGGAGGTGCCTCGTTTCTAGTCGACTGGGTTCCTGTTTACATATTATATAAGTCTAGACTTAAGTGTATGATATGTGATATGAGTAAGGTGGGCCTTAACTGAGTTTCCCGATGCTGTCTTTGTCGGAGCCATTTGTCTGATTTGAGCATTGCATTGGTGTCAATCTAGATTTGATGCCAGACAAGGGCCTCGGTCTCCGTGGGTTTAGGGCGCCGTTCTCTGGCCGAACCACAAAACACCACAATATTTCCCACAAGACGCCAGAAAACACCACAAGACACACAGCCGGCAAGTGGATTTCCCTACCACAAAACCGCCGGCACTGGAGATCGGAGCCTAGGGGCCATGGCACGTGGCCAGTTTTGGAGAGATTGACCGGGTTCACGTGGCCGATCTGAGGGATTTACCGCAAATGAGCAAAACGCAGGGGGATGCTTTCCCTTTGCATTTAGTTGCTCGGAGCCTACTCTTTGAAACCGCCTTAGAATGGTTTTGCAGCAAGCATATACCTTCTTTTTACACAACAACTTGTAGCACATGTGATGTTGTTGCTTGGGTAATCGAATTCCAGTTGACTGTACAGCATATCAATAACTTATTATTGTTCTGATTGGAGCGGTTTTCTTTTTCTCATACATCTATAGCGATCCACATATTGAACTCCACAAGGAGCGTGACCCTTCCCTCGAGTCGGTGGTGGTCGCATCTGGCAGCGGCTATCGCGGGAACGCGGGCACCTGTCCGCCGCTGCCGCGGAAGCGGTGCAACAGCGCGGGGAATCTGAGGGAGTAGATTTGCGGCAGTCGAGTCATAACCTGGCTTAGCGTTATCTTTTCTTGGCGGCTCCAAACTCTACCTTTGAACCTTAAGATGTTCACACATTCGAGCGATGTATGACATATCCGGCGGAAAGTCTGAGTTGGAGAGGTGCACATGTGCAAAAGTACAAGTTCCGGCCTGTTTCAGACTTTGCATGGGGACTGTTGCTCTGATTCTTGTTAAATGACCCTTGTCATTGCCGGACTTAGCTTGCCAGCCCCCCCCCCCTCCCTCCCCGCCCGAGCGGCCGCCTTTTGGACAGCACTAAGGGGTGGGCATAGGATAACTTTGAACCAACAAATCTGTGCTTATAATTGATGTTTTAGTTTCTTCAAGTGCCAAGGATGGCTCAAGTTCGCTTTTGCTTTTTTGGACCCAGCAATACACCGTACTTTACATCCTTCCGAATATTTGTTTGCAGGGCGGCCTCGCAAGAGGGTACCCTAAGGGATTGATCAACTCACTTCCCCGGTTGGACTAGATTTGTTTTGTTGGCCATCGTTTGAGCAACATGCCTGGACTTGTTTGGCCGAACCCACGGGGTCAGTCACATTGAGCCCTGTATCCTGACGCGTTTGGCCGTGTATGCATGAATCCTGACGCGTCTTGGCGTCAAGTTGCTTGATGTTTGGCGCACGCCAAACTCAAAACGCCCATAATTTGCTTGCCTAATTCAGTCGGTCGAATCCGGGCGCTCGCATCGTGCTTCCAAGCACATGGCCCTTTGCAAGAAGTCAAAAAGGCGATCTGCAGCTTGAGATACGGTGGATAGAAATCTCCTGCTCAGTTGGGCTGGATGAAACCCTATGAACGCTGGGATAAGCCAACTAATTCCCAAGTGGTGAAGAATGTTGTCCATCTACGAAGGATGCCCTGTTGCTGTGGGCCAGATGACAGATCGTGCACACTTGGTGTTGGCTTTGGAAGGGAAACAGTCCCAAAAGGCTATGTTGTTAAGAAGCTCATTGGTGATCACCCCGGGCAGAAGGGCTCAGGGCGAAAGACAGCCTGCTGGCGATGTGTGCGCGCCTGGCTGTGTGTCAAGCCCCCGAAATTGCCGAGATTGTTAGTTGGTCCTGACACAAAAGCGTTGTGCCATTGTCATTTTCTAGTTTGTTGTCCAAGTGTTGCTCTATTACTTGTAACATGTTTCTTTCATCTTGGCACTACGTGTAGACTTGGATTGCAGGTCCACGTGGCGGTGATGTGTGTTTTTCTCATTCCCTGGTTTACTGGACCCCATCCAATTGCAGTGGGCCGTGGAACAAGAACAGGTTCATTCCACAAAACCCAGGGCGAAGGGTATAGGTTTGGGGTGCCCCAACAGACATCTCCTATGTCTTGCCTTTAGCCTGCTGCTTGTTTGGCTTGTTCCCAACGTGTTCGAAGAGAAGTGTCAACAGGTTCCTTGATTGGTGCCACGAAAGATGGGCTTTGGGTTTGTTTCGGGCATCAATCCCGAACCGGATAAAAGGTTTTCGGATCAAGGGTAAAAAGCGTAGCCTTATCCGCGTGTTCCATCTGGGTGGCACAGGGAGCTTGAAGGGAAGGAGCACACCGACTCATTCTCAGGCCATGGCTTTTGTGCTCGCCCTTGTGGCGCAGATACGACAGCCCGGGAGGCGCGCAAGTTGGATCTTGGCGTCTTGCGGTGCCGTTTTTGAGTCAGGGACCCCCCATGTTTATCCGCCTGGACCCTCAAAATTCCCTCAGAAACTGGGGGATGGCCCCACAATTATGGGGGGTGACTTCAGTAACAAGTTTTTATTGCCCCAACATCCCCAAAATTATGGGGGTGACTTCACTTCTTTTTCTGGGTAGTTTGCGAGGCATCCGTTTCGGATGGTTTCAACATCATCTTGTGACGATTTCCGGTTTGGCAGGGCTCCCTAGATTTCCCTTTTTTGTTTTAAACATCACCCTCTGGCGGGCCACTTCAATATGTTTGTCCTTTGGTGGAGTGATGCTAAAGGGTGATTATAGTGGTCATCATACGTTCGGGGGGTCTGTCTTTCCCTTGGAACATCCACTGAAGGTCTGAGTTGATCTGCACGAGCAAGGTGGACTCCAATGACAAACTGCATGGGGGGGGGGGACTTAGAGCCACGTTCAATATTTGTTGTGTTCGCAGCTGGCATGGGGAATTGGCGAGTCCCCTTTTCCAGCTGCTAATTTAGGGATTGTGCGCAATGTCATTCACTGGAATGTGTACATGCACTTTCCATTTCGTCTTTACTGCAAGCAGAATGCCTTTAAACATGTTGCCCCATCCTGTAATAGCTTCTTGCCCCCCGCTGGCTTGCATACATGTGTTTCTTTTTGGTCAGAAACCTCCCTTTTGGGGGTCGCCCATTTTTGAAATACCCTGCTGTGTCGTCGTCTAAAGCGAGTCCCAGACATCGCGGTAATGCCACGTGTGCATTGCAGGACTTCGCTATGGGGGTGGTCAAATTACGGCCACTTTTGGGGCGCTTTAAAGGTGGCACAAAGAGAAATATGTTTGACCACTCCCCTGTAGCGGAAATGCGAGTTCGAGGGCCACTATGTTTCTTTGTTGGTTTCCCTTCAAACCAAGGTGAAACAGGTCCCCGAAAAAAAAATAAAGGACCGGAAAACCCCACATGCTATGTTTTTCCCAAGGATGTGAGTTCAAATGTCCACACACATGTACCGTGCGCCCCTTGTATGGATGCGATTACAGAGCACCCAGATGCACAGAATGCAGCGCCTGCCACGACTTATCGCCAAAGTGCTGCGCCTGCCACGATTTCGCAACGGCATCGCCAAAGTGCTGCGCCTGCCACGATTTCGCACGCCCCCCGCCGCGCGCGCGACAACATCCTGTCCCTCTAGACAGCTGCCGAATGCGACCCCTGCCACACAAACACACACCCAGATGCACAGAATGCTGCGCCTGCCACGACTTCGGCAACGGCATCGCTAAAGTGCTGCGCCTGCCACGATTTCGCACGCCCCCCGCCGCGCGCGCGACAACATCCTGTCCCTCTAGACAGCTGCCGAATGCTACCCCTGCCACACAAACACACACCCAGATGCACAGAATGCTGCGCCTGCCACGACTTCGGCAACGGCATCGCCAAAGTGCTGCGCCTGCCACGATTTCGCACGCCCCCCGCCGCGCGCGCGCCAACATCCTGTCCCTCTAGACAGCTGCCGAATGCTACCCCTGCCACACAAACACACACCCAGATGCACAGAATGCTGCGCCTGCCACGACTTCGGCAACGGCATCGCCAAAGTGCTGCGCCTGCCACGATTTCGCACACCCCCCGCCGCGCGCGCGACAACATCCTGTCCCTCTAGACAGCTGCCGAATGCGACCCCTGCCACACAAACACACACCCAGATGCACAGAATGCTGCGCCTGCCACGACTTCGGCAACGGCATCGCCAAAGTGCTGCGCCTGCCACGATTTCGCAACGGCATCGCCAAAGTGCTGCGCCTGCCACGATTTCGCACACCCCCCGCCGCGCGCGCGACAACATCCTGTCCCTCTAGACAGCTGCCGAATGCGACCCCTGCCACACAAACACACACCCAGATGCACAGAATGCTGCGCCTGCCACGACTTCGGCAACGGCATCGCCAAAGTGCTGCGCCTGCCACGATTTCGCAACGGCATCGCCAAAGTGCTGCGCCTGCCACGATTTCGCACACCCCCCGCCGCGCGCGCGACAACATCCTGTCCCTCTAGACAGCTGCCGAATGCGACCCCTGCCACACAAACACACACCCAGATGCACAGAATGCTGCGCCTGCCACGACTTCGGCAACGGCATCGCCAAAGTGCTGCGCCTGCCACGATTTCGCAACGGCATCGCCAAAGTGCTGCGCCTGCCACGATTTCGCACGCCCCCCGCCGCGCGCGCGACAACATCCTGTCCCTCTAGACAGCTGCCGAATGCGACCCCTGCCACACAAACACACACCCAGATGCACAGAATGCTGCGCCTGCCACGACTTCGGCAACGGCATCGCCAAAGTGCTGCGCCTGCCACGATTTCGCAACGGCATCGCCAAAGTGCTGCGCCTGCCACGATTTCGCACGCCCCCCGCCGCGCGCGCGACAACATCCTGTCCCTCTAGACAGCTGCCATGCGACCCCTGCCATCGCCAAATGCTGCGCCTGCCACGATTTCGCAAACGCCCCCGCCTGCGCCTGCCACGATTTCGCACAACATCCTGTCCCTCTAGACAGCTGCCGTGAGTCAGCGAGTGAGTGTGAGTGAGTGATGAGAGTGAGTGTGAGTGAGTGAGTGTGAGTGAGTGAGTGTGAGTGAGTGAGTGAGTGAGTGAGTGAGTGAGTGTGAGTGAGTGAGTGAGTGAGTGAGTGAGTGTGAGTGAGTGAGTGTGAGTGAGTGTGAGTGAGTGAGTGTGAGTGAGTGAGTGTGAGTGAGTGTGAGTGACTGAGTGTGAGTGAGTGAGTGTGAGTGAGTGAGTGTGAGTTGAGTGAGTGTAAGTGAGTGAGTGAGAGTGAGTGAGTGAGTGAGTGAGTGAGTGAGTGAGTGAGACGGAGACGAGCGGGAGAAGGAGGAGGAGACGCGGCGCGCGGACGACGAGCGGAAAAAGTAAGAACCCCACACAAAGATGTGGGGAATAAATAAAAAGGAACGTGTTGGAAAACGTGTGATACAATGCAGATGGCACCAGTTGGTAAGTGGTTTATCCTAGGAATCATAGAGCTCCATCCATCCCAACTGGCGCCTGGCGTGGTTTTTGTCCATCCACAGGTTTCCAGCAGCTTATCACTCACCTTTTTTAAAAGAGACTCTACCTGGACCCTCCAAATTCAAATAAAGACGTGGGTTATTGCCACAAGAGACTACCTGGACCCTCAAAATTCCGTTCAGACATTGGGTGATTGCCACAAAAGTCATGGGGTGAGACTACCTGGACCCTCAAAATTCCAACTGAAACATGGGTGATTGCCACACAAGTCATGGCGTGAATTCCCCCTTATTTATGGGTAGTTTGGGGGTCCAGGCTCCAAATTTCAGAGCAGAGCGGCCCAGTGTGGATGCCTGGATGCAGGACGGGCCTGCGCTGGGATCACTTCCCGCAGGAGGCGGTGCATCGCAAGGCGAGGGCAGGTCTTAGGTCGCTTTTGTTTTAAGTGTGTTCTTGTGTTTTTTTTGTTTGTTTGTGTTTTTTGTTGTTGTGTCTTTCTTATTATTATGATTATTATTTTTTATTATCATTATTATTTGTTTTATTATTATTAATTGTGTTTTTGGTGTTTTGTTTGTTTGTTTTTTTGGTGTCTTTTTTGTGGAGGCCTAAAAAGCACATTGGGTTTGTGTCAAAAGAGGGGAACGCAATGAATCGTGTTCCTTGGAGTCTACCTAAATTGACAGGGCACCCTCAAAACACACACACACACACACACACACAGAGACTGGCGAGTTTATGAGGTACTTGAAAACCAAAATGAGTCAGATCTAAGCGTAAGGTGGTAATATGTTTGGCCGGCCCTCATATTGTGGTCTCTTGAAAAGCACACCTTCATCCTTCTGTTGGGTTTCGAACGGGATTTGCTGGTTTTCCACAGATATCGAATTGGCCAAACCCTCCATTTCGACCCAGAGGGGACAGAAGGGACAGAAGCTTGCCAGACTTTAGGTGTCTTTTTCGAGGGTAGCCCTTTTTTGGTGGTTGTCAAGGACAACCAACAGGACAACCACCATAGACAACCGTTTGCCTTACCTTGCTCTTGTGACTGCATTTGTGACCTTTGAAGTTCCTGCAACTCCCCGTATAAACAGTTTTCGGAATGGGGAGCAAATCTCCAAATCGTGGCTTTAGCGCCATCGATTGCTGGTATGGGGTACCGGGCGCCAGATTTGCTGGGACCCACCACACGTTTCCAGAGCTTCTCCTCAAAACTCAGAAAGGCTCAGCTTTGGTCAAGGGGTAGTCTCTATATATATATATATATAGATATATATGTACTGTATATGTCCATTCACTGATCCAACTTGATATGATCCAAACTGGCTGCGAATTCCCTACCCTCACCTACTATATACAAGCACAATCACTTTCAGGCGAGTGGTATGAGGGGGGGGGAGGAGGGATCCTATGCCGAATACCGTGAGTGGCCAATATCTACCATAATTTGTACCTGTAGGACGGGGAATGATCTAGGTCGACGGGAATGATCTAGGGCCCCCATTTGCCAAACTGCCAGTAGGAAATTGGGGGAGTACTTAACAACAAAAATCAACCTATCGGGGGGGGGGGGGGGGAAATGAACACATGCCATGCAAGTAAGATGTACCATGCTTTGGACCTACCCTACTCATGACTCCTTTCGCAGTGAAGGACCCCAGCAAGGGGTTCGCACGGACGCTCCTTCAGAAAGTCACAGCCCTCTCGCAGGGAATGTGTTGGTGGGGTGGTGGGGTAGGTGCTCGCAGGCACAGTTTTTTGAGGAAGCACTGTGTGTTTGTTTGGTGTGATGTTTCTGAATTGTGTTCTGACAGTTATTTATTTTGTCTTTGCTAATTTCTGTCGGGGGTGTCGTCTTGGTTAATTAGGTTTGAGACGAGCTTCCTGTTGCTTTCCTCTGAAGGGTGTTTCAGTTGGGTCGCATTCTTCAAACAATGTTAGCCCAACCCCCCAAACCCTCCCCCCAAAAAAAAGAAAGAAAAACAAGAGAAGCAGGCCCCTCCGCCAACCCCACCCCCCTATCTCCCCACCATTTTTGTCCCCCCATTTTGTCACACCCGAATCGCCGGTCAATCGCCGAATCCACGGTTCTTCGCCGGCCCCCCTTCTCCGGTGCTTCAGGTCAAAGCGAGGCTCCCGTGGCCATTCCGGCAGAAGTTGGTTTCGCCTTTCGAGGGATGGTCCGATGGTGGGAGAATCCTGGGCTCAGAAGCCGGGAAACTGGGGACCCTCTCTTCCCTCCCCACAAATTCCTACGATTCACGCAGATTGATGATTCTACTTCATGCAGATTGATCGAAGGAATCCAACTCATGACAGCCCACAGCGGCGAAGCCAGCATCGGACGGAGGCTACTTGTGTCCCTTTGCTATGTCTCACGGCTCATCTCCCTTGAACTAATGTGAACAAATGAATGATATACGTAGGAAAGGGATGATCAAGGCCTCACACACAGAGAAAGAGATGACAAATTTGAGAGTAACTTGTCAATGAAGAACGGATGATATGGGTCTGACCCTTTTGCGATTGTTTAAAACACCTGAGAAGGCCGGGGGGGTCAAGTTGGAATACCCAACTCGCCCGGCCATCAAAAGAGCCAAGTTCCGTCTTGTAAAGAGCACCATACCCCGATACCATGGTTCTACCTTGGGTTTGTAACTAAGTTCGATACTCCTTCATGAAATCACCCATTGCGACAAACCGGGCACACAAGGCAAGCAGGTTTTCAATTGGAAGCCCACAACGAACAGGCGCGGCACATGTGGCAGTGCTTCAAACCGGCATCGCTCGTTTTGTTTGGCACCGCCAGATAGGAAGATCCTTTCGAACCGTAAAATACACACCATACCCGACCCTAACATGGCTGGGATGGTTTGTTTTTGTGGTCCAGTGAGAATGCTACGCAGCGTTTGCGGAGATATGTGCACCATTTGCCCAGATTCCTTTGAGAGCCCTTGGATATTTGGTGGGCATGCGATCATGAGCACATCTCGGTAAATTGAGGGCGGGGGGACTCCTTGAAGCCTTTCATAAGTTGGGCAGGGCTTCTCACCAAAAACAATAAGTCACTTGGCACAAGATGTGCTGTTTATATCACTTAACTCGGCAGGTCTTAGCTGAATCGCCCTTACAAATTGTGTAAGCAATGGCGTTTGCTTCGGAGGGCTAAGGGCCAAGAGGGGAAGGCCTGGCAATCGGCCAGTCTGGGCTTATGATTTTGCCATGATCAAAGTCACCCTCCCAAGTTTTTGGCTCAAGGGAGACAACCGCCTGTGGGTGTGTCTCAAAATTCAGGCCCCCCTCAAAAGGTTGGTGTTCTCTTTGTTTCCCTTAACTCCCAGGCAAGAAAGGGATCCCCTCTTTTAAGACAACCCCATATTTTGACTTTTTAACCTTCCCGAAACCGTGAAAATCACGATCCCAGCCAGCCAGGATCGTCGGTTGCAGCGCCTTGATGGCTGTTGCCTGCATGACGGTGACCAGCCTCTTGCCGGGCGGCCAAACAAAAAGCCTGACGGAGTTGGTGGGCCTCGTTGTTTGAGGACCCTATATTATATGTTTTTTTTTGTGTTGTTTTGGGTAGGCGGGGGGGGGTCAAGGTGTACCAAAAAGGGCCATCCAAAACTCGGGGGGAATCGTTTGTCCCATCACCCTGGTTGGCACCCAGAGTTTGTGCCCTGTGCGTTTTTGCTTCTGGTTGTTGTAAGGGCCGGAAACCGGTACGCTTAATCGATTGGATAAATTTCACAACATGCTATTTGGTGTTGTTTGTGTTTGTTGTTTTTTCCTTTTTATGATTGGAAGTTGGTCGGCAAATGTTTCAACTATTTCGTGTGGCAGGCGTGGACGAGATGGTTTTGATGTTGTTGAACATCACTATGTACGTGAGGTCAGTCCAAACATGTGTATATATCCTGTTGGTTTTGCCGTAACACAATTATCAGCCGGTTTAACAAATTGCTTGAATTGTGGAAAGCCATTCAACTGGTGTGGAACAAAGCAATGCACAACAACCTTCAGACGATCGCCTCAAGACAAAGTAACTCCCAGTTCTGTCTTGAGCTACCTTTGGGCATTTGATTTTCCTCAAAGATAATTGTAGGTTATAGCTTTGGAGAGGGGTACGCAGTGGGCCCTAGTGTTTTGCATATGAAATGCTTGCTTCCCAGGGCGCACCCTTCTGGAGCTTTAAACACCCGCCGTTTCTTACACGAGGAGGTGCTTAGGCACGGTGGACTTCCTACGGTAAGCTCACTCCCTGAGTTCGTGCACTTTCGTCACTTTGTGGGTTTGGACCAATTTGGAAAATACAAACTCAAAGGGTTTCGTTACATATATATATACAGGAACATCACGCTCGGATATAATGAAGCGTCTTGCTGGCAGAATCTTCACGTAACCCAACTCTTTGAATAACAGTTTGGGAGCTGTTTTTGCCCCTCGATTGGAAGTTCGAAGTTCCCGATGGCCGAGTCGTGGGTGTCACAGGCTGGACAGCAGCTTCAGCTGGTGGCCCTGGTTTGTGACCGGCCTGGTGGTGCGGGACCACGGAGTCTCTGCAGAAGAAGAATCACGAGCGCGCAAGGTTCACTAAAGGCATGGTTGTTGTTGGGAAAGATTGTACATTTTTGCTTTTTGTGCTTTAGTGGGAAATCCAACCACTTCACTGCACCTCACTGCTAAAAAAAATGCTCCCCTTCCAACGTCAACCAAGAAGGGGGTCTGAAATTCACGAGTGAGTTGAACTATGGCTCTGGGAGTCTTTTTTGAGTTTGTGCCTTATGTTTTGTCGTTTGTAATGGAACACTCCAATCTAGGAGACCGGCGCTGGCAGGTTTTCCGGGACATTCGTCAAGCAAACCAAAACAAGAGATTCGGGTTCCTGGCGGAGATGACTGTCCTAAATTGCCGAGAGGGTGCCTGCATTGGGCAGACTAAGTTGTTGAAGTTCTTCGCGTGAAATGCATGTGATGGCAAAAAGAGTGATTCCTATGATGCATGATGAGGGAGCAACAACGATCTACTGTCATTGCTGCAGTAAGGGGTGCAAGGAGGAAATGGGGTTGGCACGGGGCTCACGTAGGGATGACATGATTTGGTTCCTCACCAAACCCCAATATCAATCTGGAAGTCACAATGAACATTAACATATTGATTGACTGTGGCATCGAATTCCAGAGGGGGGCATAGTGTTGCAGGGGGAACATCCCAGACCCTCCAAATGGAGTGACCCCTCCGAACGGGCTTCCGGCCGCCGAGCGTCACGAGGTCTTTTCGTCCGTGGGCCTGCAGGAGATCCTTATGGAGGCTCGAGTCGCTCGCTTCGCTTGTTTGTGACTTGAATCTTTGGATAGACAACACCTAGACCTCATTTGGGATAGATCTGTGGACACCAGTTGAGAATACTCTGGATGATACTTGGACACCAGTTGCAGGGGTATGGATGAAGCCGTGTGAATATTGGGAGAAATTGTACCTACTGGTGACTGGCGTGGATGTTGTCCGTCCATAGGGTGTTTTTCTTTCCAGCATGTGTGCATGTTTCCCATGGCACCACGCAAGCGATTCCACGGAAGCTCCCCTTTATGTCCACGTTCCTTTCAGGAGTCCGAACTTAGGAATCGCTGGTTTGGGTGTGTCTTTTTGGAGAGGTTTCCTTATTTTGGTGGTTTTGAAGGGAAACCTATCGATGGCGCAATCACCCATGTCCATTTCATCCGCCGCCTCCCGACACAAAACCACGTGTCGCGTTGACTTTAATCCTGGCATCAGGAAGAAATTGTCTACAACCAACAGCCACTCATTTTGGAAGGACTCTTTCCATTGGCACTTCTCCTCCCACCAACATGGAACCTGGCGGGTGACATTTAATAAATATAAAAACATAATATTATAAATATATATATATACACACATACAATAAATAGCAACATGCATGCAATAGTTCGTTGATTCCAATACCAGAAACGCTAACATTCGCATTTTGGCTGGCCGGCTCTTGCAGGGCAGTACCTGGCACGCGCTGGACAAGGACGAGCTGCTGGAGGTGCCGAGTCGTGTGGAAAGCTGTTCTGCCGTTGGAGCGTCTCAGCGCCTGGGTAAGCGGGGTTTCGGGCTCCGTGTCTGTGATGCTCCAAGAAACAAGCTCCAGGAACATCTCCGCAGGATGTTGGTTGTTTTTCTGGAGGTTTTCCGGGAGTTTGTTTCTTGGGAATCTTCTCAAACTAAAGCAGTGATGGGAGTGAGCCGCTTTGGTATCGCAAGGGGAATGTTCCACTCGACATGAGGCCTTCAATCCCCCGAGCCCTCAAAAACAAAACGGTCTTGGGCGTCTGGGCGCGCAAAAGTAAAGCCTTTCGCACGGAGTGGAGCGTTGTGCCATTCCATGCTTGTGGAGTCTTGTTTGTGGCCCCACGTCAAAGGCAAATCATATCCTGGAAAGACAAGTGCTGATTTCAAGTGGATACTACGCTCTCTCCACAAATCGTCCAACTAACTAGGACAGAAAGCCTAACTGAAAAGTTGCCAGTCTTCCAAAAAGGGATCCTGGCAAGTTCCATGGTTAAAGGCACATTGTTGCGATCTTGTTGAATGCGGGGTTATTAGCACAACCATTTCAGGACTCAGAGAACAAACATTTGAGGATGGATCTGGGAACGTCACAGCGTCCCCACCCTTCAACAGGAACTGGATCCCGTGGGACAGACCGTGTGTAATTAATTTCAAATTTGGCCACAGTTTTCCTGTTGCTTCCTGTTTTGACCAACCTCAATGTTTCATGGCTTCAAGGGAGAAAGGGAAGCCACCTTTTTGGGTTCCCGTCAGAAGACTTTATCGGGAAACCCACGTTTATTGGTGTTCTTGACACAGAGTGGGTCACAAAATGATCAGGCCTTGGACACAGAGTCGGCCGCAAAATGGACACAGTGTGGGTCACAGAGTGGGTAGGGGTTGGATTGCCCATTCTCTTTTTAAAAACCAGCCTTTCCCCCAGGAGTTTTGATGGTTTTCTAGAAAGAAGGATCCCTGGGAAGAAGCTACCCCTAGATGGGCTACCTTTTCCCCTTTCAATCTTTGAGTTGGGAGACGAAAAGCTTTGTGAGGCCTTGACGCAACCGCTGAGCTGCGAAGGCCCTGGTCTGTCGAGGCCAGAGGGCCAGAGCCGGGTGCTGTCTCCGTGGCTGAAGTGGTCCCAATATGTCACATACATATATATATATATATGTACATTATATATATATATAAGTGCTTTTGTTTGAAAACATGTCACAAATGTAGGCGCTTGTTTGAAAAGGACATTTATTTTTAAATAGCAATGATCAAGGTACTTAGGCAAAGGAAATCAAGAAGAAATAGCAATGGTAAAAAATCTATGCTATATGCGGTTTGATTTTCTCTCAAAGAAATTCAAGGGCTTTCTCGAAGCTGCTACTCGCCATTCGAGGTACACATAGGTACCCATGGCTGTGCCTTTCCTTCTGATTTAGACCCCACGGCCACTAGCAGTCACTGATCTAATTAGGTTGCAAGGTTGCAGTGGCTTCCTTACTGGATCTGTATAATGTGGTGCCTTTTTTGCAGGCTTCTCGGAATGAAGCCGCAACTCCCAGTAACCTTACAAATGTTACACTGGTTCTAACCCAGGGACAGGGACTTACGGCGAGTGTGTTCTATCCATTTCAGACCAGTAAGAATCCTGCTTGGGCGAAAGTTGGCGGCATCTCCCAATTTGGATTTCGCATTCCCTTTGCCCAAATGTACCAGGAATTGCGCCACTTTCAATCTGATCTGGTAGATGCAGCTGAGGGGGCGCGGATGTTTCCCTGCTGCCTATCGGTGGGCTTGTCCGTCTCAGTAGCATAAAAAGTGAGACCGCGCGGGTGCATTGCCCGAAGGCAGTGAAGACAAGGGTAGCCATGGTTGCTATGCCAGATAGAAGGTTCCACTCGGCTGCTTTAGGCTCCGTCCAGAAGGGAAGCTGGCTTAAAACACACATTGATCTTAGCCTAGGGACGTAAAGCCTCATTCTTCGTTGTGGGGTCAAACGGCCAGCGGACTTTTTTTGGAACAACGCCAACATCCTGACAAAGACGCAAGCGGCTCCAGGTGGCTGGCGATGGCTACTTTGGCGCGGGCGATTGTCACGAAGCACCAGGCAAGGGTGGCCGATCATTTTGCCGCCGAGTAGTGGAGGTAGAGTTTGGGTACTTTGGTACTCTGGTAGAGTTTACGTTTGGTAGAGTTTGGGTACTTCTTATAAGGCAATGGCGACTCAAAGCGGATAGAATGCATGAGAACAGGGCCCTGTTCCAGTCACATATGCGAACGGTTAGCTGAAGGCATTGCGTTTCTGGCTCAATGGGAAGAACGCCATCTTCAGCAACTGGGCTACTATTTTGTGGACGCGGCAGCCACCTCGATTATAAGCTATACGTAGGTTCCAAGTGAGCTTTATGCGGAGGCACCGCTGAGATTTCCATTTTGTGTTCCAAACAGCAAGCCGATGTTACTGGCAGACTAACCGGGCAACGAACACCCAAGAATGAGCGTGGTGGACACCCAAATTTGTGGGGGTTTCCTTGTGGTGTTCCTTTAAGCCCTCCCCCCCCAAACAAAAAACACAGTAGGCCCAAAAAAGACAGACCCAAACACAAGGAAAGTGAATCCACCGCGTCCAAGCAAGCACAAGAGGTGTGTATATATATATATACATACAGACATTGTAAAGTGGGTTGGAAACCAGGGAAGCAAAGGGGTATGAAAAATAGGTATGGATTTTTATTTATTTATTTTTGAAACCAGACAACCCCAACAAAATCAGAGCCAGGGCCACGGTCACGCAGCGTGGCTGCCGGAGAGTCAGCTGCCCCCCATGGCTGCTCAGGCGGGGTGGTGTCTACTCAGAGCTGAGCATAATAAAGGCTTGCACACTGGGTATGTATATATATATATATATATCTGTATACTTAAATATGTATATATATATATATATTATACATATGTATTTACATATATTTACATATGGTTACCCCCCCCATGACCTTCCTCTGTTGCTGTGCCTCAAAAGAATGTGAATGTATATACATATATATATATATATGTTAAATATTTGAACTGACACCTGGAAACATGACACGCTGCTTCGTCTGGAAATGTTAGGATTTGTACCATTGCCGCTTGGGAAGCAAGCTGCAGGCTTGTGAATTCTCTATTTGTATCTTTGTCTCTCTTTGTCTTCTTACTTTAGACTTGCCCAACATTCCGTCTCGCGTTGGATTATTGGTGCCAAATGGAGGTTCCAAGTGCAGGTGACGCCAAGGACGACAAAGCTACCTGAACCCGCAAGCTACCCAGAAGAAAAGGGGATTCGCCCCATAATTTTGCGGCAACAACCCATTTGTAGCACTTGTGCGCCCTTTAAAGGTTTAAGGGAACAACGGGTTTTGAGAGAGCAGCACAAATCACCAGGCTGAGCCCTTTCTGCATCTCTCTTCTTCCGAGCCAAAGACATTTGCAGAATTGTATAGTATGTCTTCGTCCGGCTGGACCTACAGAAGCATTTAGACACCAGTCTTTCAGAGTACCTTGGCCATCCCAAGTCATCCTCTCGTGGGTAACTGCTCTCACCATGCCGCTTGCCACGTTGTGTTAACCAGTGGGTCCGTCTTTTTTGGAGGCTACCCTCATTTGCATGCTTGATCGAATGCCTAAAAAAGACAAGCCAAGAGGAAACTCTAGCTTGATTCCCCATTCCTTTCAACCATCCTTCTTTTCAAAAACCGGATCCGTTTTCCCTGGGATCTTTTGGTGGTTTTCTAGAAAGATTCGGATCCCTGGAAAGCATTCTAAGAATGGAAATGGAAGCTACCCGTAGAGAAACCCCGTATTTTTTGGGGATCTCCACAAAAAAAAATCCCACACGCCAGCGGTTTACCCGCAGCGGCTACCTCAGCGAGTCGAAGCCGAGGTCTTTGGTCTCAGCGCCGACCTCGAAAAAACAAATCCGCCAGCGTCGGAAAAAAAACGGTCGGCTTTGGTGAATTTTGGGCCACTGGGATTTCGTCTTTTTTGGTTCCCTTAAGAGTCCCGACTCTCCAAATGGGTTGTGGAGGGCCCTTGAGGAATTGGTCAGGGTTCTCCTTTTTCAGGGTCTGGGGGTCTGCATTGCAGGGGTCATGACCCTTAGGGTTGACATATTTTAAGGTTTACCAAATATGGACCAGACGCACCCTTTGTTTTTGGGGGCGGCGAAAGCTGAGGGTAGTTTTGATTTGTTTGTTTCCTGGTGTTTGGCGTTTTTCGGGTCGCGGGGCCAAATGACCCATTTTGTCGGGTGCTTCGTGCTACAACTTAGCTTCGCTGACCTATGGCATCACTTGAAACAGTGCTTGGATGGTCAAGTGTTTGAAGTGCCACCTGGGTTGACTTCACGGGGTCTCAACGGTGGGCTGCAACCTGGGAAACTTACTCGGCTGAACACTCGAGTGCTCAGCCGGCGACGGGCTTGAAATCCACGTGGCGTGTTTTTGTGCGCATAGCAAGTCATGGATTCCTCTGCATCTCCGTCTGTTTCAGCAGCTGCGTGGCGTTTGCCTCACCCCAGCAAGGTTGCCAGGGACAGCTATCCACAAACAATGCGGTTATGAGGTTATTCGTAGAGTTCCGTGTTCACATGGACAGACTGAACTGACCTTTTCGCCCTTTTGTTCCTTTGTAGTTTCAGTATTTTCCCTTGCCAGCAACGAGTCAACGGTTTGCAGGCGGTCTGATCTATTTGGCCAAGTTCAGGCACCGCTTTGTACTATTCCATTTTTGGCCCACACCTCATTAAGCCTCTCGACGGCAAGTATTTTCCTCACGCAAGCGCGGAGAGCATTAGCAGTGTGGCCAGCCTGGCACGGGAAGCCCCCCCCAGTAGCCACAACGTTTTGCGAGCTTTGCCGAACATCGAAGCACTACTCGGAAAAAAAAGGTTTAGGGAGTTGGAGTTGATGTCAGAATGAGGTTGTTTGCCTCTTGGCCAGGAGTTCTCTACTTTAAGTATCATGTGGTTGCCCACACCAAGGCAAAAGGGGGTAACGTTTACCCCCATACCTAAATATGGAAGCGGGGTAGGGTAAACGCTGACCCGATTCACATCACCCCCCCGCCAGTCATTGATTGGAGAACAGCTCCTTGAGCTCTCGAACCATGCCCGCTTCACGCAAAAAAAAAACACACACCTGCCATTTTGGTCCGAGAGGTGGGTTGTTTGGGTCATAAATTCACGGGGCTGTTTGCCTACCATGGGTCCCATGGGTCCCACGTCTTGCTTTTAGGCGATTCCAAGGTGACGACTCTCGCCTCAATCCTTTTTCTTTCTTTGGACAGGGAGTGGCCAGCATGACCATGGATCACAAGACCAGATGCGTTAAGGTGGTTATGTGTTAATCTTTGTCCAAGGCTGGAAGTACATACCCCTTGTTCATACACCTTTGCTTCGCTGGTTTCCAACCCACTTGATAAGGGTTTCATACCCCTTTTGGGAAGAGGGGTATGAACATCAGCAGGCCTTTTAGGTTCATTTGTGCAAGGGGTATGTAAACGGGGTATGTACAAGCACCCCTGGAGTTTGGTGGTTTGTGGCAGTTTTTGTGATGTTCGTACATGAGCCAGGCCACGGCTCTGTGTTTTAGGTTCCGCGGATCAGTGGACCTGGTCGTGCTATGATAGGAGGATCTTTAGACTCCGCATGGAAGCAAATGGGCCACGTGGCCTCCCGTTACACCCCCTAAGGGTCTCAAAATCAGATCTGTTTCACCATGGGCACAGTGCCGTGGCGCCGAGCATATAACACACATTTTTCCTCTGCTTCGCTATGGAACCAAAGCCCAACAAAAAGGTTCCTTTTTTCCTCGCGCCCTGACTTGGTGGGGGAGGCTTAGAGCGAGATGATCTTTGCCTGAAGTCTCCTTCTGACCATGGTTGGTCAGTGGCCACCCAGTGGTCATGACCAACCAGTTTGACCACGGCCAGTATTTTGGGCTGTTTCTGGGGGGCCATTTTTACAGGGTCAGAAGGAGACTTCTCTTTAGCTTTCAAAGAGCCGCTGGTTGCAAGCGATGCAACACTTGCGTCGCGCGACTCCTTGCTGAGGCAAAGCTGGCTCCGCAGCAGCGCTGCAGGCTGGGAAGACATGGCAGTGTTTTTGTTGATTAAAGACAATAACTTGTTCCCGTGGTCGTGACTGAATTCAGTTTTTAGCCCCTTGTGGTATCCCTTCTGTGGGTTGGTTTAGAGGGACACCGAAAGGAAAAGCACCACTCTTCGGGTTCCTCCCATTTGGCATACCCACCTCCTTTTGCTAAGAGCCAACATACTGACTCCCAAAACAAGCAGCTTGGCGACAGCAGAGCCATGCTGTGGAGTGTGCGGGCAGTTTTCGCCAATCGCATCTTCGGTTTCATGCACATTTTGAACACGTCTGCCCTCAGAAAAAAGCGCGGGCCTGTGTAAGCAATGGGGAACACGCACGCGCCAACCCGCAAGTATACATGGTGATTTTTCTTATTGACTGCCACGTAAAGTAAAGTATGGGTCGGGTAGCAAAATCCCGCGACATCGGGTTTCATGGTGTTAGAGCAGCGAAAAACTGTTAGCTTTCTTGTAATCAGTACAAAACACAGAAGAACCAAAAGAGCACCAGCACCCACTTTTGACCTGTTTCCCCAAGTCCGAAACCCAAATGTCCAAATTCAGTCATTGTGGAGTGGTGGCATAGCTATTTATGTCTTCCTGACCATGGCTGTGACAAGGGAATCCCTTTCAAAGTGCTAGCTAGAGTACTCAAGGGGAAACACACCATGCTATCACAAGAGTGGTTTTCCACAGCCAGCCCCTTGGCCTTGCATGCGACGAGGCGGACGGGCGCAGCTTTTTTGCGGTCTACCTTCAAAGCGGCTTGGAGGCCATTGCCGAGCCATTGGCGTCATTGATCGTTTCGGATGCGAAGGACCCAAAGCCTTCTATGACCACCCCTCTTGGGTGGTTAGTCTTTGCACTAAATTATCTTCTCCTACCCTCCTGTCAATTAACATGGAACCTGACAGGGGCTCCCCCTGTCAGGTTCCATGTTAATTGGTTGGAGGGTATATGCAAAGCACTTGGACTTGTTAAGTGGAGATGTTAGCCGCTTTATAGTTTTGTCATATTCCTGCGGAAAGTGTGATTTGTTGAATATGTGAGAAAGCATGGCAGAATCACTGAAAGGTTTCCTGACATTCACCAAATACCACCAGAAAATGGTATGATGTGTTATACTTATTCATTTCATGCGCATGGTGCACACGGGCAGGGTCACAACGCATAACGAAGCCTGTCTTACATGTTTAGACAGATGCCGACTTCATATTAGTTAATGGGGTGCCCCCCCCCTCAACTGTTTTGTGCCTTGTTCTTTTTTCCGGGCCCAATAATCAAACTTAGGTCGACATTAATGTACATCCTCACTTCGGTACCTGGACCTTCAAGGTTTAGCGTCTCAAAAAGTCTTAGGGTGAGACGGTCTGGGCGTTACGCCGGGGAAATCTGAGCGGTCTTCTTTTTGAACCCTTCCTAGGGCCTCGGGATTCGAACGTGGCCGGTGTGCCAAACTCCAGCAACATGTCCAAGGTTGATGCGTTTCTGTGGCGGTTGGAGACATCACAGTTCAAACGTAAGGCGAGTTGTTTCAGAACTGAACCAAGAGATCAATGTTTCCATTTGAGTTTGTGTCAATGTCGGGGACGTCAAAAGTGGCGGTCCTTTAGACTTCCTTTGAAACCTTCCTGAAAAGCAAAAGACAGTGACATACATCCATGACATAAATCGCCCAACCCAGTCCAGTAGTGCCTTTTCTTGCCGTTTACGATCAAGGATGCCTTCGTGCGATGGTTTGCTGTGGTTGGCTTCACGTAACTGATAAAACAACACTTGGATATCATTAAATGAGCGCAACCAAATACCTCGATGCAGAAAAAAAAACACACACACACACACAGCCCATATCACAGTATGTGTATATTTCGGAACAGCGACAAAGAGTAACAACCTCACAGTCGTAAGACATATATATATATATTTCACCCCTTCCTGCAACGGGTGCTAACGCAAGCTTCGGGTCTGAATGCAGATGTGTTTGTCCAAGGAGTACCCTTTTATGTGTTTTGTCTATTTTAGTAGGGGGTTCCCCTTGCAACCACAAAAGGGGCCAAAAAGGGCACCTAGCAGCAGACCCAGCTCCGCAACTCCATAGGGACTTTGGGGTGGCAAGTCTAAGTCGACTTTCCAGGTGCTCCGTGAGTTTACCATCCGAGCGCAGTGCATCGTGACATACTCTTGGCCAAGCGCTCGGATTCGATTCGAAGGCTTCAGGGCGTCAGCCAAATTTGAGTCGTGGGCCGGTTGCGGACTCCACCGGTGAATTTTCCTTTGTGTCTAGGTCCCCTAGTAGCGCCCTGCTTTCCCCTTTTTTGGTTGGGAGGGTTCCCCTACTAAAATAGACTACAGAAAAAAGAGTGCCCTTTTTGTAGCCTCTCCACTGGAGGACCTAGGTGTCTAAGGTGTGTTTTCCACGAAAGGTGCCCTGGCACCAAAAGGATTCCAAGATCCAAGTAGTTCTATCGGGGTCAGAGGGCAACTGCGTCTCCTGATGAGCGGACACTACTCTTAGTCAACTGTCGGTTCGGGAGGGTGGGTGGCCAGGAAAAGGGGCGGGGGACACCAGCAACTTTGTTTGTTGCTCAGCATGGATCCCAAAACAGGGGGGGTCCTTTTCCAAAAGGAGATTCTCCGAACTGAAAAGGCTTCTTTTGAGGAGGTTCCGCTTCAATTTGCATGACCAGTCAGTTCTTCGATTCAAGGGCTGGACCTGAACAGGAGAATCTTCGGGTGCCCCTTCACAAGTAACGGGAGGAATTCACGAGACCTTGACAAGAGCTCGACCAGGGTACCTCGGGAGAGTGGATTCCTGGGAATACTTGAACTGTGGATGCACAGATTCCGTTTCGCACCACTTGAGTCGAAAAAACAAAAAAAACCGTTGTATGTGTCAATGTAAGGCATGATCCCAGGTCTTTTGGACCTATCAAATTAGCTGCACCGCCGCTTGGAATTTGAATGGCAGGAGTGTGTTGCAGGAGCGGCCGCGCAAGTCAAACATGGGGCCGCGCAAGTAAAGCGCAAGTGAAGCGCAAGTGACGCAGTGATGATTCATCATCATCATCATCATCATCATCATCATCATCATCATCATCATCATCATCGCATGGTCGAAAGAATCCGGAAGATTGCTAAATTTTCGCGCAAGTCGCGCGCAAGTCGCGCGCAAGTCGCGCGCAAGTCGTAGATGCCTTGGATCAGGAGTGGCCCATTTCTGTAGTTTGCATTTTCTTTGTTTCTGCAGATCCCAGCAATGAGTTGCAGCAGCCAGCAGCAGCAGCCGCAGCAGCAGCCAGCAGCAGCCAGCAGCAGCAGCAGCAGCAGCAGCCAGCAGCAGCAGCCAGCAACAATTTGCAGCGGTGTACACACCTGAGACCTCATACACTTAAGGGGCATGTTTTTGGGGGACCTCAATTTTATGAAGACCGCCGCTTGGATTTGCAATGAAAACATCCTGGGATAAGAGTTTTAATACGTTTTTTTTTTCCAGCTCACTTGAAAACCATGGTTGAAACATTTCGTCCGTCCACTGTAGTACAAATGGTTTTGGTCATCGTCTGTAATGAAGCCATTGTTCATCCTACACTTTGGGTCCAAAGGAGAATACCCGGACAATCCGGGGCGAATGGCTAGGGCAAGATTCATATGAAGTTTGAACTTGCAGTCTGATAAGTTCGGGCCTTAGAGGAAGTAGTCGCACGCTGCCGCTCAAGTGCCGGGGTTGCAGAAGTTGAAAACCAAGAACCCCAGCCCTGCAGAAAAGGTTCTTAGAGCCTTCTTATCAGGGTGACTCTATGGTTTTTTGAGCAGACTTCTTCTCTTTGCTTTTTCAGCCGGCAGTTTTTCTACCCTAGCTAGGGGTCATGACCCCTCCAATGCAGACCCCCTTGACCTAATGGAGAACCCCGCCCACATTCCTCAAGGGCCCCTCAACGACCCTGGCCTCAGTATTTTACCATGATCAAAGTCACCCCCGTGGCGGGTAGGGAAACAACACTCACCCCCAGAAACCCTCCGTGCGTGAGGCGGTCTCCGAAGACCTTAGACCTGGCACAGATGCAGGCAGGGTCGCAGGTCCTCAGCTGCGTGTGTGCTGACGTGAGGCTCCACCCTAAGGGTCCCGAGTCCCGACTGCTTTTGGGCCCTCCAAATGGTTTGTTGTTTTTTGGGCCCTTGAGGAATTGGTCGGGGTTCTCCATTGGAGGGTCCTCGGGTGGAGAGGTCATGACCCTTAGGGTAGATTGAAGCATGGAAGTGCACAAAAAGGCTCCCTTTCCAAGAGGAACGTATAGGCTTTCTACCAGGATCTGTGCACTGGAAATGTGAGGCGGTGGGAGGGTAGGGCCCGGATTTTTTGTACAGCCAGGCTTTGAGACCCCCAAAAACTGGTTGGTGGGGTGTCCAATGGAGTCTGGGCCTTCCATTGAAAGGTTCAGCAGCCTCTGGGTGCCAAGATGTCATGCTTCAGCTGGGCCCAATGAATATCGGACCTCGAAACTCTGCCCCACCTCGTCTCTGATAGCTTCGGATTGTTTGATTGATTCCCAGTTGAGATGTCAAAAGCCTCCAAACCAATCTGGAAAGGCCGTCTTCCAGCACCACAGGTAGCCAGGAAGGTTTACCCTGCTCTACACGGTAGGTATAAGTGAGGACTCTATTTGCTGGAATACCAAGAACCAAAGTGACAGTAAGTTTCTCAAGAGAATTCATACTACTGGGGTCTCTATATTCTCGAGTCTATTCTACATTTCACGGTTGGTTTACTACATTGTGGACAAGAATCAATTCAACATTTTTGCTGGGGGACACCAACCACACCGGCCCCCCAGCTCTGTTGTAGTCCTTCAAGGTGTGTGTGTGTGTGTGGTTGTTTGTTTGAGGGGCCATGGCGGATTCCCAAGACACCCTCTTTGGGTGTTCGGCAAAGTTATCGAGTTGTGACCGAACCGGACTCAAGTATCCCTAAAAGTGGCTTGTGGTTTGGCTAACCGCTTTCTAACATGGCCTCACATCCAAGTATACTCGTCTAACCATGAAAAAACATCCCTGGAAAAGATGATAAACCAGTTACCTCCCACCAACGGAAGTGCAGAAACCGTGCCGCTTTGCTTTTGGAAAGAGCTCCTCTGCATGTTCATGGTGTCAAAGTAGAGATTTGCACCCCCAAAGCGACGGGCTCACGCTTCCCTTTGCCTTCCCTCTTGAAGAAGCTCACTCCCGGAGTCTCTGGACTTTGTCACTTTTTGGAAAGACCCTGTTTAGTGCTCGATGCCAAGATGGGGAGCTGTGTTTGGCCAATCAATCCACTCACCCCCCACGAAGAAAGAATGGCCAGGGCCCAATTTGGATGACAATTTTTAGGTAAACAATGGTGGTTATATGAACCCAAGCATTGTTTGAACAGTGGTCACTGACCCCCAGGGCTCAGGAGGTGAGAAAGCGCACCGGGCCACGAAAACGTCACCACCCCCGGTGTTTCTTTTCCCGGACGCAGGTCTTGGAGGCTCAGGTCCTGCAGCTGGCGCCGCTCATGAGGAGTGTGCAGAGATTTGCCATGTCAGATCAGATGCCCCTTTGCCAGGGCTGAGCTTCACCATTTTTCCCTTTTAACAGGTGTCCTGTTTCCAAAAAAGAAGCAGGTTCGATGTGTTGCAGGAGGTCGAAGCTCGAAGTCCGAAGACCCAAGCAGCTTTGGTGGCAAATGTCCATGTCAACTTTGGGGTATTTCGTTCCACGTCACGTCACGAGCATCGCTGCATCTTGCCGCATGCAAGTCATTGGCAGCCCTGGAAGCTCAAGTTGACCAACTCGCGGTAGTCCAAAGAATCAACGAGCGCCATGACGAGCACCGGTACTTGCAAGAGCTTCAACGTGGCGAAAGGCTTCGGCTTCATCACGATGGCCGACGGCACCGACATCTTCGTGCACGCGAAGTTCTGCACGGATGGTGGCATTCCGAAGCAGGGCGACATTTTGAGCTTTACCATGGAGCCCAGCCAGACCAAGCCGGGACACATGGCACGTTGGGAAACATTTTACATGTTTGCTTGTTGTGGTCTAGTGGTTGAAATCCCCACTAAACTAAGATTTCAATTGTTGCTCCCCTTCCAATGTCAAGCAAGGACAGATGCAGGCTGGCAACGTGACCGGGGGGACCGGGGTGGCCGGGCCGGGGGGCAAGGGCCTCCAGGGATCCGGCAGCATGCAGGGCACCTGCAAGTCCTTCAACCCGGAGAAGGGCTTTGGCTTCATCACCGGCGCCGACGGCAACGACGTCTTCGTGCACCGCTCCGGGATGGTGGACGGCAGCACGCCGCAGGCCGGGGACACCATCACCTTCGACGTGGAGCCCAGCAAGCAGAAGCCGGACCAGATGCAGGCGGTGAACGCGACCGGCGGCACCGGCTACGACACCGGCAAGGCCGGCGGCAAGGGATGGGGCATGGGCGGCATGGACTTCTGGGGCGGCGGCTATGATGCCAGCAAGGGCGGCTGGGGTGCCAGCAAGGGTGGGCCTTACGGGTGCGGTGGCAAGGGCAAGGGCGGCGCCTGGGGTGGCTGGGGCGGCGGCTGGTGAGCAGCCGGCACCCAGGGGATGCTTTGGCAGAGGTTCCGGTTCCGGCGTGTTCTGAGACTTCAAGTCCGCCTCATCACCACTACAGGTGTGGTGCAGCCCCATAAGACCATCCCAATAGTCTTGAATACTCATCCCTTCATATAGCCGGCGAGGGCATCGACCCTCATTAGCACTGGCAAGAACCTGGCAAATGGTCCACCCAAGCAGAGTGCGGAAGAAAAGGTCGTGAGCTTTGCTGCAGGGAGCCGAGTTGTCTTCGCGCAGAGAAGCCGTTCACCATGAATCACCGGCCTCATCCCAGGATGTTCTTGATCAACGGAGAGGTACGGTTCCAAACAAAAAAGATGTCAAACAGTACTGTTTCAGCAGTATTCCGGCAACATTCCAAGTCACCCGGCAGATGAAGATGGTTTTTTTTGCACGTGGGTCTTGCAGAACACATGCAACTACCGTGCGTATCCCTCAGAAAATCCCGTGGATTGCAGGATGGCATCTGCTGGCCTCAGTGGCTGGATCAGCCTCAGCCCTGAGCTCAGCGGAACGGCAGAGAGGGGAATCAGTTGTGCCCTGGGGTTCTGACTCAGCCTAACTACGCATTCTTGGTCCCCCAGCAATTGGTGCCCTTTCTCACCCCTTTTTTTGGGGAGGGGGTTCCCCACCTAAAATAGACTACAGAAGACAAAAATCGGGCACCAACTTATTCTAAACTCTCTACTGGAGGACCTAGCGTTTTTCTCCAAAGGGTTTTAAACAGAGGGACCCGTTCCCTACATTAGCACAAGGCGACTGCGAGGGGTAGAGTCCAATGGTAGCAATGGGAGCCTAGGGAGGGTGAGAAGGCAAATCTGCTTTCTGTTTGCCTCAGAGTTCTTAGTCCACGTTCTTATACCCCCTTTCTCTGGCGGCAGACCGGCGAATTGCCCTTGGAAGGCTTTTTATGGGTGGCTGTTTTTTAGTCTTTGAGGAGGTTGGGGGTTGCCCCTATTGAAATGATTCCTCCAGGGGAGGAGGGAAGTTCAGACAGAAGCAACAAGGGTGCTGAGCCTCAAAACAAGCACCAGGTCGCACGGTCCAACCGAAACAAGGCATCTAGAATCAGTTGAAACAAAAAAAATCAGCGTCCAGTCGACCAATTTTTTGCCCAGGTGAAGCTGGTCGCAAAGCCCGCTCACCAAGCTGAAAGGATGTGGGAAGCCCTCAGAAACCAAGTTTCCTCTTGGTTTCCCTTTCAACCCCATCCGAAAAGGCCCTCGCCTATGGTTGCAACTGGGGTCCCCAAATGAATCGTCCCCCCACATGAGTGGTTCCAGTTGCCTTTTGGCGCCCTTTTGTTTGGGGGGGGGAGGGGGTGGGGACGGGGTTGCCTTAAAAATGAGCACCTGTTGCAAGGCCGAGATGTGGATGAGATGGGCGTGGTGCAGCGCGAAGAATCCTTGAGCAAGGCGCTTGCGCATTGCCTGCGTCGCATGTGCCGCGCGGAGGGTTCGTGGGAAGGTCCTCACGCATCTTGGGAACTCTTTGATATGGGTTTACACGGTTGAGGTGTAAATATGGGCCAGAAAATTTAGGCCGGCAGCAACGCCCCCAACAGTGGGTGGTTCCACTTAGGAAACCAGGCGTGTGGGCCTGACCAGAATCAAAGATGTGCTTTCCTCACCCTGTGGGTTCCATGGCAGCAGGTACCTAGCCTGGAAATTCACGCTGCTGGTTGATTCATGCTGAACAAAATCCTGAGCCAGTTGGTAGGTAGTGTATGCCAGAATTCACAGACTTTCATCTATTCCAACCAGTGCAGGAATTGTCCACAGCGAACAGGCGTTTGAGGGAACCGAGGAATCTATCCGAGTTGATGAACCCGGGGTCGCGAAAATTATTTCCACCAAGTTAGCAAGTGCGTAGACGTGTTAACCGCCAGTGGCTTGCATTTGTCCGGCCCCCAACGCAGACCCCTACGACGAATCCATCAAGGCCCTTTCAAGACCGAGTATTTTGAAGTCCTCCCAAAACAGTGGGGACCCTTGCAGCTCGATAAATCTGGGACCCTTTGATTTTGCATCAGGACTTGCCGGTTTTTGGCCGAGCTTCATGTTACCTGGTTTATTGGACCAAAAATCATCTTGCGGCGAAGGAACAAGGTCCCCATCTCACAGGTCATCTACGAGCTCTGCGGAGCTTTGCAGGCCTTGCAGCGCGCGGGCCTCTGCGCGGGGTTGCGGCAGCCAGCTTACGTAAATTACCCTGGCCACACACAGCTCACCCTTCAATCCTTCAATGGACTTTGGTGCATTTTGCCAAGGGATGTTACGACTCTAACTTTTGGCCAACGAATAACTAATAGGTTTTCCATTAAACCACTAAAAGTGAAACTTTTAGCAGGGGAGCAGAAAGCAACCGAGTTAAGGTTCCCCCAGAACGCCTCAAAAAAGAAGCCACCCGCCTGGGTTTTTCCCTCCAGCCGAGAAAGCCGCGAAGTTCCACGAGCCACGATGGCTCGGCTTGAGGCCTCAGCTCCCTGCGTGGCGTCTTGGACTACGCGGCCTCCACCGCCGCGGCGGTGCAGAGCACGGAGCAGGAGGCACGGGATGATCCTCACGCGGGGCTCGGGGCTCGCTCGGGTCCGGGTCGGGGGCGAAACTGGGGAAGACTTGGGATTCTAAGACACCTACAGGAAGTTCTACAGGAACCCCCTGATTTTGGCGGGAATTCGGAATTTGGCCAGTTTCCTGTAGAATTTCCTGTAGCTGGTTTCTATGAAGGATACAGTTTACATTGTACCTCTGACTCGAAGTGAAGCAAACGATAGAATATTCATTCTAGAACTGATCCCCACTCTACTCATGAAAGGTGAGGATCTTCAGCCTGTTTACCGGAAGTTACTGGCTGGTGCGGTAGGCAGGGGTCGTGCCCTTTTACCCTTTTTTGAGGGAGGGTTCCCCTACTAAAATAGACTACAGAAAAAGCGGTACCCTTATTCTAACCTCTCAAATCTGGAGGACCTAGTGGAATGAACCTAGGAATTCCCTACAGGAAACCATAGGGGATAGTTGATAGGGGTCATGGCTTTGGACTTTTTAGGCCTCCACAAAATGTCGGCTTCGATCTTGGGGCCTTCAGGGTTCAAGCAGACCTTGTTGCCTTTTTCCACCAACAGCAGGCACCAGCTATGGCGTCCATTGGCACCAGCAGGCTAAACTGAAACGTGGTTTGGGGCAGCTTTCAAAAAAGGTTCCGGAGATTTCGCTCCAGGGGTTTTGGGGATGTTGGGGAAACCACCTGGGCTTATTTTGCTTCTGGGTTGTTTTGAGACGTGCAAAGTTGGAAAATCCTTTCCCCCTTTTTGACCGCTGGCTCCTTTTCGACTCTACGAAAGCCGCGTTTCGAGGCCGGCATCTCGCGTGACCTGGCCTTCCTTGGCTTCATGTCATTGTAGACTTACCTCTTAAAAAACCACAACTGGGTCAACTTGTTGGGTAACATGGGCTAGATGTCTGTAAAAGATGAAAACTTCCCCCAGGGCGCAGGGAGTTTTAAGGGGTAAGTACAGGTCAACAGCATGTCTATCTTTTCATGACCAATCCACTCACATGTGTCAAAGCATCCTTGGTATAAGGCTCGTGGGAGAGACACTCGGGACTCAGTCAATGTCAAACATAACAAACAACTGGGAGAAAGAACCTGACTGTCCCGTGTCCATGCATACTTTTACTGCGGTTTACGTCTGGAAAGGTCCTTTTCAGACATATCTCATTAGCATTCGGCGTACCCTCAAAGTGTGGGTTTCTGGGGAGGCTGGCAACAGGGCGGGATGCACCAGTTTACCCACTGAAAAGCTCACCAAGCTTTTTGTTTGTACTTCAGAAGGACGACAGTTTTGCCCACCTATAGAACTGTGTAGCAAAACACTGCTCAATTTTCACACTATGTTAAGTTTGATATCATAAAGGCTTGCATGTGAAAATTGACTGGGGCGGGCACGCTCTTTTTCAAAGAATTGTAGAGGGAAAGGGTGTGAACATTTACGGCGACCCAAGAGGGCACAGTTTTATCCTGGTGGTGTGAATGTGCTGAGGCTCATGGTTCTCGCCTGGCGGTTGCAATATAATATGTTGGTTGTTTTAGGTGCCTTCCGGGACCTACCCCCTTTGAAATTTCATTCAGAAACTTTCTTCGAACAAGACCACATGCTCCCCGTTCGCTACTGTGTTTTCCTCGCCCCAAAGAAAAATCAAAACAACAACGGCATCCTCAAACCAAGGCACACCCACACCCTGAAAAGTTGACTTATGTTTTCGATTCTCAGGTACACCCCAGGCCGGCACCCGCCGTTTGTGATTCTATTGTATATGGAACTGAGATGACCAGTTTGCCACGAGAAGTACAGGGTGCATATATATATATATACATATGTAAGGGCAAGTTGATGCACACCGGTCTCTTATGTAGCAGCTGTATCACGGTTCGCAGAAATTCAAGTAAGGGGTGTTGTGGATTACTGATTTGGTCTAGGCCTGAACATGATTTCAGTTCTTGGCGTCCATTCGGAGCCAAGAAATGGATTCGTGGCGTTTGCGCCACGTCAGCTGGATCGGGTCCTTGAAGGATTCCTTAGGTCGGTGAAATCACGCAGATGATGCACCTCTTGTAGGAATATGTGATGGGAAATGATGACCCTCCCAGAAACTAACATGGAGTCCACCAGAGCCGGGCACCGCGGCACCCGAGTCAGAATCTATGTTAGTGGATGGGCTACTCAGTGCAGTTTCTCATGTATAGTTGGTCGACTACTACTAGTCTTTGATTCAGGATGGCGAACTTGGTGGCTCCCAGCCATTTAACACTAAAAGGCTTTTTAGCCTTTTAGTGTTTAGTAGTAGTTTCCATTTAGCCCACAAAAAGTTAGTCACTTTTCGCGGGGGATCTGAAAACGGGCAGCCCAGTGAAGTATGATTTCTTCAGATGGCAACTCGGATCTGGGAGTGCGGATCTTCTAGGGGTACCTTCCCCATTCTTTCCGGGAATCCTTCTTTCTAGAAAACGGCCGGTGTTTGGAAAGCACGATAGTTGAGAAGAATGGGAAATCAAACCCTAGAGATCTGAGAGCAGGTGCAGTTGAGCCTGCAGCAGCTGCTGATCACCTTCGAGCATTTCGGTTTGCAGCAGGCAGGAGATCGATGCGCCCGTCGGCCGCGAGAAATCCGACGCGGAAAATAGGACTCAAAGGCCCAAAATGCATGCAGCATGCACAACAAAACCCTCAAATCATTTCAAGTTCAAATCCACTTTTCAATAAATGGGCAACAGCTGGGCTGCGATCAATCCAAGCTTTTACTTAGGGGTGGTCATCAAGGCCTTAGTGCTTGTAAGGATTTTCTGAAGGGAACTATGACCATGACTCACATGCTATTGGGAGTATGCGAACAGGCTGGCGCCTGGTGAAGAATGACGTTCTGCCAGCCGCTTTCAGGTATCTTTGCAATATTCATGACGAGTATACAGCGAGCGGCAAGCACCCCAGCAAAATATATGTCACTTTTGGCGTAATATTCCCTTTTTCAACGCTTTTACGCTTCAGAAAAGACTGCGCTGCAAGACTCTTGCGCCCGCTGTTCTTGCCCGCCGGCGTCCCTTTTGCTTTGCTCCTCAAAATGATATTGTCCTTGATCCTCACATCCCTACGGTTTGTGATGACGTTCGCTGTTTTTTTAAATATAAACCATTTGAGTCGATTCCACTTGAATTCTGGTCGGCACTCGACAGCATTACCATCCGGCGCTCCCTTCGTGTTTCTGCTGTCCAGTTCCGCGGTGCCATTACAAGATGGAATTTTAAAAGACACTCTTGGGTCAATCGACGTGAGACCACTGTATGCTATGCACACGCTTGGCGGCCACTCTGGCACCTTAGCGTGCCTATCTGTTCCCGCTGCGGGTTCGGCTGCGGCAGAAGACACCGTCTTCTTCTGTTTTTAACATGCTAAATGCAGTGTCTTTGCTTCAAAGGATCTACACGCACATCGTGTTGTGGACGCCATTAGGCTTTGCGACATCATTTTGGAACAGATACAGGCGCTTCTTGAGAAGGTGTCGGGGTAGTTGTCTCACCTCATCTTGCTTCGATCCGTTTGGGCCAAAGTGCCCTCTAACTTACCCGCGAGACAGCTACCGATGACCGTGACGCAGAAGGAGTTTTGTTTCTGAAAGACCCAGCGTTTTGGAAGGCTGCTGTGCTCTTGAAAAGGGGCCCTTGCTCACTTCCATGGTTGGAAGGGTATTGCCACCCCAAGACGATGCCTGACCTCACAAAAGACTCGACTACACCTTTAGGAGTCACCATAGCACCATAGTCACAACACGTCTTGCTCCAAGAAGGTTGATGGCACACCAACCTGATTTCTCTAAGGAAGACGCACCCTAAGGGTCATGACCTGAGAACCCCGACCCCTCAAGGGCCCGCTCAACAACCCATTTGGAGGGCCCAAAAAAAGTCGGGACCCTTCGGGACAGAGATCAATTTTTCGGGTCCACATCGCGTCGATCCGTCGCTTTGAGTCTGCGGAGGTAAAGCTGCCGCCGCTTTACAAGCCAGTGCCTCAGTGACTGATCGCCCTTCTTTCCCGTGCTCTCCGTTTTGGAATGGGAGAGGGGAGCCTTCGAAAGAAGAATCAGAGGCGTTTTTTCCCCAACAGCTGAAAGCACTAAAAAGAGCATCGCGTGCGGGTGGGGATATCACCTGAGCTTATTTGTTTGTTTTCTAAGCGCTCCTTCAAAAGCCGACCGGCCGGTTTTGGCGCTTCAGGCGCATGCTGGAGGATCTGGCGCCGCTTCTCCGCGGCTGACGGCGAGTAAAAAGAGCGACTAGGTCAAGTTGTTGAATCGAGGTCTAGGTTCCCCAGTAGTGCCCTTTGACCAACTTTTTTGGTTGGGAGGGTTCCCCTACTAAACTAGAGTACAGAAAAAGTTGGTACCCTTATTCTAACCTCTCTACTGGAGGGCCTAAGGGGTCTAGCTCTAGTCCCCTGTATGGAGGTATTAAACATCATTTGTTCGGCCCGGTTCAGGTGAGTTTCCTCGGTAGGGGTGATAGAATAAAGGGGAAATACAGGGAGCGCTGTGAAACCTGCCAGAAAAGCCAAACGCAAAACCAACACCCCCAAAACAAGAGCCGAAGGATACAAGTACTAACTTTCTTTGTTCTTGTGTGTTTGTCAACTCCACCCCACCATGCCACAAGCAAAAGAACGTTCAACTCTTGCAGCTCAGTTGTTGGAATCACCCCTATCATGAGGTTCGATCTGACCGCACTAGCGCGTAGATTACGTTGTTCATCCCTGTTCGTCTGAAAGGATGCTGGGGCCCCCTCTCAATTTTGGGCAAACAAAGGTACTGTACCCTTCCCTTGAACGCAGGTGGTCCTTCCAAGTAGGAAACCAACTTTTCTGGGCAACCGTCAGGTACTTCCCACACCCCCGGAAATTACCTCATTTCATCGCCACTCTAGATTCATGAGAACATGTGTGGTTCCCATGTGTGGAATTGATCCACTTCTTGGGAGCCCCTTTATTGGCTGAGTCCTCTTCCCTGGGCTGTGTTTGGAGGCTTTTGCAGCGGCAGATTGGTCCCAGCTCGGTGTGTGCTACATCTTCACTTGCTTTGCTGGTTTCCTATTTTCCGGGGGTGTGGCCGGTGTGGCTGTTTTACGGAACCGCTTTTGGCTGAGGGTTTTTGAGGGGAAACCAGAACGACCACCGAATTCAGCCGGGCCCCCACCCGAAACTGGAGACCACCCGTGGACGGGCGTCTCCCATCTTCGGTTTAGGGTGGCATCGATTGAAATGAGCCAGTACTAGGGTATGTTGAATGTGTCTTATATATTTGGAAGAATATATGTGTGTGTGTCTTAAGCTGATATGATTTGGATTCCCCAACTTGTAGTTTTCCCAGTGGTGTCCATTTGATAGCACTCGCGCTCACAAGAGACCCCCCATGTAGTCTTAACTGGACAAATAGGCATTTGTTGAGGCACCCAGTGTTTTTTGTGCATCCCCAGACCTGTTGTTGACTCTTATTCTGTTGGTTTATGTGCTTCACAGATGAGGTTGGGTCGAACATACAGGGCCCGGAGTATCTGAGTCTTCTACATGGCACTGCATCTGGGCCTTTTTTGTGACAACCGATCTGGGGATATACCGAGCTGGGGCGGTCCTTGCGGAGGTTTTGCGGAGATTTTCCCAGTTTCATCAATGATTTCGGGGGGTTTTCCCGGTTTGCACGGCGTGGTCGGGATTTTCCCAGTGTCAGTGTCGCAGATGACGTTGCGTGCGCTTGGATGCCATCGGTTCGCCAGCATTCAGCCAATCTCATGCCGGGCAAGTCGAGCCTTGCCAGCACAAAATTGATAGGCCAAACTGGCATGCGACGGAGGCAGAACTCAAGCAGGCATTCCATTTAGTGGCTCATCTCTAGTTGCGACTGGACACTCAAGAACGCAGCCATGATGAAAGACAAATCGAAATGCCGTTGTGAGATGCAGGATTTTGACTGCAAGTTGTGCTTTTTTGAGAGCTGCAATATATATATATATATACATGCAGTGCAGAACAGTCTGCTTCATCAGTTAGATTCATTCCGCACCATTGCAGCCTGACACGTGCTGTGAGCATGTGACGCAGCTTCTGCTTTCATGACGGAACAGGCGCTGGTAGCATGTGCATGCACTGGTGTGATTCAGACGTTTTCACAATCAAGTGTAACTGCATGTCATCCTACAATCCTGTTACACAAGGGTCACCCAGGTGATATGGTCGACCCGGGATGAATGAACCTTGTATATACTAGGTCCCCCAGTAGTGCCCTTTTACCCGTTTTTGAGGGAGGGTTCCCCACCCAAACTAGACTACAGAAAAAGTTGGTACCCTTATTCTCACCTCTCTACTGGAGGACCTAGTATAGATTGGAGCGTTTCGTCAAGTAAAGATCTCCCAAGACGACTGGACCCCTCCCATTTGGATCGCAATCCGGGTTCGCTTTCCACGAAATGAACCCATGGTTGAATCCATTGTGATCGGTATTTACAAGGGAATCGAATCATTCCAGGGTTTTTAGATGCAGGGTTTGGCCACAGCATGAATCAACCTGGAGTTTCTTAATCCTGAGTTCCATTGGGCTCCCATTGCGCGTGATTTGTTCCAATCTTGGTCTTGTACGGTCATGCGCAGGATTGGAGGGGGTTCCTCGAAGTGGTAAAATATTGAAAACCACAGACCTTTCTCACTTGTCCAAAGCGCATTCGACCGATTCACCTATTGATTTACCGGTCTCGGCAGCCGGTTTCAGTCCGGATGTTGTTTTTTTTTGGAAGAAAGAACTCAAGGTGAAAACTGTGCAAATGAGAGCGTGTGTTGTTTCAGTCCTTTGGTTTCAAAGGTGATCCGCTAGCACTGTGCACCGGAAGGAGAAGATTGCACAGCTTCAGGAGGTGTGCGGCATCGAGGAGGAGGTCTGGGGAACCGTTCAGAGGACCCTAAGCAGGTTCTAACAAACATGTTCCAATTTTGCTTGCACCATAGGACCAATCTTGTGTGTCGCATCCACTATTCAGGATGCCTTGAACGTTCAGATAGCCTTTCCAGAAAGCCAGGCAATTCCATTGGTATATTTTTGTTTTGGTCGGGAAACCGGTTCGAAATCAAGCAAACAACAAAGTTTGTTAAAGGCGTTGTGTTCCTCCTGGAAATCCGATGAAGGTTTCGGCAACGGGGTTCGGTTTGGAACCATGGTCAGGCTCTTTCTTATTTGCGATGTAGTGCACATGAGAATTCACCCGAATGCTTGGCTTCCAATTGCGACATGCCCAGAGGGGTTCCCCTTGACTGGGAATGAATTGAACACCAAAGAAGGTTCTATAGCTGGGTGAAAGTGCCAGCAGTCCCCAACAACTGCTTGTTGGACAGTATTTGGGATCTGGAAAAGGCAGTTATTGGGTGCTGGTAGATGGCACATTTCACTCATTGTTTGTCCATTTTCGGGCCATTCATGGCCAGGCAGCATTCAAATTGCTGCGCTTGCGTTACACACTTTAATTAGCAACAACATGTCTTCCCTGGCAAACCATAGCCACCTCGCAAAGGGTTTTACTTGGCCTCCGAAGTTTTCTTTCCTTTTGTTTCTTTTTTTTCTGGAATTAATATACTTCACCTAGAAGCTCTGTCCTGAATTCTTCTAGCAGCCGAGCCATGCACAGTCCTGTCTTATTGTTGTGACACCCATCCCCGTGTCCCTCAAGCGGCATTGGCTTCCTCTTGGCTTTGCCAGGTAACACCCACCCAACAGCGCGTGGCTATCCAAACGTGGGGTTGATACAGAAGCACACTGATGCAACAATCTGCAAAGATCTGTGTATCTGCGCAACCCATACTCTGCAGGCAAAATTCGCCGCAGCTAAAGATAAACTTCAGACACACCCAGCGAGATGCTTCCTTTCGCATTCCTCTAGTGCCTCACCAGGCGATGAATTCTACTGGGGAGCACCCTCTGAGCCAACACCACACCCCTTTGGCCAAACATGTCTATGAATTTAAATAGGGCCAATAGGGGACCAATCTGAAGTGATAGGACATAAATCCACAGCTTATCGATGTTCACGAAAGGAACCCAATAAATCATACATACCTGGCACCCAAGAGGCTCGCACACCCGTATCGAAGATTTCTTTGACCATAGCCAGACCGAGCATACTTACCAGTTGAACTTGTTGTTGCCTTAGCTTAGCGGGAAGCAGGGTAGCTCGCTTTTTTGTTGGGAAGCCCTTACGGGGTTTCATTTTCCCCAGCCGAAAGTTCACACTTTTTGCAAGGGGTCTAAGTAAAAACCACACCAGCCAAGAGAGCTAGCTTCAGGTATCCACAATTTGTGGTTTGGATTGGTGGTTTTGATTTGGATTTGAACCCCTGGTTCTTGTAGAGGGAAACCACCCCGAACTGCCACCAATACTTGCTGGTGCTCAGCAGGAAATGAGGGAATGACCCCCATAAAGAATCCCCCTGGTTTCATTTCAGGGGACCAAAGCCTGGGTTCATTCCATTTCTCATTCCCTACCAAAACTGGAGAGGTTTTTCAAAACCTAACACCAGAACAATTCCCTATCAATAAACCGTAGCTTCATTCGCAATGCCCTGGGTCATTGTCACCTCGCCAGGTGGCGCGGCATTTGCTCGAGGCCAGCCAGTGGAACGTGGAGGAAATCGATGCCGAGCCCGAGCGGTACAGCTTGCGGGCGGACGGAGAGTCGTAACATGCCCCCCTTTTTGAAGCAGCCGCCTGAAATAGGTGATGATCGCCAAGAACTTTGGAGAGTGAAACCCCATATAATTGTAAACGCTTCGCGTTGCCCGCCTCGGCCCAGCCTAGTTTGAGGGAAGGGTCAGGAACACCGAAATCCAGTGTTGGGAAGGTCCGAATCCTACTGAAAGCTTGTGACCGCACCAGTTCGCCCGTGCTAGTTCGATGTTCGGAAGCCGTCCTGCTCGGAAGGTTTGAAATCCAAAACCAAGACTGTCAGCCTGGGCTGAGCTGCTTGGGCAGCCGGACTGGGGGGCTGGGGCACGTCAGACAGGCTTAGTAGCTGGCGTAGCTTGAGACCAGTCTCAGACACGTGAGACTGGTCGTTGGCCTGAGGCCAGTCTCAGACACGTTAGACAAACCTGACCTTGGCACGCTGGGCTGAGCCTGCTGGTGCGCTGGGAGCTGGGGGCCGGCCTAGTAGCGCCCTGAGATGCGCCGGGGCCTGGGCAGGCTGGGCTAAGGTGGGTTGCTGGTTGGGCTGGGCCTGAAGCTAGTCTCAGCCACGAGGCTGCGAAGCCATGGGTGGGTTGCTGGCTGCCGGGCAGCCGGACTACGCTGCTGGTTGCGCCTGGAACTTGGGCTGGGCGGGCTGGGCTGAGCTGTGCTTGGGCGGGTTGCTGGATGGGCAAGGCCTGTTTCATACACACTTGGGCCTTGGGTGGCGAGTTGCTGGCTGGGCTGGGCCTGAGGCCAGTGGCAGACACGTAAGACACGCCAGCAGGCGGGCTGAGGGACTGGGCCTGAGGCTAGTCTCAGGCTGGCATACTTTCAGACCAGTCTCAGACTGCGCCGAAGGGGCTGGGCCTGCTGGATGACTATGAGCAGGCGACGCGGGAACCCTACAGTTTCCTGTTCGTCTACTATCTGAAGCCGAAGAACGAAATGTTCCACATACGCTTCGAAGAGCGCTTCGCACTGGAAAGAGAAGCAGATGGGAGCGGCGCTCAGCTTCCTGGGCCAGAAGCTGTTCGCCAGCTCCACTCTGATCAACGCGAGGTGTGAGAACATCTCCTGCTGCACCTCCGTTGCAGCCGTCCACCCGGCTGTCGTCTGCAGAACGGGCGGCTTCCTTAGAAAAAGGATCCCAGCCCAGGCCCCGGCGCATCTCAGCGCATGCCAGCCACTAGGCCGGCCCCCAGCTCCCAGCCCGGAGCAGGCTCAGCCCAGCGTGCCAAGGTCATGTTTGTCTAACGTGTCTGAGACTGGCCTCAGGCCAACGACCAGTCTCACGTGTCTGAGACTGGTCTCAAGCTATGCCAGCTACTAAGCCTGTCTGACGTGCCCCAGCCCCTCAGTCCGGCTGCCCAAGCAGCTCAGCCCAGGCCGACCTCCTGCTCGCGTCTGGCCCCAAGGCTGCTGGGCTTGCTGGATGACTTGGGGCCGTGCTTGGGCGGGTTGCTGGTTGGGCTAGGCCTGTGTCAGGCAAGCTTGGGCCTGAGGCTGGGTGGGCTGAGCAGGCGGGTTGCTGGTTGGGCTGGGCCTGAGCCTGGTCTCAGACACGTCAGACAGGCCTGGCCAGCCAATTGTCAGCACATTTTCGACAAAAATGGACCCATGGAGCTGGACGCCGACGAAAGGCCCGCCGGCCATGATTTTGGGCCAGCCGACATGGGTGGGGGGGGGGGGGAGCCTGCAAAATTTTGGTCGGGGGGTTGGGGGAGGGGAAAAGCGAAGATTCTCTTTGGAGAAGAGATCTGAGCGCCCTTGGCCCCTACATGTAGAAATGTGTTTGGTCAGGACTAATTTGTTTGTTGTGTGATCGCACCCTTTTCAAGGTGCTAAATGGAGACCCTTGAGAAAAGCCATTTTGGGGATCCGATTCCTTTGTATACCCAAATACATATAGGTATCGACTGGTTTAGAATGGCTTACATATACACCACGATTGCCACCTATGTTGGCTTAGTATTGGTTTAGACATGGTTTGATATGTTGCGCACGCAAAGAAAGTTGAGGCTGGAAGGATTGCCTGCACAGGAATTTGCAGAGGATTCTCCTTTTGGTCAACCCCGTTGTTGGTCTGCAGCCCACCCCACCCCACCTAACCCCACCGCCCACCCCAACCCACCCCACCCCACCCCACCTAACCCCACCGCCCACCCCAACCCACCCCACCCCACCCGACCCACCCAACCCACCCCACCCCACCCCAATTTCTCAACCTTTTTTGTCACCTGCGAGCATTTGCTGGGGTTGGTCTCCTTTCAAGTCATAGTTGTGCAAACAGCTTGCCGGGTAAAACGGACATACTGACGAAGCTTGTCCTTGTTTCCGGTTTTGGACTTCCTGGTCACTGGTGCGGTCAAAACACCTAGGGCTTATCGGAGCTTATGGCCCTCATAGGAACTTGCCCGGCAACAGGTAGGCCAGAATCGCGTGCCAGTTGGGGTGAATGAATCCCTGTGAATACTGGGGCGTAAACTGTTTACCCATCCACGCGCCTTTATTTTTCACGTCCCTAACATGAAACCAACATGGACTCCCTCTGGGTGTGGATGGACCGAATGGTGCACCAGTCGGTAGGTGGTTTATCCCAGGATTCATGACGTTTCATCCACCAAAACTCGTGCAGGCTTCCATTCACACTATTTTACACTTTTCGACTGGAATTAAAGGCGAGCCAAAAAGAAGCCGCCCAAAAAAGCAGGAAGCTGCCGTCAATTTTGGGGGTACCCCTTTGACACATACCTATACATGGGTATGAATTTTAATTCGGGACCCTCATTTGGGTGGGACCCGATTTATGTCCAAGCACCTTTCAGGGGTTCCAACCATATCGCACAAGTTGGCGCTTTCCAGGTCCCACAAGTTGGCACTGTCCAACCATGTCCCTGAAAAGTTGTTGGCAAGGTTCCTTTGCGTTTTTGTTTTTTTTTCCAGGAGGCGCTTCACTTGCACTTCTCCGAGGGCGCTGCGCAGGCCTCAGGAAGGTGGGTGTGCCCCAAAAAATAGCGGCGGTTCGTTCTTTTGGTTCCCGTAAAAACAGACATACATATGGGGCTTGTCTCCAAATGGCATAGAAATCCACAGCCTTCATGCCCACAACGTTTTCCTTACCTCGAACGGGTCTCGGCGACTCCATGGAACTGTGGGAGTTTCCTTTAGTTTTTGGGGTGGCCGGATAGCTTGGCACTATGGTCCAAGCCTTATGACCAAACCTCGAGGGTGGGGTGTCCCGTTTCCTTTCCAGGAATCGTTGTAACCTGGCAGCAGCTCCGAAGGACAAGATGTTGGGCATCAGAGGCGCCTACTGCCCGGGGTGCTTCATCCCTTCGATGAGACCCTGGTTGCTGTGGTCATGGGCCATACAGATCCACCACAGAAGCGGCATTGCGGCCTACAACTTTGCAACAAACACCCAACACCCGTTTTTTCCTTGGTTCTTCTGATTTGCCGGTTTGTCCAAGTCGCTGGCCCGAAATGGACAATCTGCTAAATTGTCCAGCACCAAAAAACTAAATGGCCACGTGAGCACGGTGCTGTACAGTTCCGAACGCTCTAGAAGGACTTCCGAACGCTTTTTGAACGCCTTTGAGCACTGAGCACCTTTTGAACGACCGCGTTTTAGGCTGAATGGATTTCGAACGGTTTGGAACGGGTCCCGAACAGGCAAAGTAGCATCGGTGTTACATTTGCAACAACAGTCATCAGTTTTGGCAAATGTTCCGTTTGGTGTTGCAATTGTACCATTAAGGGGGTAGCCGGTAAATCACACTCGTTTCCAGCACCAACCGCGACAAACTTCGACTATTTTGAAGGTGCGAAGGATTCGGGTGCTAAAGCCAGCACTGCAGCGATGGGTGGGATGGTTTGGGACTCACAAATCTGGACAGCCCAATGCTGCCTTTTTTCAGGAGCTGTGAACACCGCAAATCGTTCCCCGACAAGTACCCGATGCTCAGGGGAAGTTTGAGCCCACTCTAACCCCACCTACGTGGAGGCTCATCAGCCACACGAGGACCTGTTCCTGGGCCGACTCTCACATGGAAAGAAGCTCGGCGCCTTTCCTCTGGCCGGTTGAAGCTGGGGTCTTTGTCATCAAAGTCAGAGCTTGGGAGTTTTTGTTCCCTGAACCTGCCCGGGGGGCTGAGTGTGAAAGTCAAAGGCCAGTCTCACTCGCGACCAAAGCGAATCGAACCGAATCTGCCCTTTTGGTTACCCCTCTATGGCCCATGTTTCGTCATGAGCCCAAAAGATGAACCTTTCTAGGTGCCCCAGTCGTGCCCTTTCCCCCTTTTGTGGGGGAGGGTTCCCCTACTAAAATAGACAGAAACAAGTTGGTACCCTTATTCTCACCTCTCTTCTGGACCTAGCTTTATTTCTGGGTCCGAACTGGGCAACTGAGCGGTGAAAAGTGCAGCAAACCAAAGCGGAGCGCTTGCAAGGTGCCGGCTGCAAGTACCTCTCCAAGTTCCAGGCGCCGAGACCCTCACTCCCCGAAAGGGGGGGGTTCCTTTTATGTCTATGTACGTTTTTTTTTTTTGTTTTTTTTTGCGTTTTCGAGTTCGCCACCCGAAGGGTCCGATTCGACTGTTTTGGGGTCCTGCAAATGGGTTGTTGTTGAGGGCCCTTGAGGAATTGGTCGGGGTTCTCCATTGGAGGGCGTCATTGGAGGGGTCATGACCCTTAGTAAGCAGAATCTTTTGGTGGCAAAGCTGTTGTAAGGTGGCGGGAATCGGCTGGAAGAGCCTGGGGTCCAGATCGATTCCCCATGACAGTTGAGAAGGAATGAAGGCTTGATATGTTGAACCACGTTTGTGATACCAGGGAACCATTACCGCCCTTGCAATAAATAATGAGTTGTTGGATAGGGCTTCAAGCTGTGTCATGAAAGTGGCCGTTCCGACCCGATTTCGGCCCATTCAAATGCTAGGTTTCGGTCGGACATGTTACCCCTGTTGTTTCCTTTCGGAAAGCAAGGTTCCTCTTGAAAAGCCAAAGGGCGTGCCTTGTGGGACATCAGAAACCTTTGGGCAATGGAGTTTGCGGGGTCTGTGCAAGCCCGGAAACCCATCTAGTTGACTGTTCCTGGGTTATAGAGACCCGGAGCCCCAGCGCCGCCCTTTTCGCCTTCTTTTGGGGGGGGATACATCTTCAAACTCAACCACAAAATTTCCCGGAGGTCGAGGTCAGCCGGAAGAGGCCTGAAGGCCTGAAGGCCTGAAGGGATGGAACACCTGGCGAATGGTCCCTACGGGCGCTTCATGGGGGAAGTTGCAACCGCGCCGCGCTCAGAAGAACTTGTATTTGATCTGAGCCAGTGCCCGACACGGCCCGATCGAGATGCGGCGGACCTCCAGAGAAGGGCTCGGTGCCATCGGCGGGGCCGTCGGCAACTCGTGGCAGCTGTTGCTGCAGTTTTACCCCGCCCCCCCGCTGATCCCACAAGATGTCCATGTGGATGCAGCCCTTCGCCTGAAGTGGGTCTGAACTTGCAGCAAACTCCTCATGATGTTTGGACGGGAAGCCCTTTGTTCCGTGAGAACCCCTTGCGGCTTGGGCATTTTCCCAAAAGGCTATTCTTAGCAGCCAACCAGAGGGCCCTTGTCGGGCTTTGAAAGTGCCCTTCGATTCTCCATGAGGCGTGCGGTGCCAAGATCCCACCCTGGCAGTTTCAATGGGAGCCACCAGTCCGTGGCAACCTCTGAAGGGGAAGTTCAGGGATCTATCCGTTTTGTTTGTTCTGGTATAAAAAAAATCGACGGCCCTGGTTAACGTGGTGGTTTCATCATCCAGGGCGATCTACTTGCCCTAAAAGGACACCTAGGTCAGGGACCCCTCCTGCACCTTCCCCCCATCATCCAGGGCCATCTACTTGCCCTAAAAGGACCTTCCCCCCATAGGCCGCTCTCACGTGGCGGCTACACCAGCGTCGGCAGCGAGAGCGCAGCGGCGAGCGGCACGCCCACACACGCGCAGGAGACCTCCAGCCTCGGGCACTTGGCTTCCATTTGCTTAAAGGGAATCTATCATTACTGGAAGTATTTTGTTTTTTCTCCAGGGGACTTAAATGGAGGCGTGTTCGCCCAAGTTAGTGAGTTCTTGGTAGCCTAGGTTGCAACCCAGCTTTTGAGTCCCCCGATCAATGTGGGGGTACCCGCCTTTTTGGTGGCCTACCCAAGAGTGGCGAACCACTTCCTAGCCTGGCCGAGCATCCAAGTAAAAAACAATCCCAACCAGGTTTGAGTATGCCTCGCTGAACCTTGCATGCGTTTCTGGTGGCCCTCAACCCCTGTTTTCCATGGCCTTGCGGCAACTGAGGTCATGTGGCCAAGGCTGGACTTTTCGGACCAATCCACGCAGGAAGTGAGCATATAGCAAGTAGTTATTCCAACTTAGTAGGCGCCCCGATTAGAATTCACAGTTCCTGCATAGGAATCCACCGAAGGAGACAAATTGACCAGGGCTATTTGTCCAAATGCGCATCTCTCTGAACATGAGGGTGTTCCACCCCGCCAATCTAAGCTTCCATAATCTTCCATACACATGAGTGGGGCGGGCCTCTAAATGATTGATTTCCTGTGGTTTCGCCTTGAAAACCAATCAACATATGATTCCCCAAGAATCTAAGACAAGATGTACCCACTTCTACGGTATCTCATATGTTTGATTCCTCGAAATCTCTTCGACCTCAGCATTGCCGCGCAAGCGCTGGCTGTTTGCAGGGAGATTCAACGACTCGGTCTCATGGTCGTTCTGCTCTTTGACCAGATGCAGATGTTGGCTCTTTTCAGGCCACCAGGTTGATGTGGTGCCTCTAAGGTTCTATATTGCAAGTCCTTAAACATATCGCAAGCAAAAAATGCCCAACCTGACCTTGTCAATCGCTTTGGGCATGTCAACTGTATTGAGTGCTAGCCGGCAAAGAATTCGACTTGTGGACAAGAGACACACCCATCCAAGCGGCTTACATAACTCCTGCCCCGGCCTTTCAACTTGCGGCTCGTGGCAGGGAGGAAGTCATGCTGTTTGTTCTTATTGGTTGGGAGACATCTAAAGTTGACATGATGTTGACTCACTTTCTGGGCTAAATACGACTGGTTCTCGGGCTAACTTCTTCATGCAGGTGTCCCTTCCAGAAAACCATCAAAAATCCAGAAACAACGTTAGATGGAACGGCTTCAACCCTGAGATTGGGTGTTCAGCACCTTTTTTTTTCCCCGGAGGAGCGCAGCGGCTTCTTTGGTGCGGTGGGCAAAGTCTTGGCCGGCGTGCAGCAGGCGAGCGGCGAGCGGCGAGCTGTCGGAGTCGGAGCTGCACGAAACACGGTATGCGTGTCGTGCGTCGTGTGTGTCTTTTGCGGGTGGCCGTTCCAGCTTTGTTTGACTTCCATTTGCTGAATTGAATATTTTTTGTTTTTCCCCTTCGTGGTTTCAAAAGGAATTTATCACTACAGCACATTTTTTTCCCAGGGTCTTAACCAAATGGAAGTTAAAGGGAAACCCAAAGGAAAGGCATAGTATGTTTAAGGGCCCCGTTATTTTCACACATACCTGTGAATGTCAATGTGATCTGCTTGTGGCTAGAGCCTTGAGTGTACATCAATTTGCGTTTGGAATTTTGGGCCTCATCGAAATGTATGGCCATGTGTACGGGATGGTTCCAAGTTTGTTCAATGCCAAAGTGAAACAGCTAATAGACAGAACACGAACCATTGAATCCAGTCCCGACCAAGTCCCGCGCAGCTTCCTGCTTCCCAAAAGGAATTCCTGTCGCTGACTCGGATATGGTTGGTTGCTAATGTTGGCTGATGCCTTCCGGTCGGAGGTGATGCCAGAAATAGGCTTATTGTTTTTTTCCTTTAGAAAGCAAGCGCTGGTTCACTTCTGGAGAAAAGCTGCCAAGCACAGATGCGAGAGTAGAAGGCGTTGCCGGCTTGTGCGCAGGCCGTGCTGGGTGTTTCCTCAGAGGACGGACGGGTGCCGGGCCCTTGTTTGTGGGGAGACCGGCAAGGGGGTTTGAATTTTGCTTGTATTTGGCTGGACTTGCTTGCGACTTCAGGGCGATGTCAGACGTAACCCTCTTGGCCCACTTTGTGGTGTCCTGTTCAATCGACTGGCAGGGCTGAGAGAGCAAACGAATCAGCTGGCTAGCCGAGCTGATGGAAAGGCTTTTGGGGCTTGGGTTAGCAAGTTGTTAGCGTATAATGTTTCACCCACTCACAGGTTCAGTGGAGATAGCTAACAACAAGTTGAGTGGCTCAGTTAGATGAATCACAGGTTTAGTGGAGATAGCCCTGTCCAGGTGGCTCACTCACCAACTTGGCTTAACATCCAAGCAGAGAGGACTTGGAGACTCGCTTGCCGGGGCCGGAATTTGCCATTCGCGCTCTTACCCGTGCAAGCCGAATTCCAGGCTAACATTTGCAAGGGCCAAAACCACAGAGGCGTTTGTTTCGCTGTCCAAGGCAAATGGACCTGGACAAGTTGCTTCAATTTCCCAGGTTCGAGAATCGTGAAACGTACTCACCTTCGATGTGGATGCTCAGTTTCACCTGTCAGTTTCCACCAAAGAAAGCTACAAGGGGTCTGATTTGTGCTGACTTCAAAGCAACTAGCCCCTAAGTATCCGCAAGAATAAATCCAGTGTGCTTGGTTTCAAGCAGGAACCACTCGGGGATGGAGCCGCAGCGACTCAGAGAGCATTGCCCCATGTGAAGTTGTTGCAAGATTATGGTCCAAATCTTGACTGCTGTTGGGTTGGATCTTTAGACTTTAACTCTTTGGGAAATCAAGGGGTTTTCCACTAAACCCCAAACAAGTTATTCACTTGTTGCAGGGGGGTCCACAGCAACCGAGAAATGCCTTTTGCCTGCCATAATTGCAGGAGGATGCTAGCTTCGGGATGTTTGTGCAATGGGAGAGTCCGAACATGTCCGAAAGGCGTAACAGCTTAGCAACGTGTGCAAGACAATCCCCTGAACTATTCAGCAAACGATGCACACAGCACCTCTTGGGCTGAAGTTTCTTCGATGACCCATGTTCCATTTACTTGCACAGATCGTGGCTTCCGTCCAAGGAATGAGTGCCGCAATCTAAAAAAGGCAAGTGGAGGTGTAGGTCACAATGTTAACCAAACACACGGCAAGAAGCCTTTAAAACTCCATGGGTAGGCCATGTCACTACCAGATTAAGCTCACTTCCCCAGTTTTCGGGCCGCATTTGTTGGAACCCCGTTTGGTTTGCAAGCCGTTGGCTGCTTTTGGCCAAGTCACTCAGGAAAATAAGTTGTTCCCCGTGGTGTGACATGATGGAGGACTTTGAGCAATGGTTCCTGGACCGCTACGGGCAGCCCACTCCAAGGTTCTGCAAGGCCGGGGGGTGGGGCATGGCTCTTCTGTTGGTTTGCTGTTCTTGGGGTGTACCCGCCTGCCAATTAGCATGGAACCCAGAACAATTTCTCGTGTTTGACTCCTGTGTGGGGAAAGCGATGGGACCCATCTACAACGACAAAGTGGTTCCTGCACTTTTGTGGCGGATAATCGAATATTGCTTGATGCTTGATGGTGGCTGGGTGTCGAATTGCTGAATTTCCATGTTTGATGGCTGTTTACATGTTTGTTAATAAATCCAGTTGTTCAGCATCAAGGTGTTGTGTTCCCATCTTGGTTCTATGGCTGTGGTTCTTTCATTTGTCATCAACCTTTGGATTGGCGGGTGATTTCCAATTTGCCACTCGAAAGTTTGGTTTGGAGCACACTCTCCAGCTTAAGCCCACAAAACCCGATCCATTCTTTGCGGAATCTTTGTTCGGAGATCCCAAGATTTGCTGGCAATGGTGTCAAGAGGCTGCATGGTAGGCCACTCGTTAGGGCAAAACTGTTGCTCCAACCGACTTGATTGTGTTCCAAAACGGGGTGGGAACCCAACTTATCAAAGGCTCCAATGAAACATCTTCTGATGTGCTCTGCCCAAGCTCCAAGCAATCCCGGTGGGAAACGCAGCAAGCCAGGAACCCGTTCTCCAACTTTCGGCTCAAGCACAATGCGTTTGGATCCTGTGAACGGACTTAGCAAATTCCAGGAACCCCGTGCTGGGTGCGTGGAAGGCTTAAAGCCAAGAGATCTGGGGCACAGACCTTCAGCGGCCGAGCAGAGTACGCCTTTCTTTTGGCTAGTTGGCCTGTCGCTCCATAAATTTGGGGGGATTACACTGCGGCAAATCAAAGGAACCAAACCCAAAACGACATCAGGTTTAGAGGATTTCTCTACCGATCGCGTCGCATGGGAGCAATCCTCAAAATATCATAATATGCCAATAAAGGAGAAAAATGTGTTTGAATCATCGTTTGAACCCTGTTAGAGGGTATGCAGAGGTATCTCCCCCCCCCCCCCCCCAAAAAGCATGCCTTTCTTCCACAATCCCTTCATTCCTCTTGCACACGGTGCCCCGAAGGAACTCGACGTGAATTTCCTTCTGTGTTCGGCCAAGTTAGTTGTCGGTCACCAAGGTCATACTTGTAAATGTCCCGTGAATGTGGGGTTTTCCCAGTCATTAGCTTGCTGGTGCTCAGCAGGGCATGAGGGAACGACTTTTATAAACCATCCATCCCCGATGGTTTCCTGTCAGGAAATCCCTAGCTTCATTCCCCAAAACCCCTCCCTGAGGACCAGCAAGTGAGCGGCTTCTAGCCAGGGCTTGGATCTCCAGGACCCAAAAGGTGCTTTAACATGGGATGGCCGTTGGGCGACACCGCCCAAGAGATGATCTTTCCCCACGGAATGGGAACAGTTACCCATGATCCTTTGGGGGCCCTAAATGAAATATCGATCAACCGCCATGTTCTAAGGGTGGAGACTCCAAGACTCCAAGTAGCCTGGCGAATCGAACATCCCAAGTTTCGCGTCTCGCCGCAGTGCACCTTCGGGGACACGGTGCAGCGCGCGCTGAGCGAGCGGAAGCTGGTGCTGGCATGGTTTCACCAGGCCGTTTGGCCGGCCGCTTTGCGGGAAGGGTTGGTAGCACGGTAGCAGAAATTGTTCCAACAGATAGGTCCAGACCCTTCCAAAATCGGTTTGTTCAGCCAATGTGTTTGGTTGCAGCTCTTTTCTCCTGGTTCCAGACCCCTTCAAAGAGGAACCAGAAGCAAGTTGCTTTTGGAATAGGTGTCTAGATATGATTGAATAGGGGTTCCCCAATCTCCCCCTCTTTGGGATGGGAGGCAAGCCAGTCCTGCGTGTCCGATTTTGTTGGAATTGCCCAGTGACATGGTTGTAGAAAACTTCTGATTTGGGGCAGGGCCTTTTTCTGTGATACCCTTTGGCTTTAATCTGAAAAAGCAGTGATGGAGACGTCAATCCCACTTTGGCATCAAACGGTCCGCTTGGAGGCCAAGCCCCAGACACTGGTTCGCAAACCAGCAGGACGGACTGGTTACTGGTTCACTGAAGTGGGACAATTTGAAGAGCAGGACACAGATAAATCCTGACCCGGGCTCTAAGCTGTGGTTTCGAGGCTGACGGAACCAAGCCACATTTTCTTGTCTCCCTAAACATCATGACCCCTACAATGCAGACCCCCGGACCCTTTAATGGAGAACCCCGACCCCTCAAGGGCCCTCAACAACAACCCATTTGGAGGGCCCAAAAACAGTTTGACGCATTTGCCCCTGCCAAATCCTTTACATCGTCAGACTTTGGGACCGAGTTAGCCCTTTTGCCTTTTGAGTTCCTTCATGTTCCTTTCACCAGCACATCAAGTCATACTTACTTGCCTAAAGCGAATCGACCTTTTTGGTTTTCCACTTAGGGTTCCCATTGTAGTAAAGGTTCCAAAAGGCGATCACCTTTCATTTCCAGCTCCTTTGGGCAAGTGAGCATAACTCTTGCCTTATGGGGCCTTAGTCTGGCCGAACGTCAAATGACATGGGACTTGTGATCTTTTGACATGAGGTCCATTAGATCCCTCCCACGTGTAGATGTATAGGGATGGTCCAAAGCCAAAACTTTTGCGACCCGGCAGTCAAAAAAAAACACCTTGTGATTTTGGGATTTCTTCCATGTCCGGCTTTGTAAAAGACCTCAAACTGGGTTATTGACTGATTGTCAGGGCGGACATGGGCTCTCACTTTTCATCTCGAGGCTTTGCATCCTTTCTTTCTTGGACTCTCACCTTCCCACGTTCCCACAGAGCTGAAACTGAAAGCCCTGCACGAGGATGTAGTTTCCCTTGACCTCCAAACGGTCGCTGAGTCACCCCGAAGAGGGGACGGATGTCCGTTTCGCTTCCATGATGACAGTACATGGGTGTGGCTCAGGATTAATCACCCAGAGAGCTGCAGGGTTTGCCGCTACGGGGTATCTTTGAGTCACAGCCATATGGACCAAGCGCGGCTGTGTATCGCCTTGGCAGGAAGAGAATGCGGCCACGGAGAAGTTTTGCAGGCCGGGCGCCGAGCGGGTTTCTTTTGCACTTGTAGCGGAAAAAAAAAACACTTGCCGTGCAGCTCGTTCGTGGGGCGCTGCCAGACAATCGGAAGCCCTTGAATTTTGCTTTGCCTTCATTTAGAGAAAACGAATGGTCAGTCGGCTCCGTTTGCCCCAAGAACTAGCAATAGGTGAACAGTTGTTCATCGCCAAAGGCCTCGCCAAGCCCAAATCACCAGCTGCATTGCATCATGTCGTAGCTGTTTGATTCCACCTTCAGAAAGAATCCTTTGGAGCACACCAAAAGGAACCTGAAGGAGGTCTGGTGCCGTTTGACTAGTTGGGGTACAACCAACTTGGCGGAAGTGCAGCATTGTATGGGTGGTGCCCAAATGGTTCTGATGTGTTGTTGTTGGTCGGAACATCATCCAACATGTCTGGACATAGACCGTCATCATAGACCACCAAGTGCATGGTGACCAGTTTCTGCAATGAATCTGAACATTTACACCCAACCAGGCGGCTGCCTTTGTAGACGCCTACTGGGTTTTGCCGAGGCCCCTAGATTGCTGCTATTTCCCTTCAATGAGTTTCTCATCATGTGATGTTTGCCAGGCGGAACAGGGGAGCCCTGTTTTGGGTTCCTTCTTTTCTGACGCGGGGTTTGGTCGCAAGCCTCGTGATTCATATCGGCAGGCACATGCGGAGCTGCTGTGCAAACCTACGCGGTTGTGCATTTGCCCTTTTGGCTCGTGCATTTCACGTAGCCAGCACCCTTTTGGCTGGATGGTCTGCCAAGTGACAGGGGCTCCTTGTATTCCTTGGGTGGTTCAAACCAACATCATTGGAACAAATGGTGGAATTTCTCTATGGGAAGCCTCGGAGGGAGTCCATAGATCCCTCAACCCTAAGGTGTCTTTCCCAAGATTCCGGAGCCTTGAGCCTTGGGGCTTAACGGACCCTCTGTTTTTGTTGCTTTCTTTCCGAGGCAAGTATGATCAGTCCGAATCACTCGACCGCGATTCGCACTCTGTCAACTCTCTTGTTTGTTGCTGTTTGTTTGTTTTTTTCAGGTCGAGTTCGTGTTTGCAGGAGCATGTTTTTTTTTTTTGTTTCCCATGGCCACTTGAAACGGCATGAAGCGGCCCCGCGCGGCACACGCGATGCTTTCGGTGGATGTCCGTCTGCTGAGCGGCAGCGCCTGCTCGATCTCGCTGGGGTCTGAGTCCCCGGTCAGCGAGCTGAAGACCGCGGCACAGCCACTCGGCTTTTGGGGGACAAGGCGGCCGAGTGACTCATCGAATGATTGCAGGTTGCCCAGAGGCAACACAGTGGAAAGAGTTCAGCCACACCTGAGTCACAATCAAGACTTGGTATTTGAATCGTCTACATGGAACCATGCGAAGAATTGAAAAGGCGGATATCCGCACCCGTTTATGGCTGGGATGCTGGGATTGTCCTCCAAATACCCGGGTTTTGAGTGTGACTCAAGGCACGTGGTGCATCCACTGCACCTTCCGCTGATCAGACATTTTGCTTGAATGGTTCATGGTAATTACTTTGATGGCTTGCTTTTTAGGCCCTGCAACACTGGGCTTTGGGTGCTTCGGGTAGGAGGTTGTTTATTTAATTTCAGCTTGGCTTAACAGGTGGCCCGACGTCTCCTTTGGTCTGTGCCTGTTTGTTTGGGGTCCCGCTTGTTACTTTCTCTTTTCAACCTGCGAAACGTTGTCCCTGTTTGTGAGGGGTTGGCTTAGTTTCACTCTGTGTGTGTGTGTGTGCGTGTTTGTCTCTCTCTCTCTCTCTCTGTGTGCGTGTGTGTGTGTGTGTGTGTGTGTGTGTGTGTGTGTGTGTGTGTGTGTGTGTGTGTGTGTGTGTGTGTGTGTGTGTGTGTGTGTGTGTGTGTGTGTGTGTGTGTGTGAGTGTGTGTGTGTGTGTGTGTGTGTGTGTGTGTGTGTGTGTGTGTGTGTGTGTGTGTGTGTGTGTGTGTGTGTGTGTGTGTGTGTGTGTGTGTGTGTGTGTGTGTGTGTGTGTGTGCGTGTCTCTGTGTGTGTGTGTGTCTCTGTATAAGTGTGTGCGTGTCTGTCTGTTTGTGAGTCTCTGTCCAGATCCGACAATTCATGTTCAGCCCACACTACATTTTCAGGGCCAACCCCCATTGTGGTCGGTATTTTCGCAAACCAAAAGGACACCACTCACCCCATTGTGGTCGGCTCAAAGCAAAACCAAGGGACACCACCCTTTGATTCCTTTTGTCCTTTTGGAGGGCTCATGACAGGAAGATTAAATTCGGTTCCTTTTTGTTGCAGCGTTTCTGGGTCTGGGAAATTCCGGTTCGGTTTCGTTTTCACTTACACACATCGGTTCGGTTCGGGGGACTAAACCATGGGTGCCACTACACCCCCTTCCCAGTAGCATAGCACCAGACATGGGGTCTTTTGAGGAGGAAGCCAATGTTCCAGGTACCCTCCCAGAGGTGCCATGTTAGTGGAAGGGAGGGTACTCGTCGGGGCCGACAGGCAACATTTCCAGCGCCGATTCCTGAAGCTCAGCGCTCGAGGGAAGCCGCTGGACGCAGCCGCCACACTGGGCCGCTGGACCCGAAATTTGGAGCCTGGACCCTCAGACTGCCTCAAAAATGAGGGAAAATTCACCCTAGAATTTTGGGTTGCAACAACCCATTTTCAGTTGGGATTTTGAGGGTCCAGGTGGAAATCTTGAATTGGCAGTGAAAGGGGAAGAAACCACATATTTTCGGGGGACGCTTGTTCAAAGACACTCCCAAGTCAACAAGCAACATCAGCTGTGATAGAAAGTTATACATTGGCTCCTAGGCGAGGCATGTTTATTGGAGGTGTGTAAGGACCTTAGGGCAAGGGACGCCCTGAAAATGCAATACTGTGGACGAAGTCCATTTCGCACCACTTGGAAACCATGGTTGAAACCATTGCTTATTGGTATTTTCAGGGGATCGAATCATTCCGTTGGGTTTCTTGGGTGCGAAATGGACTTCCATCCACGGGATTCCTTTGCGCACAGTCCGTTGCACGGTGGGCTCCCGGAAGACCAGTTTCCCTGACCCTGGTGGGTTCCATGTGGATGGGGTCTTCGTGTCGAAATTGACGCCTGAGCTTCCAAATACATCCGCTGAAGAGGCAGATCCGCGGAAGATTTTGAACTGTAGGCAGGAAGGGTGCCAAAGCAGCTCGGATGGGGTTCCGTGCGAATTCGACGAAATGATCCGGGCCCGTTGCGGTCCAGTTTTCTGACATGCCGAAAAAGCATGGCTCGGAAAGTACAAAAGACCTCTGCAGGCACACACCCTGTACCCAGTGCTAAAAGTTTGTTCAAAATCTTTGGTACAGGGTTGATGGTCTCTGGTTCATGGTACAGTGGAATTAAAGTTTTCCAACTTCTATGGTTGGTCTCTGGAAGCACCGGCTTCCTTGTGCCCGCGTTTTGCCAGGCACTTGGCTTAGGAAAAGGGGCTCTGCCTAATGACAAGCCACAGTGGCTGGACAAAATCCACTTCGAACCAGGTTGGGATGCAACCCGAAAATGCTGGGGCATGCTGGGGCAAACCACCTCCAATATTTTCATCCCCACCCCCTTAAACTTGTGGAATTGGGGGAGGGGGGTGAACTGGAATTGGGGACCCCCCCCCCGAATGCCTGACCCCCCCCCCCCTTATGCCTTATGGTAGGGTGGGGTATATTTGTCCAGATGCCTTTGAAGTTTCGCCTGTCTCTGGTCTTTTGAGCACCTTTGCCGAAGGCGAGGTGGGCTTGCGCGACGGGGACGCGGTGGACGCAGTTCTGCTGCCCCTTCGGCTGGCGGCTGCTGGCACGGCATTTGCTTTGCACGTCCAGGCGTGCCCCCCCGCGGGATCGGGGCAATCCTTGGAGAGTTTTCCCGCCCCCACCCCCCCCAAAGATGGGAGCTTGGGCATCATGCTGTATTTCCATACCCGGGCGCAATTGGAGAGTTTTGAAGCAGTCAACCCAAAAAAGGAGAGATCCATGAGAACCCACTCCCGCGTAGGGCTTGTTGGTTCCAGCCTAAACAGAACCATTGTTTTTCCACGTAGTTTATTTGTTCAAGGGCGAAGTGTTGAAGCTTAAGTGAGCTGCCAGCAAGACCTTGGACCGTCATAAACCTTTGCGGATTGGAGAGTGGACACCCTTTTGAACCACAAGCTGAAGGGGATGAGTCTCCGTCACAAGACTTGGTTGCGGTGAACCTTTTGACCAAAACCGCAAAGGTGGAAAATGGGTTTCCCATGTTGTTCTTTTTGTTTTTCTTGTTGTTTTTCTGTTTTGGGCCCAAGTTCATTCGACCTCCAGGCTTTTGGCTTTTGGGGTGTGCAATTCCTTAAAACGCTTCGCATGTGTTCAGTACTGTGCATGTTCATGGAACCCAAAGAGGGGGTCCCAAAAATTGACCCTCCCTCCTAACATGGAAAGCTTTTAGGACCAGTTGTGAAGAGGAGATTTCTCTTTGATTTGAAGGGGTACCTGATAACTTCTATGTTAGGATGGTTTGCGGGTTCCATGTTATAAGGCTCCTTATGTTTCTTTTCAGCTGGTTCATTTTTGGTGGAGTTATGCTTACAGGGTTTTAACCTGCATTGTGTTCTATATATATATATACATATATATATATATATAATTTAACTCATTTTCTAAAGAAATCTGAAAATATTCAGGAAAGAAAGTTAATCTGGAGAATAGGGTATGTCAACATAGGACGACCCCCCAAAAATGTGGGGTTCTTGTTGGTTTCCCTTTAAACCATCCTCAAAGCAACAAACCAATCTACTTTGCCAGGCGGGTGGCGTTGCGAGCTGGGGTGATGCAGCCGACGGTGGAGACAGCAGACGAGTGAAGGAGCAGCTGAGAAGCCTGGCTGTGCCTGCCGTGGCACCTTTTTGTATTTGTCTAAGTCCCCCAGCTAGGTGTTTTTTGGTTGGGAGGGTTCCCCTACTAAAATCGACTACAGAAAAAAGGTACCCTTATTCTAACCTCTCTACTGGAGGATCTAGTTGTTTTGTTTTTCCCGTGTTCATAGGGCGGGTTCCTTATTTTGTGCACACAGCAGGGAAGCGCGAGTCACTGGGCAGTAAGGACATGTCCGACAAATTAAATCGTCCGGCTTTGCTTTTGCCGCCATTCTCGAATCTGGAGCCGTGGTGTCATGGGGCAACCGGCAGTATGGCGGTGACAGCAGCCAGGTCTCAGGGCAGCTGCAAGGCGTCCAGCAGATTCAAGCAAATGGTGGGGCCTTCGCTGCGATTCTGGGATCTGGGTCTGTGGTCACATGGGGTGATGGAGACTTTGGGGGAAACAGCCGGCAAGTGCAAAAGCAGCTGAGAGACGTTCTGCAAATCCAGAAAACGGGAGGTGCATTCGCTGCCATTTTGGGAAATGGTTCTGTGGTGACATGGGGTAGGCCAGAGTGGGGCGGAAACAGCAGGCAGGTGCAAGGGCAGCTGAGAAATGTCCGGCAGATCCAAGGGACTGGTCTTGCTTTTGCTGCTATTCTGGAATCAGGAGCTGTTGTGACGTGGGGCCATCCAGGATATGGCGGTGACAGCAGCCAGGTGCAAGATCAGTTGAGGAATGTGCAGGAGATCCAAGCAAATGGCTTTGCTTTTGCTGCCATTCTGGAATCCGGAGCAGTTGTGACATGGGGCCATCCAGACTGGGGCGGGGACAGCAGCCAAGTGCAAGGACAGTTGCAGAATGTTCTGCATATCCAATGTACTGACAGTGCTTTTGCTGCCATTCTGAGTTCTGGAGCTGTTGTCTCATGGGGTAATTCGGATCGAGGCGGAGACAGCAGCCTGGTGCAAGAAAATCTGAGACATGTCCAGCAAATTCAGGCGACTAGTGCTGCTTTTGCTGCCATTCTGGAATCTGGAGCTGTTGTGACATGGGGAAGTCCACAATTTGGTGCTGACAGCAGCCAGGTGCAAGATCAGCTGAGGAATGTCCAGCAAATCCAGGCTACAAGTCAAGGTGTTTCTGGTGCTTTTGCAGCGATTCTGGCTTCTGGGTGTGTGGTATCATGGGGTCCGAACGAGGCCGGAGACAGCAGCCTTGTGCAAGAGCAGCTGACGAATGTTCAGCAGATCCAATCTACTGACAAAGCTTTTGCTGCGCTTCTGGAATCTGGGACTGTGGTGACCTGGGGTCATCCATCACGTGGGGGAAACTCCAGCATGGTCCAGGGAGAGTTAAACTTCATGTGACGTGGGTGCTAAATAGCCCATAAAAATTGTTGGTATACCCACAGGGAAACCCCAAAGGAACAGGATTCTCTAAATATTCTTCCCAGGCCCCCCCATTTAGCACCCAGCTTGGAGCAATGACGGCCTTGAGAGAGTAAAACCAACCTCACCGGCTCGTTTCGTAGTGACCAAAGCCACGATACGCTCCCTTACCACACTTGTCGGCCCCGCATTTCGCAGGGCTCCTGTTTTGGGGCCTTAAGGGCACTGGGCTTCACATCTTACTGAACACAAGCGATGGAGTCGGCATCTAAAGCAGCGCCGTTTTGATTGGACCTCTTACCTTTGGGTGTTTCACTCGGATCGGATGTTTCAAAGGGAGGCTCGGCCCTTTTTTGCGGCCCTTTCCAAGACTCACTTCTCATCAGAGATGAGTTGCCTTGTGCGGGTGTCCTTCATGTTCTTTGGACATCTGGGTGTCCTTCATTTTCTATTTCAAGTACCCCCAAAACACCACCAACCCACACACACGCGCTGCAGTTTTGGTCAGGTTTAGTCTCCCCCCTCTTGGGGTGTGCTTGGGGGTGCCAGGTGCTGAGTTCTTGGTTTGATTGAAGAAAGGCGGTCGGCCTCACTCGCGAACCTCAGTCTCAGATGCACAGAAGGTTGCTCAATGGACAATGACAAGCCCGGTGGGTCGTTAAGCTTGGAGCGAACCGGGTTGGGCATGGTTTAAAGCAGCCGGTGAGAAGTGTTTGTTTTTCTTCTTTTTGAAGGCCACTTTTTTGTTTTCGGTGTTTTGCGGCCTACCTGGATAATTACAAGACATATACCGTTTGTCCAACATCAACGTCATGGAGCACAGCTCTCCCAAGCCTGTGCTTCAACTCATTGCATCCGGCCCTTGCATTGACATGGGCGCGTCTCAACACAGATGCCCAGAACCTGGCTGGTTTCCTGGTGGCTTCCCTTTCAAACAACTCTGAAGGGGTAATTTCCATCGACAAAAGACACCAGGCGAACGTGAAAGGACTGGTTGATCATGTTTCTTGAGCTCCAAAACGAGCATCAGCCATTTTGTTGAAGGGAAGGGACACCAAAGGGAAGGGTCCCCTTTCTTCTAGGGGTACCTTCCATTTCCATTATTTCCAGTGATCCTTCTTTCTAGCAAACCTGCGGAAACCGAGGGAAACCGGATCCGGTTCTTGGAAAGAAGGATGGTTGAAAATAATGGAGAAGGTATCGACTCCTAGCTTTTTGGGCCGATTCAAAGGGGCATCACCAGGACAACCTCTGATTTTCAGACTTGGGTCCCCTGTTTTGGGCTGATTTAAAGGGACATCACCAGGATAACCGGTTCCCCTATTTTGACACATCGCCCCAGGAAGAGTTCCCCTGATTTTGGGACTCGGACTCGGAAAATCCGGACGCCAGGGAAGTGCTGCAGAACGAGTTGGTACTGGCGGCCATGCAGGCGATCTTGCGTTTTCGGGGGGGGGGGGTTGGGGTGGGGGGGTGGCAGGGGGGGGGCAGGGGGGGGGCCTGCAGGGCTTGTTATTTTTATGTTTTTTAAGCCTGGACCCTCAAAAAGGAACACATTGAATTGCTTCCTGAGGCTACCAAACCTGGACAAAAGCGGGTCAGAACCAAACAAGTAGTTCATTGTTATTACGTTGTTGTTGCTTATTTTGCCAAATGAGCAGAATTTCCGAAGTCTACACGGAAACCTGCCAATTGCATGTTCCGCCATTTGGCTGTGGCTCAAATAAATGTACCAAAATGGCACCTTGGCAAATGGAACCATGACTAAAACCTGCGTAACCCAAGGTCTTTAATTTTGAGCCACACCCATTTTTCTGCTGATTTGATCTGATCTTACATCTACCAGCGTTTCTCGAACAAGCAAGGTAAGTTTTGTACAAGTAAGGTTCATCTAGGAAATTGCTCCAATTGTTGGAATTGATAGATTTGTGGCAAAATCCTGCCAATTTGGCCGCCCAGAATACGCGGACATCGGCGGAAAATACGCAGAAGTCACTGGGAAATACGCGGAAATCGGCGGAAAGGCCAAAGACCACTTTTCTGAACATGCCTGTGTTGCTTAAGCCAGTGCTGACTAGGCACCAGGCCTGCTACGTAGCTCTGAGAACCCTTGATTGGTGGTTTGGGTCTCACCCCTGGCCTTGCAGCTGTTTGTGCAGCATGGTAGTGGAACTACGTAGCCCAACGAGCTGGGAAGACATGAGATTTGTCCCGATTTAGCCCCCAGTTTTCCTCCCCCCCTTGGTCCCCTCAGGGCAAGCTGATTTAGGGATGCTCGAGACTCAGGTCAGAAGTGGCGAAAAGGATACAGCCCCTTTGGGTGTCACTTATGGATAGTCCTGAGTCAGGTCAATCCCGCACCCTTTCCAGACTTAGCTCACCTTGCCCTTTCTTCCTTTCCTTTCTTCACTGACCAGCCTAAGTCGTGTTTTTTCTTCCGCTTCGTTTGGATCCCTCTCCCAAACCGCTCAAACCGCCCGAGAGCCGCCCGTTGTCGGATAGGAGAGCTTCCTGCTCTGGGCCGGCGACGTGGGCCGCTTCGAGCCCTCTCAGGTGGCAAGGCGTGGGCGCCGAACCAAAAGCCTCGGGCGAGGCCAAGGGCTCCGTTTGAGCCACTTCCTTCCTCCCGAAATCCACTTCCATCACAGCGAAATGGGCGTGTCTTTTTTGAGGCTTTGCCCCCCTCTTGCGGTTGCTGTCAAAAGCTATCGGAAGCCCAAGCGCACTTGCGGCTTCCCTATGTGAGACACCCAAGTCTTTGGGGAAGCTTTGGCTAGGTCCCCCCAGTAGTGCCCTTCTCTCCTTTTTTTTTGGTTGGGAGGGTTCCCCTAAAATGGACTACAGAAAAAAGTTGGTATCCCTATTCTAACCGTCTCTTCTAGGAGGACCTAGACTTGCTCAAAACCGATTCGGGTAGATGAAGGTTAGGGGAGAATCCCAACCATAGACAGGTGGCGCCAGCCGCCTTTCTAATTCTTGACACGGCTCTGGGTAGACCATGCTAGTACCAGATTTTGATCGGGACTCAGTTAAGCTTGTGGAGCGTTTTAGTAGGTTCTGCTGCCGGGTTTCAGTGGGGTTGTAGCAAAGCCGGGAAGTCAGCCATGAACATGTTAGAACCAAAAGTCAGCTCGGGTTTGCGCAGCTTATTTGAGGTTGGGTCAACATTCCTGGATAAGTCTAGGGTCTTTCGGAATTCTTTGGGTCTTGCTGGCCCAAACATTCTGTGGCGTTTCCACCCGCGGGAGGCCAACATTATGAGCTTTGGTCAAACTATAAGTACTGTTCATGGGCCATATGGGAGGGACATGGCCAACTCACAAACAATTAATAGAAAAGCCAGGAACGAACACCAGTCTTCCCAAGCACAAAATTGACAACCTGCCCCAAATGCGGCAAGTATGGCGTACCTGCCATGGAACCCAAGAAGCCATGCCGGAGAACTCGTTTTTCTTTGTAGCATCCAAATTCTCCGGAGTGTAACCCAAGTTCATCCAGTCCCTTTTGGTTTGGTAGGTTACACCCCCAAAGCAGGGTCCCTGGTAACAGTAAGGTCAAGGATGAGAAGGACCCTCCCCCCCAAAAAAACACCAACCGCAACAGCCAGTGGGCAATTGGGGCCGATGGGCCGAGCCGAGTCGTCAACTCGGGCGAGGCTGCTGGGACTTCAGAAGTTCCCGGCCTTGGTGGTGCTTCAGCCGGTGACCAACGGCTTTCAGAACTTGCGGCGAGCTCGGAGCAACGCGTCGAGGATTTTTCGCGGATTCGCTGCTGCGCGGACGTCGGGGAGGGGGGTTTGATTGTCGGTTTTCTGGGCTCTCAGCAGTTAGCCGACGTTGGCAAACCCTGTCCCGGGTTCTGGACATGCAGCGTGTTTTTTTTTGGAGCTCGGAGGGGGAACCCAAAGGCGCAACCAATTTGGGCGACTGTATCCACCTATGGCCAAGCTGAGCAATGTCCAAGGGTTTAGTGGAGAAATCAACCAAAGTTCAGTCAAAAAAGATGCTCCCTTCCCTCCAAAAAGAAGCAATCAAACTCCAGCCCTGCTCTAGCAAAAGAAAGAAGGACCACCAAGGCGCAGTCCACGCACCGCCCGCCGTTGGCCCAATGTTTCGCAGGAAATGGCGGAGGAAGCCAATGAAGAGACAAAGGCCCAGCCCTCCACCTCTAACAAAAACCAAGAAGGGCGACCAAGGCCCACCCCCCCACCCGCCAAAACGGCTTCCGCTCTTCGTTTTTCTCGCGCCGAGTCTGGGCATCGAGTGGCCTTTGGGCACCTTCTGCCAGCCCATGCACCGCTGCGTGCACGGGGGCCCAGGCGCACGCGAGCACCGGAGCACCAGTGCACCGGTGTTCCCGTCCCCCGCACCTTGTCCAAAAATCCCCTTGGTACGGCAACCAAAAAGCAGTCGTTGGGGAGATACCTATATTTTTCCTGCTGTTTTTTTTTGTTTAACTCCACCTTTTGCGACTACTTTTTCCACCATGTCCGGAATCCCCTTCAAAACGGTGTGGGCGCTGGAGATCTGTCCTTTTTGGGAGTTTTGGTGAAACTCCGTTTGCTTGCCTTGGGGTGATCTTCCTGGTGATGTGAGGGGAACAAAAGAGTTAGAGGGACCCCCGGTCACTGACGACTTGGTGTTCCATTTGAGATGCACGAGGCTGGTTTCCTTTGGGCCCTTTTGAGCAGAGTCTTCCCTTTGAGAAATCTATGGGTTTAACTAGGTGCCCCAGTAGTGCCCTTTGGAGGGTTCCCCTACTAAAATAGACGACAGAAAAATGTTGGTACCCCTATTCTAACCTCTCTACTGGAGGACCTAGGTAAGTCGGCAAGCAAGTTTCTCAGCCACTCGCTTTTGACCCAGCTGGAGCTCACCCTGCAGGGCCCGGGTTCTCTAGCAGTGCCCCTGACCACTTGCCTTGCAGTCTTGAAAAGCGCCCTATTCCCCCGAAAAGAAGACCCCGCATAAGTTGCAGAGCGCGTTTTGTAGATACGGGTAGTTTGCATAGAGTGTTAAGACTGATTTAATGAACCTACAGTTGTCCCTCTGCTTGAATTTTACGTGGGATCCCATTTGAAGATGAAGCCGGAGCACGTTTTCAGGAACGCCCTCCCCTGCCCCCCCCCAAAAAAAAAGAACAAGAAAAAGAGCCAACAGAACAGCAGGTTCGCCCAGCTGGCACATGGTTCTGGATGCCCTCAGTTCCTAAGCTGCGAGGCCGGAGGACGCAGCTTTGGACTCGGACATGGCTGGGGCGAGTCGAATTTGCGAGTCGAGCTGAGAGGATCCTTTGGCACTTTCCGATTCATGAATCCTGTTCCCGGGAGTTCCTTGCCATCATCTTTTGAATGGCCTTGGAGGCTCCCTAGGTTCATCCAAACACCCTAGGGTTCAACCTCCATTAAAAGACCGAACTGGTTCCTCATGGTTGTTGTTATCTTGACTGCTATTGGGCAACGGATCTTTAGACTTTAACTTTTTGGAAAATCAAGTGGTGTTTTCCGCTAAACCCCCAAAAAGTTCACTTTTTGCAGGGGGGTCGTTGCAGCAACCAAGGGTTGGGAAACATTTTGCATATTTGCTTATTGCGGTTTCGTGGTTGAAATCCAACCACTTGACTGGTAAAATTTATATGTTTGCTCCCCTTCCAACGTCAACCAAGTCCTTGCCTTCATTAAAATAATGGTCCCTGGTTGACCCAATTTGGATGATGAACCTCCTTGGGTAAATAATCGTGGTTACATAAACCCGCATGGGTTTGATGGTGGTTTGAACCCCAGGGTGTTGTTGTTGCAGGAGTGTGCATCCCTTTTTCAACACTGCAAGCGTGGTCTTGGCAGACTAGCATGTACTCAACAAAAAGCAACCTCCTGCTCCCCATTTACAGGATTGTTGGGAGATAATTGCTAAGGGTAGCAAGTCAGAGTTATGCATGAGGAGCTCTGACACCATGTAATCGTGTCTCTGGCAGAGCCTCAGATTCAGAATATGGAGCACGTCCTGATCGTTTTGTGCTGTCATAACTTTTATTTGAAACAGTAGCCTGAATACTACTTGGCTGGAGCTTCAACCCGCAACCTTGCGGAAACCTTTGGTATGTTCGCACAAATCAGGGAGCAAGAGCCATGATTAAGAGAACGACAGGCGAAAGATCCCCAATCCTTCGATGAATGAATGCCCATTGGGGAGACTGCCGGGATTTTGATGGCTCCGTTTGACGCACTCGAACCTTCGATTCGTGGCTTGCGCAGGTCGTTGCGACTATCACCATGACTGCGATGGACAGTGGGGTTTAAAATCGCCTGCCGTGATATCTTCTTCTGGGCTTACGTATGTTTTGCTGGACCTGGGCGGTCAAAATTAAACCACCAGGGGACCGCAGGTTTGGTCCATGTTTCCACTTACCAGGGGTCCATTTTGGGTACATATTTTTGACCCACAGCCGCCTAGAAAACCATTTAAATGCGCTTTCGGAATGTTCCACCTTTTGCGCCTGTTGGTCCTTTTGATCATTACTCTTTAAACCGCCTGTCTGCGTGCATCCACAAAGAAACAGCGTTTTTAGACATGCCCGCGGGGTGAAGGAACCGAATGGCTGGTTCTCAGGGAATGGCCCTTAGGAATCAGCTCGTATGGTTTTCCTTGCATCGGTGTCCTTTTTGGTTGGTTTGCTTAAACAAAAAGAAGGTGATTCCTGGTTTACCTGGTGGTTCGATCATCTACCAGGACCATCTATTTTCCAAATAGGACACCTCTGGTTTTCCTAGGGTATCCGCAAATTCATAGCCCCCGATGAAACCTGTGCTCATCTTGTCGCCGGTTTGAAGCGGCAAGGTCCCATGAACATGGGGCGCATAGGAAAACCACCCACAAAAAGACTTTGACCATGATGGGAAACGTTGTTTAGGGTCATTTGTGGGGGTGTTTTTTTGTAGCTGAACCACCAAAAACAAGTTTGACATTTTGACTGGAGCCACGCAAATCCCAGCCAAAAAGCTGGGGCGGACCGATCGGAAGATCAAGATTAAGCCCCCTAGCTTGGAGCCATCGGCATGGAGATATCTCTTTCATGGGGTTACTCACTTCCTGAGCTTCTGGGCTGGACTTTTTTGGGTTCTGGCCAGTGGCATTTTTTGTTGGTGGCTCAACCAGCCATCCGGTTCTTTTTAGAAAGCTTTTTAGATCCTTTTAGTTGGTTTAGTGGGGAGTTCCGAATTTAACCGACTGAAAGTTAAACTTTAGGGGATCTGAGGGCAGCCCAGTTTAGCGGTAAAAGAAGTGAGGTTGCAATTGTCCTTATTGCGAGGCTGATCAGAGCTTAAGGGAAGATGACATTGGTGAACGGTTTCCCTTTTTTTCCCTTCAGGGTTGAACCCAGTTTTTCTCGGATCGGTTTAAAGAACACTTGGTCCTTCCTCAGGGGTGCACGTCAGTTGATCTGAAGTTATACTGGAAATTCTTTCCAAGACCCTGGGATTTCGTGTCCTGAGTTGGCTGCTGGCTTCCCCTATGGTAGACACTTCTAAGGGTGCCTTTCCCGTTCTTTCCCGGGATCCTTCTTTCTAGAAAACCTCCGGAAACCCAGGGAAAACGGCCGGTTATTGAAAAGAACGATGGTTGAAAGGAATGGCGAATCAGCCCTTAGAATAATATTGGGTTTCCTTTTGGGGGGTTCAAATGCTGGTGCTCAGCAGGGACTGAGGAGGGAATGACCCCTACAAACCATCCAACAAAACCAGCCATCCGGTTCCTTAGCTTTTGAGATCCTTTTAGCGGTTTAGTGTGTAGTTTCCGAATTTGACCCACGAAAAGTGAGTCAAACTTTTCGCGGGGGATCTGAACACGGCAGAAATGGATGCGCCGTGAGAGGACTTCCGGGAAGAGGTGCAGAACCTGGAGGCTGTGTGATGGGCCTCGGAGCTTTCTAAATGGCTGTGGTGGTCAAAACCGTTTTGGGATCCCATTTTGGTTGGTAGGTGAATTCACCACCCATTTTAGAACCTATTTTAGTGGTTGGATTGGGAGATTCACTGGGGGTACGATTTGGATTTTGACCCATGGCCAAGTGTCTCTAACCTCACCCCACCAAGAGGAAGTGCGACCACCTCCTAAGGGGAAACTATGGGCAACCCTTGTCTCAAGAGTTTCGTGCACCTCCCCTTTTTGAAGGACACATATACCTGGACCCTCAAACTACCCATACAAAAAGGAAAGCACCCCATCATTTTGAGGGTCCAGGTGGCGGGGGGGGCAGCCTGATGGGTTCATGCAGCTGGGGCATGCTGCTAACAAGCCTGCAACTGACACCCTCGGGGGTTGGCAAGGGAATTCCTTTCTTGAGACCAGTTTTTGGGCAGTTGGGTGCGAAGCCTCACCAAACCCCGTTCCGTAAGGAGCAGCAGACGCTGCGGGACCTGCAGCTGGCGGAAGACCGGCGGCTCCGCGAGCAGCAGGCGGCTCCGCCAGCCTCAGTCCAAGCGGCCGGTGGGCTTTCTCTAGCTGCGATGTGCAACTCACTTCCCGAGCTCTTGGACTTTAGACTTGGACGCCACTTGCCCTAAGGGGCATGACCCCTCCAATGCGGACCCCCGGATCCTCCAATGGAGAACCCCGACCAATTCCTCAAGGGCCCTCAACAACAACCCATTTGGAGGGCCCAAAAACAGTCGGGACCCTGGGGTAGTGGTAAACAACCAGTTTGGACTTGTTTGGCGGATCCACTCAGGAAGTGAGGTAGGGCTATGTCAATGTGACGGAATGAGAACCGGTGTTAGGGGATTCCTGAATAAAGGAAACCAAATCGGAAATGGATGGTTTTGCTAGGGGTCATTCCAATTATCATTCCCAATCGCACCAGCAAGTCTTGGTCCAGAGGGTTTTTCTCCTTGGAGTGGACCAAATTTCAGGGCTTAGAAACCCAGCAGACCGATGGGGCTTAACCTCCGAGTAGCCCAGAAATTTGTACGGGTCGCAAGGCTCATTTGGTGCATGCTCCACCCTTAGGGTCAGACCTCCCCGAACGTCCCTTTTTGCTCGGTGGGTCCAGGCGCCAGCGACGGCAAATTGAGTCACCGACCTGCAAACAATCCTGACTTTTCCATTCAGCTATTCCGCTTCACCTAGGAAGACTAAACGATCAGGTTCTGATGAGAGCAACATCCGTTGTTTTAAAAGGATCCTGTCCGGGTCTATGACAGAATCTTGGATACCATCCTGTCAAACAGACCCGAGTAACCACTACAGAGATTTCCACCTGTGCGAGCCGCTGATATCCACAAGACAACATTATGGAACTTTCAAAGCGACTTCACTGCTGTCAGAGCTTCCATTGCTTAAGCCCCCTGGAAAAATATAGAACAATTCCTGTAGTGATAGATTCCCTTTAGAATTAACAGGGGAACATTGCAACAACCAAATGGAAGAGAGAGTTTACGGCTGCGTTTACACAGACCGATGTGTTCACATGTTCACTTCTAACCACAGTGATTGGGCATCGGCTGTAGCTTTCTGGAGCAGCTTGAAGCTGATTGCTTCCATTTGCTTGAGAATATGCTTTATTCTCCCCTGTTAATTTTGAAGAGACAGCTTTCTGGGCTGCCATTTGCTTGAGAATATGCTTTGTTCTCCCCTCTTAATTTTGAGAATCTATCATTGGACTCTTTTATTCCCTGGGGGCTTGAGCAAATGGAGGCTTCGGCAACAGTGACGCTGGGATATCTTATCTTCTCAGCGGCCACAGCTTGGGAAGAGATATGCGACAACAATCTGGAGATCTCTCGACGATCGAGAATGTCTCGAATATCTTACTGAAGATGCAAGGTTACTTTGATAGCCCATTTGATCTGACAAGGCTCTTGGAGACTTTTGCTTCCTTAGATATTGCATCTCCAATCTTTTCGTCAAGCTCCCTCGATCGAAATGTCAAGAATGCCGTGCTTTGTTGAAAGGAGTGGGCGGTTGTCTCACTACAGAGTGGAACTTTGTCGAGTCGGCCATTCCAAAGGGAAGTGTGTTTGGTACTGTGGATGGACGAATTCCTGCACCACCTAAGAATCTCTGGAATAATGATTCCATTGTAAAAACCAATAAACCGTAGTTTCGGATGGTTTCCAAGTGGTGCAGGATTTTTCGTCCATCCACAGTGTGTCAGACTCTGTTTTCGAAAGCATTGTCAAAAATGCGGTCTTGCTTCTTTGACCTCTGAATGAGCAAGTTCGGTCTCTTTTAAGGAAACAATCCCGCTACAAATCGACAGAACTCCTGAGACTGCAAAGGAGATTCAAGAGCTTTTTGCAGAAGTTATTTGCGTGGATGTTGGTCACTTGGAGCTTGTCGAGAAGCCTCACGAGACGAATTTCCACTTGGGTTGTTGTACAATGATGGCTTGCACTTGTTGGACAAATGTTGAAGAACTTTCGATGGTCTTTCTACATTATGCGTGACCAGACTGAGTGGTTACACGAAGAACGAGTCTTGGCGGAACAGGAGGGTCGTTTGAACTTGGAGATTGCTCTTGAGATTTCACGGGACGACGAAGATTCGTGACTAAAAACTCGGATGCTTCAACAAAAAATATATCTTCGTCTCTAAATGACCAAAGCTTTGCTTTTGAACCTCATGTTGGTTTGGTATCTGGAACTCCCATGAAGTACCTGGATGGTAAGGGCCTCCTTTCTGATACTTGGGAAGTTCGACTCTCCCCATTTCTCGGGCCACAGCCCTGGCCTGAGTGCAAATGGAATCCAAACCACCAAGCTGGAAGCTGAACCTTTGGGTTTCCAGGGACCCCCACAAGTTCTTTGAGCTGCTTTTTCGACGAAGAAACCAGCCACAAGGAGAGGGCCATAATACAATGCCCTCCCCCCCAAACCCCCCAGCAAATTCTAAGATCCAAATACAAGAAATGAGAAACCCCATCCAAATTCTGAGATCCAAATAGATAAATAAACCTGAGAACCCCCACGAGTTGGGAGGACCGCGAGTACGAGGAGGGCCTTCTGGCAGACCAGCTGGCTGCCATCCGTTCCCAGGACGAAGCCAGCTCTATTCTCTGGGCAACGGTTGGTTGAACTACGTAAGAAACCAGGCAAAACGGGAGGCCCATCAAACCTTTGGTGCATGTTGCCAAGGGATGTTAGGACTGTAACTGTTGTTTTACCAACTAATGGGTTTTCCACCACTTATAAAAGTTGAACTTGTGGCAGGGGAGCAGAAAGCAACCGAGAAACACGAGCCATTCAAACATGTTTGCACAAGGGCCAAGAGCCCAACCCTGAAATTGCAAGGCCACATAAAGGACACTCAGTTCAGCTCAAGGGCCGCGCCACACCCTTGGCCAACTGCGAGGTTTGTTTGTTGCATACGGGTTTGTCTCAGCATGGCGCCATCTCCGCATTTCTCGAAAGCAGGAGAGGTAAATTCACCGTCCAAGGTTGAGTGGGTCAAACAGCATTCCTGCGGGTCCCTATCCCTCCAAGCACCCTTTTAACCCTTAGGGCCGTTTTTGTTATTTCGTTGGTAGTGAATCCCCAGCCCTTGGGTCTTTTCTGAGGGTTTTTGTATTACACCCTGGGATTACACCCTTGAGAAATGACCCAGAATGGCTCAAAATAACACGGTGTTTTCCGGAAATGTGCCTAAATGGGGTCAATACCCAGTGGGTGTATTCCCAGGGTGTAATACAAAAACCGTTAGATCTTTGCAGGGGGCTATGTTGCCTGGCCAAGTTGGCAAGTTGTAACCCAGATTATGACCCATTCTACCCACTCAGGATCTAGCTTCCCTGGAGTTAAGTCTCTTGAGTGGGTTATTTTTCAGGTGGCCAAGTTAAGTCTCTTGAGTGGGTTATTTTTCAGGTGGCCAACAAACCAGACGCCAGGAGAGTAGCCCTTCGGCGGAAGCAGAAGCAGCCAAAGCCAAGGCTGAGGCGGACCGAGCTGAGTGCGTGACCAACTCCGGTCATTTGACCTTTGTGGGATGGGTCGTGCGTGATGCAGACTTGTTTCCGCAGGGAGACCTTATTTTGTTTGCATCCGTTTGGATCGGTCAATGACAAAAGGCGCCATTCATCTGGATGTGTTGGCGACTCAGTGTGACAAGCTGAGCTGAGCGGGTTTGCTCCTACGTTTTGAGCCGCTCAATGATCACTGGGTGAGCCAACTGATATCTTGGCTACTCGACTCGCGGAGTACCGAGCCGTGCCCATGTTATTTTGTTCTCTGCGCGTGGGCAGCGGCATTCATTTGCAACTGACTCGAGGTTACCCCTGGAACCGGATGGAAGTATAAAGGTTGCTCCCCACAAGCAGAGCAGAACAGCCTCGAAGGACAAATGCAAATCATCGGGAATAGGCTCCTGCAATTGTGCGCGGTCCGCGGTGCACCCGCCCGCGCAAACCAACTACGAGAACCACATATTTTGTCTACCCTAAATATAAAGTGCTTCATAGTGAGATATAGTGAGTCTTCCCTTCAATCATATGGCCATGAATTTAAATAAGGAACCCCCCTGGAAAGTGGTGGTGGACATAAAACCCCACCAGAAGCTCCCTGATTAAATTTCATGCCCATCCGCGCTCCGCAGGCAGAAGCTGCCGCCAAAGCGGAGGCGGAAGCGGCTGCCAAGGCGGAGGCAGCGGCGGCGGCGAAAGCGGCGAAGGCGGAAGCTGAGGAGGCCGGCTACGTGGCGCCTATGTCGAGGCAAATCACAGACATGTATGACATTTATACAACTATATTAGAAATATTTGTGGATAATGAACAAGCGTTTTTGGTGATGCATGCCTTGAACAGGTTGTTGTGTAATAACAACGATGTCTTTTAAAAGCTATAATAATACTCATAATATTCATTATACAACTCATAAAAGTAATAATAATAGAAAAAGGAATAGAAGGATTTGTAATAGTAGTGGGAATAATGATAATAATAATGATAATCGTGGTAACGATACTACTAAGTAAAATAATAATCATGCTGAACATACTAATAGGCTGATTGTAATAATATACACATTGGACCATGGGAGTGTCGTTCTGAGGGCTTTCTTTTGGGTTGCTTGAATGGCTTTTGTTGACTGAGTTCCTCTTTTTCCTTTTTTTGGTCAATCCCGAAACGGTCTTATTTTGTAGAAGGGGTTGCACTGGGCAGCTAAAGGTCTCTGAAAACCCTTTGAAGTTTCATTGCCGATAGAGTGCTTTGCTTTCGCAGCTTGTAAGGCTTGATATGTCCACGATATGTAAATACGTTGGAGGTCTCTTTGGAGTGAAAGGGACTTGGTGTGGAGATGAATCATTTCCATTTGAGTTCCCGTGACAAGCAGTCTCATGCACATGAGCAAGCAAGAATGTGTTTTGTTTTGTCCCTGTCGCCATTGGCAGCTAGGACAGCCAGTCAAATTTAAAACTGCTTTCAGCTAGCGGGCAAAGTGTGTCGTGGACAATGGTTTCTGAAACAACAACCAATCCACAGAGGATCAGCCGGAGCCTAAAGATTGGCAGAGCCCCTTAAAAGGTGAAACATCTTCCAAAAGAAAGGACCATGTAGGGCACAGGTGTGGCCAGAGCCTGTTCTGTTTTTTCTGCTTTCTGGCTGTGTCGTGCAAATCTGTACACCCCAAAAGCACCAGCGCTAAGACAAATCTAGTGAAATGCGGGCCTCAGGCTTGTTAGGGCTGTCCTTTCTGTTGCCTGGAAAAGGGGTTGTCTTTTTGGAGGAGGGGTGGAGACCCTCCTTTGAAGTGTTTAAGGGGAAACCAGCGGGAAAACCACCATTGCGGAGGGCTAGCAGGCACACCCCAAGCTATGTTATATTTTGGCGTAGACTATCTATGAGACACAATCTGAACATATGATTTTCTATGTATTCCAGAGCCAAGTTAAGGCACCGGTGTTGTTTTAAGACTTGCCACTGAGCCAGGTGTTGGAAGGGGTCAAAGGCAAAAGTGAGTTCTTAGTGTTTGCAAAGTGATTTCAACAAGTCATGCAATTTTTAGATTTATAGTTCCGCGGGGGCTTGGAACTATTATCGCAGCGCGTGTCCCTGCTGATTTCAAAAGAATTGGCCATAGATGGTGACACCATGTGGTAGTGTCTAGAGTCACTTGAGGCACATGGAAGTTTAGGAACTTTAGTCTAGTTTGACCCGCGCTCCCTTTGTTTTACGGGTCCAACAAGCGCTCATACCACAATCCCTATGGCCGAAAACAAGAACGTACAATCTCATTGCAGGGTTTCTCGGACTTGGATGACCAAACACTTGAAACATTTTCAGATTTGTTTCAAATTTCCCGGCCCTTCCTGAGGAACCAATGGACCCTCAAAATTCCCTTAGAAATTGGTAATTGCTCCAAGAACTGTCCCCCGCCGTCCCTGTAGACCCTCCAAATATATGGGGTGAAAACCATTTTAATGGGTACTTTGAGGGTTCAGGTGCCCTGGTAGGGTCTTTGAAACAGACGACGCTCAGGAAGCCAAGCGCCAGAGCAGGGCTGAGGAGATTCTGGCTCAACCAGAACCGCAGGCGGGAGCAGTTGTCTGCTTGAGGTGAGGAGTTGTTTCGTTGTTTATTTGTTTGTTTGTTGGTTTGATTTGGGTTGGTTTGGTTTGGTTGGTTGGTTGGTTGGTTGGTTGCTCTCTTGACTTTTTGCTTTCTTTCTTGCTTTCTTGCTTTCTTGCTTGGTTGGTTGGTTGGTTGGTTGGTTGGCTGGTTGGGTTTGGTTGAGGGGCTGCTTTTTTGTTGGTTGTTTCCCGGTTGCCTTTGAGCTGGTTGGCTTTCCCTGTTTCTTCCATGGACTTGTTTGTATTGCTTGGTTGCTCGCTGATTCGTTTGTTCGTTGTGGGCCCACTTGCTTGTTTGGTTTTTGTTGCTTGTTCAGTTGGTTGGCTGCTCTTGTATGCTTAACTGGGGGGGGAGGGGGCGGTTGTTCTTTGCGGTTGTTTGCTTGTCGTGTGCGCATGTTTTGCTTGCTTGTTTGAATGCGTGTTTCTGTTTTGGGCCAATTGCTTGTACCTCTGTTTTGTGTGGATTGTTTTTTTTGGAGCGGGGGGGACGGTCTCTGGAGACGGCGGGTGCCTTGCCATTTGTCAAGCTGAGTGTGCTGGGTTTTTGTAGTGGCGTCAACGCGCTAGTCAATTCTTCTTCATGACCAGTGGCATTAGCATTGTTCTGCCAAACCGACAAAAGGACCTCAAGCAAATAGATTCTTCAGGAGGTTTATGTTATTCATGTGGGTGTTGCTCAAAATAGTGGCACGCCAAACTGTTTTTGTGTTTCCCCTTTGTTGTCCCTTGAAGACCCCCCAAAAAGGGGTCCACTATTTTCAGAAGTCTGCAATGTCAGCTGGTCCTTTGCTTTACCTGTCAAGTCGGGACCCTCCGGCATGCGCTAAGCCGCTAAGCCGCCAGGCGGCGGCCAATGCCACAGCCAGGCCGACGGCCGACGGCCGACCGGGCAGTTGCCGTTGGACGTTGGCTGTATCCTTTCAACGGGTCTGGTTACACCTCCGCACCGGGAGAAATGGCTGTGGGTCAAAACCTCTTTGGGATCCCATTTTGGGGTAGGTGCACCACCCATTTTAGTCTATCTTAGTGGGGATTGGGATGTTCACTGGGACGCGATTTTGAACCATGGCCAAATGAAGGTTATACGCCCCCCCAACTTCATGTCCAAACTCTCCTTGTGCTGTCCAAAACGCGGTTCTTGGGACCCGGGTGCTGCTTGATACCAAAGTATGTGGTTTGCCAAGTGAATGTTCGAACGGCAGAGGTCATATTGCAAGGGGCCAAGGACCCAGGGTTATCCATGTAAGGGGCCTTGAGACCAAGGGGATTCCAGGGGTCCTCATCCTATGGATCCCTTTAAACTTTGGAACTTATCCCACTATTATCCCACGAAGGGTAAAATGACATGGGATGACATGATGCCTCACATCTAAATTGGTGCTTCTTGCGCCCAACATGGTACATCAGGTACATCTGCAAATCATCAGGCATTGCAAAAGAAACGCAGAGCCAAAGGCGAAAGTACCCAGAGTGTTTTGTGTTAAAAGTGTTTGGTTGTTGGGTGTGGCTCAGAATACTGGTACACCACCACTTTAATGACCATGTTTCAACCCCCGCAAGCAATGTCTTGACTCACTGTTTAAGTTTACTTGAGTCCCCAAAGCAAAACCCGAGCGTCGGTGTGATAAGCAACACAAGGGGAAGGGAAGCCAGGTCATTTACTGTAATTTACTGCATCTTGATTTGAGGTGGATTGTTTACTTGCAACATCTAGGGAATCAACAACCCAAACAAAATCTAATCAAGCAAATGCATCAACACTCACGTATTGGGATGTCTCAACAACGGGATCCGAATTTCTCTTTCGGTTGGTAAAGGGACACATTCGGAAACCAAGCATTTTCATGGAACCTGAAAATCTCAAGAACAACTCCCCCCCCATTTAGAGCGAAACGGTGGTTTTGGGATCTAATCCTGTAGTTTTTGCAGAGGGCAACTTGGAAACACACAAATCTCCAAACCACCGGCTGGATTTCCACCTCAAGAGATGCTGGTTTCTATTCAAACCGCCACGTTTGGAGGTTAAAAGGGAAATGGAGGAACCGTGTGAGAGGGCTGAATTCAGGGCAAGCCGTGAGGATTCGTGTGCAGCTGCCTTCCGGGGAGCGATTGCAGCGGACCTTCCAAGCGGACCAGACTCTGGCGCAGGCGATGGGGGAGCGGGGGGGGCTCACACTCCCTAAGTTGGGTTTCGGACAGGATTTGTTTTGAATTCTCCATGTAAAGCTCATTTCCTGAGTTCATTTGTTGACTTTTGTTACTTTTTGGGGGACCATTTTAGTGGCACACGGAAAGTTTCAGCCCTTTCTCCGGTCTCCGGCCAAGCCACTTAGGAGCTGAGATTTACCACCCCAAAAATGGACCTGTTGTAGTGGAACCTACCAGTGACCTCCAGTGCCCCTGTTTGGTGTTCCACTTGAGATGGCCAACCACAAACAAGGCCCGTTACTTGTGGTTTCAGCCATGCAAGTAGGGGCTCGGACAGAATGGGAAGGTCGGGAGTCTTTAAGCCAAACCAAGTCAGTGTCATTTGAGAGCAACTTTAGTTGTTGTTCAGCCCTTGATATACTTCCCTAAGCCTGATCGACAGGTGGGTTTACGTGTCAAAACAGGATTCGATCCCTCCAAAGGCTGGTTTCACGCCCTGTTGGGAAACTAAAGGGACTGCTGACTGCCGGGAAGGCTTCAAGAACTTCTTGCCATATGGCCCTGCACGGGTGTCCACAGACGGGGTCGTTGTAGGGTTACCGGTAGCTCGCCGTTTCAATGTCGCGACAAGTCGGGATTTTCGGGCTGTTCCCCTGAAAGCAAGTCGCTTGGAGTTTCGGGTGGCCCTTTCTGATCGTGACATCATGGAGCCATAGGTGGGCATTCCAGAGCACCGATCTTCCTTTGCCCAGGTTAGCTGTTCAATGGTCCTGTGTAAACCTGGAGGGGAAGCCATGAAACGCCCATGAGCACATAACCATGCATCACAGTGGTTCCGGTTAGCACCATAGCGAGCACTGCCCAGGCGGTATCGGGCATGGCTAAAGGGGCACCCTTGAGAGCATGCTTTGCCACTAGAGCTAGGGATCCCCACCCAGGTTCAAAGATACGAAAGCAGCGCCGGGGTGCCATACAGCCACTGACTTTGTTTTGTACATTGTTCAATCCTGATGGAAGCCAGCAGCCCGGATGCAATATAAAATTGACGAGCTACCGTTGTGTGCCCCTGCCTATCCACTTGCCCGCCAGTTGACCCATTGATTTGATTGTATATGCATGTGCCTATTCATCCATGCATCTATTTGAGTTTAATTTATCTATCTATCTATCTATCTATCTGTTTGTCTGTCCGTCTGTCTGTCTGTCTGTCTGTCTGTCTGTCTGTCTGTCTGTCTGTCTGTCTATCCATCCATCCATCTATCTATCTATCTATCTATCTATCTATCTATCTATCTATCTATCTATCTATCTATCTGTCTATATATCTATCTATCGATCGATCTATGTATCTATCGATCGATCGATCGATCGATCGATCTATGCATCTATCTATCTAATCTATCGATCGATCGATTGATCGATCTATGTATCCATCTATCTATCTATCAATTTATCTATCTATCTATCTATCTATCTAATCTAATCTAATCTATCTATCTATCTATCTATACATCCATCCATCCATCCATCTATCTATCTATCTATGTATCTCTCTATATATCTATCTATCTGTCTGTCTGTCTGTCTGTCTGTCTGTCTGTCTGTCTGTCTGTCTGTCTGTCTGTCTGTCTGTCTGTCTGTCTGTCTGTCTGTCTGTCTGTCTGTCTGTCTGTCTGTCTGTCTGTCTGTCTGTCTGTCTGTCTGTCTGTCTGTCTGTCTGTCTGTCTGTCTGTCTGTCTGTCTGTCTGTCTGTCTGTCTGTCTGTCTGTTTGTGTATCTATCCATCCATCCATCTATCTATCTAAATCTGTCTAATCTATCCATTGTACCGAATCTATCTGATCTATCCAGTCTATCTATTGTACTGAATCTAATCTATGACATGTCTATCTAATCTGCCTATTCTGTAAAATCTATCTAATCTATCTACTCGTTCTAATCTATCCAATCTATCAAGTCTATGTAGCTAATCTGTTTTTATCTGTCTGTCTGTCTGTCTGCCTGCCTGCCTGCCTGCCTGCCTGCCTGCCTGCCTGCCTGCCTGCCTGCCTGTCTGTCTGTCTGTCTGTCTGTCTGTCTATCTGTCTCTCTGTTTGTCTGTCTGTCTGTCTGTCTGTCTGTCTATCTGTCTATCTGTCTATCTGCTTATCTATTTATCTATCTGTGTTTCAATTTTTATCTATTTATGCAATCTATCTAACATATCTATCTGACATATTTGATCTAATCTATCCTAATCTAGTCTAATCTATCGATCTATCGATCTATCTATTTTTGGCAAACGCTTCAACACAACAACAAATAGGGGGTCAACACAACAAACAGAGATCAATTCAATCACATATAGGCAATACATCAGGCAGGCAGGAAGTAAGGACGGAAGGAAGCAAGGGAGGAAGGACGAGACGAAAGAGGGAAATCAGGAAGGAAAGGACAGGAAGGAAGGAAGGAAGGAAGGAAGGAAGGAAGGAAGGAAAGGCAGAAAGGAAGAAAGGGCAGGAAGGGAAAGGAACGAAAGGAAGGAAAGGAAGGAAAGGAAAGGAAGTAAGGAAGGAAAGCAAGCAAGGAAAGCGACTCAAGAAAAGAAGACACAAAGGAAGAAAGGAAGGAGAAAAAGCAGGGGAAGAGAAAGGCAAGAAAGCAGCAAGGCAGGAAGGAACTAAGCAAGGCACTAGATCAGTGCAAGGAGAGCAGACAGACAGAAGCCGGGAGAGCAGAATGAAAGCAGCTACGAAGGCAGCAAGGAAGGCAAGCAGACAGCAGGATTGAAATGAGGACACGCGCTGGAGAAGAAAGAACGCGAGGATGGAAGGCAAACAATAGGCGTCAAACAAGCGTGAATAGTGATTATTGAGTTCATGGCACGTTTCAGCGCATCCTTTGCAGTGTGCCAAAGGGGCATTTGAGATTCAAACTTGGGACGGAGATGATCGTTTGTTGGTTCATTCAGGCAGCATGGCTGTATGTGACTGCAACTCGACAATCAAACTCAACAAAGTGGGTCACTCAGTCCAGCGCTGTCGTTGACATGTTGCGGCCATGTCGCTGTCGCGGCGCGGGGTCGCGGTGCTGCAGCGGCAGCTGCCGTTTTGTTAGAAGAAAGAGGAAGGCCAAAGAAGGAAGAATGAAGAAGGAATTAGTACAACAATGAATCAGAAGGAAATGTCGAAAAAGAGGAAACAGGATCTCCAAAAGGCCTTGTGGTAACTTGATGTTGGAACCAAACGGTCCCTGCATGTGTTTTGCATGGTTGTGCGTGACGCGTGAGCGGTCTTGGGTGCTGTTGGTTGGCTTGATGTCTGTATGTGACGTGGTCTGTCCTCGGTGATGAGATGTGACACAAAGCTCTTGAGAAGCTAGTGAAGGGAGTCCTGCTCTGAGGGGGGGTCGCGCGGCCGGCGCTCGTGTAGCCAGCGCCGCGAAGCTCGCCAAGAGAGCTTCCTTCTTGGAGATGCTGGGCCCCTTTGCACGCACTGTTATATGAGGCGCCACCAAGAGCCACGGAGGAGGCGGAGAAATCCAGTAGCGCAGCAGCCGGGCTGGCTCTTGTGTTGGTTTTGTACGTTCTGACAAAAAGCATGGGTTGTTCGTGGCAAAACTGGGCTGTTCGATGGTTGTGTGCTGGTTCTTGTGGTCTTGCGCCAGAGCCCAAATTGGACTGGTTGGGGACAAAAATGGGAGAGGTCTGGCTGTTCTTCGCGGAAATCACAGCTCCCAAGTCTTCGGCAAGTGGCACCCTGCTTGGCCCTGAGCTCATTTGTGGGGAAGCCGAGCAAAACAGCAGAATATCAGCGACATCAGCAGAGCAGGATCAAAGCGACCTTTTCCCACCAGGACCGCTTGAGCGGAGCCCGGGGTGAGCGCGGGCGAGGGCGGGAGGGGCTGCGGCTTCTGGAGAATCGACTGCGCGACCCTTTGCAGACTTTGGGCTGCTCGACCCTCGAAAACTCGTGGTTTTTTGATTTTCAATTCGCCCGCGCGACCCTCTGCAGACTTTGAATCGGTTGACCCTCGGAACCCCGTGGTTTTTTTCTCTGCGGAGTTTCGCATGGTCGAATCGCTCTCGCTGTGGCGCGGTGCTCATTTCGGTTGCCGGGCTGTACTTGCGCTCAGCTTCATCATCTCGCGGGGTGTTGTACGGGAACATGAGCCATGGCACCGACAACGCTATCGTAGGACAGGTCGTTGAACACTTCGCTCCCTGCAAAGGACTTCTTCATCATGTGTGACCCCTACTTGACAGCTTCAAGAGATCAAGGGAGAAGGCCAGGGCGGGAAACCCCAAAGAACGGTGAGGGCTCTGTAAAAAATCAGTTTGGGTTGGTTGCTTCATACCAATTTGTTTCCATATTGATCTCTGGAGCACGGGTAGTTTTTGATCCTCATTTGTTTTTTGTCCCCACACCTACCAATTCATCACTCCATCCACCAATCTATCTATCTATCTATCTATCTATTTATCTATCTATCTATCAACCTATTTATCTATCCATCTATCTATCTATCTACGAATCATTCCTACCTACCAAGCTATCTATTTCTCTATCAATGCTCCTGCGAGTCGTCCACCAAAGCGCTGACCCTGTCACGAAGTTCGATGTGCGACCTCACCAGCACTGTTATCAGCATAAAGTCAAGTGCCACCAAAGATCGTGGCTAGAGAACGCCTCCTGCCGCATGACCATCCCACGGTTTTCTCAGATACGACCTGCTGCGCGAGCGCAAATTGCATAGCAGTTTGCCTACTTTCAACAGCGGTGGTGAATTTACTCCGCGGAATTGCTGTCTGGAACTGAAGCAGTTGTAGCAGCCCTTCGTGGCAACGCAACCTCCCAACATGCGCAGTAGCTGGACGTCTTCGTCGGTGCAGGCTGGGCAACCTTAACTGGGGGTCGCAGTAGTGGTTGGATTTCAGGCAGTTTCAGGCAAAAACAACACAGCCCAAAACAACCCGATAAACCGGATGCTGAGAGGTGTGCGCAAGCCCAAAAGAACCACAACGAAACTGCCAGGGAACGCCCCCGTTTGCGCGATGGGCACCTCTTGTCCGCCGAGCGGCAGCGGCCATCTTCCCGCGCGACTGAGCTCCACGCTCGGAAGTTGAACCCATCGAGCCAGTCCCAGTAAGCTCCCGCAAACCCCAGGTTTGCAAGTGAAATGCCCGCACCCATGCCCCGGACAAGGTGAATCTCATCAAAGTATGTTTGACTGCGCAACACTCGCTTCCTCAAATTGCTGTCCCAGCTAGTTAGCCTCTATAGAAGTTGTTGCTGCTTTTTGGGACCATTGCAGTTAGCGTGTTTCTCAAACCGGGGACTTCGCCGCCAGAATGACGTCGATCGTTTTCGACACACTTATTTTAAGTTGACCACAACGAGCCGATTGCACGACAGGGCTAACGAAACTGAGGCTCTTGCAAACGCGTGTGCGTGCCTGCCAGCACGCACCTTCCAAAAGCTGGCACTTGCACAGCGAAATAATGTGCGGCGCCGCAAAAGCTACCTTTCTTGCACGAGCGAACGCAAGCAGCATGTCGCAAACCGCACATGTTGAGCCTTCCCCACTGGCACGGCAACTTTTGCCACTTGCGGAGGCCAGCGACTGCTTGCGAAAGCTTGCTGACGCGTCCTCATGCGGGAAGGGGGAACCCGCGTTTGTGTTTGTTTTTGTTCTTTGTTTTTCCGAGACAGCCATTTAGCGCCCAGTAGTCCTTTTCCTTTACACAGCCATAGGAAAATGCCCAGAAAATTCGACAGGTCTACGAGTGGGCGCACTGCTGTCGGCCTGTCGCCCAGCCGAAGAGGTTCGAGCGCGGCCCCCCAGTGCTTAGGTGTCATAGGCTTTGCCGGCGTGCAGACCCTCCAACTTTCTCACAACGATTGGGGACCTGATTGGGGGCCGCAAACCTGAGATGACCTGGTGAGTTTCAAAGCCCGCTCGCTATGTTTCCTTTGGTTTCGCTGTACCGGGTACCCTTTGTCTAATGATTGGATTCATAAAGCTCCCGGTTTCGCAAATAACAGATCCCTTGAGAAGGATGCTTCACTTGGGGACACACCCCATCCAGACCTAGTTCCCATCGTTTTGGCCCATCCGTGAGTTTCCCGTCAGGGTCATGCTTGCTAGTTTGGACACATAGTTGGACCCCTGTTTCCCTAGAAAAAGTCCCCCCCCCCCCTTCTTTAAAGGTGGTGGAACTTGTGTGGCAATATGCGAGGGGCCTATTAAATCTATTAAAACACAGCGTGGTGTTGTCCCTTTGGCTTGAAAAACCCAAGCAGACAAAGGCTACGCACCATCTGGCGCGAGTCCTTCGGCTCAGGCTTTGCATCAGCTTCCCAGCGCGGAGCCTGCAGGATCGGCGGGGAGCCCAGTCGATACATCGCCCTTGGAATTTTCTCGGTGCGGTTTTTAGCAAAGGCTGGGTGTTCGTTTGTCCATTCACCGCATTTTGATGGCCAAATGGCGTATGGCTATGGCAGTGAATGTAAACTGGGAGCCCACCTCGAAAGCAGTTGAGGAAGAGGAATCCCCTCCCAAATGATGTCCCAAGAATTGAAATCATAACCACATGGTGTGTGCGTGTGTGTTGATGAGTTGGTACCGTTGTTTTTTGAAGGATCAGGATCAAATTGAATGCATTTCTGAGTTTCAAGTGGTTGGACCCTTTGGTGGACATCGTGTAGGTGGGGCTTCATGTCCACCAACCACTTTTGAGGTGGTTTTGGCTAGAGGCGGTGTGCCTTGCCACGGGAATCCTGTCCCAACGGCACTCCAAAGGCTAAGGCTTGGGGGCAGCGCAACGGCGGTGGGCAAGCGCTTGCCCCAAGAGGGTTTGGGTGTCGTTTTGGTTTCTCATTTTGACGGATGGTACTGGGATCCCAGAAGAACAAGCCAGTTCGCCTCATATTTTTTTTTGCTGAGTCTTCTGAAGCAGAGGTGTTTGTTGTTCCCAGGTCGAGATCCTCACTCAAAGGGCATCAGCGCTTTGGTGTTTTCTTGGCTCATGACTTGTGATTCCCCATTCGAAAGGTGCGGTGTGCGCCAATCACCTGGTTGTTCCATAGGCGCGGCAGACCCGGGTCGATCAATTGACATGTTGGACGGCCCGCCAAAGCCCCAAAATGTGTGAAAGTGGGCGAGTTGCCGCGAATCCGAAGGTCCGCAACGCTGAAGGAGAGGGAGCCGGCAGTTTGTTCAAGTCGATGGCTCGTTTTGAAGGGAAACCAAGCGAAAACTAGAGCTGGTTCATGCCCCATATTGAAGACATACGCATATGATATACCTTTTGCTTTCATCTTGTAAGGGCTCTCCCGATCTCCCACCACTAGTCCGAGTACTGTCCAAATCTGTACTTGCTGAGTGGCTCTATATCTGGACGAACTCTGGAATTGATCGGCTTTGGTCGGCGACCTCAAGGTAGCCTGAAGTACTGCGCCTGCCACGAAATCCATCTTGTGAAGCGGTTTCCTGTTCAAATATGTTGCCAATAAGCAGGCAAGCAGGGCAGAGGCTGGTACTCTTTTTGAGACATGCCGAAATGCCCGGAGGTTTGGCAAATCTTTGGGAAGTCGTCGCACCCATAAAGCGATCGGCGGGGGGCGTGTGCAAGTTCTTCATTGGTTTTTGAGGTTTTGGCCTTGTCAAAGTTGTGGAGCGACGGTCGAAATGACCCGCAGGTGTCGCTTCATGGCTAGTGCAAAAACACCCCGCATTTTCACGCATGCAGCTTCATTCCTTCGATGAAAAATGAAACAATTTTGCATCACGACCCTCAAACTTTGGGACGTGCGTTCGTCGGTTTGTTTTGGGGAGTGGCTCGAACCAAAGTCAAGCTTTAAGCTTTTAGAAGTCTGCGATTTGAAGTTTGAGCATTGGGACCATCCAAAAAGGCTTCTCTATTTACTCAGGGTTGATTCCCCCACGGATGGCAGGGCTGGCAAGATATGTTTGAGGCAGATCCGCCCCTCCCTCGCTGCGAAATTCTTCAGGATCTGGAACTAGTGCCCTCTGCAGCACTCGTGCTGAAGGAGGTGGAATGAGCGACTCCCGGCCGCAAAAGCCGAGATGGCGATACCCTCCAATCCGCACGGCAGGGCTAAGCACGCAATCCAAGGAAAGTTGGCCAGCGTCTGAATCTCAAAGTTGCCAAACCACAAGACCATGTTTTTTGTTGGTTTAATCGAAAGCAAGGGGTGTGGTGTGCTTGCGCAGATCTCTGGATCCATAGCCCGCCCTTCACTTGACTCTTGCGATTCGGAGCTCATCGATTTGGACGGAAAAAAATCGTGCAGGCTGCTTGGAGCGATGGATAGAATTCCTGGCAAGCGGCACCAGTTGGAATGGATGAAACCCGATTGGAATACTTGTTGATAAACCACCAGTTATTTGGTGCGAGATGGATTTTGTCCACAGATCCAACCCTTTGAGGGTTTCCTCAGGCTGGGAAACAGAGGAGGGTGAAAAGCGGGGGTAGGATCAAAGATACTCTGAGAATATCGAACAGTGTGGAACAGACTTGAGTCTATTCCAACCATTGTCGGAACTTCTAAAAACAGAAGAACAATTAAGTGTTGTGTTTGCTGTTCATGGCAGCTAGGGGGGGTAAAATCCACCAAGAGGAGTCCCCCACAAGTCGGGCGTTCGACCTCCAGGTTGCCCACACTTTCGGTTCACTTTGCGTCATGTGTCCACCAGTTTTTGTTCGTCGCCGTCTGATTCTCGTTTCCTCATGGCTCTTGTCCTGCCTTCTCCAAGTTTCGTTTGTCGGAAAAAAGGGTAGGTATTTTTGTTACATGCCCGTGGCCCTAAAGCAACTTAGGGCTAATTACCCCCTATAAATAGGTTGAAGGGTGAAAGTTCCGAAATGTGTACCTGTTAGGCAGGTGGTTCTCGTCAACCTGACTTGTGACGGAGCCTTGTGCGCAGCCATTGGCTTTCTTCCGCGCCCGCATGAAGCCCCCACATGGTAGTTGGTAGCCAGGCCGACTAGCCACTTAACAAGTGCCCTCCTTTCAGTGCATGTAGGTACCATAATTATATATATATACATAGGTAGAGCGACTTCAGCGCACTAATATCTATCGGTTTGAAGGGAATTTGTCCACCATTTCGTTGCTGGGACCTTCAGAGCAAATCGTGCTGAGGTTAGGGCTCATGTCAATGTGCTTTGCATGATGGGAATGCGTGCATGCATGTTTGCGTTGTGCTATGCGTGATCGTGGTCGTTTCATTCCTATGGTCTTAGCCAACAAAAGACGTTGCTTGGACAGATCAGTTCGAGCATACGCCATGTTAGCCAACTTGGAGTGCGATTTGATCATGTTTCTGATGTAGGGAAGGCACTGGACATGTTCGGAGTGCGAAGCACTTTCTTCATGCGGTTGTCTGTCAAGCTACATGGCAACGTGGGGACGGTAAACTTCGAAGTTTGAAGTCCAAAGGGCAGTCCATTCCAAGGCCCTTCGAGAAGCCTAAGATGCCCTCAAGGCCACAGACATAGACCATACCTGCACCGTTCTTCGTATATGTTTCACTTTGATTACTTGTTGGCTCTGTTCATGTTGAGTGGGGGTGCGTGCAAAAAAACACACTTACAATCAACATCACAAAGCACAATCAAACAACGATGTGACATAGGGGAGACATTAGAGATGTTCTGACATGAGCCATGCTGAGCCTATAGCCAAAGAGCGCTTAGGCTGGGCGTTTTGGGCTGTCAGAATGGCCCGTGTCAACCTGGGTAGACCTTTTTCGCAGACATATTTGCCCCTTTTTCTTCTGGAGGAGATTGCCCTTTCAAATCAGCTACTTGTTTTTTCCCTCCTGGATGGGCTTAGTCCTTGATTTCCAGATTGGAATGCCTTCGTTTTGTGCATTGCTCTTAGAGGCAAGCCCAGTCCCGTGCACAAGGACCATCCTGTAGCCTGCGACAGCGGGCATTGTTTGAGCGGCCACGGACCGGATGGACAGGCTCATTCAAGCGAGGTCAGTCGGAGGTCCTGTTGATAAGCGGCGAAGTATACCTTCGTGGACCTGGTCTTGGAGAGGTTTGTAGGGCGTCACTCCCTCTATGGCGAGCTCACCTTGTAAGACGAGCTCACCCATGCGTTTGGCTTTCTTGCCTTATGTCCGGCCAAGCTAGTAAGTGGTCAGCCACCTTGGCTAGGACCAACAACAGGTTTTGCTTGGAGTCTACTAAAAATGGCCACCAGCGTCGGCTGAAGGGGCCAGATCCTAGTTTCGATCCAAAGGTTCAATTGTAAAACCGCTCGAATCTCGTTTGAGGTATAGTGATTCATCCAGCACTTGACACATGGAGCCCAATTCTAGCCCCCAATTTCCTGGGATGCGTGCAAACTCTACCAATTGGTTGGGTATTCTAACTGATTGTTGCTCACTATATTGAACTCGGATCCTCTGGGATTCTCTGCTAGCTGATGGCTCTTTTTGAAGTTAGGGCTTGAAGCCTCAAAAGGCGTGTGAACAAACTGCCATCATTTTTGTTGCCCCTTGGCACACTTGGCGGTTTCCACATCAGTTTGGTCAATATCTCTGAACTTGATCCTGGGGAACCGGCGAACCAGGTGAGCATCTTTTGATCATCCCGCGCCTTCCCATATCTTCTTGTGAACGGACACCGGAGGTTGCTTCTTTCCTTTAGTTCCCCAAGGGGCCCAACTGTTTTTGGGCCCTCCAAATGGGTTGTCGTTGAGGGCCAACTTGAGGAATTGGTCGGGGTTCTCCATAAATCGGGTCCGGGGGTCGGGGCATTGGAGGGCTCTTAGGGTTGTACTCGGTGGACCCTTAGGGTTGTATTCGGTGCACGCTGTCCAAAACTGCAATCCGTTTCACTGCCCTAGGCGTCTTTGGCTTCGCCTTCCGAAAACAGCACGCTTGGGCCGGCTGCGAATCGAATGAGTCTCGGTGGGGTCCGGCACCTCAAAAAAAGCTGCGGATGGGCATCCAACACAAAGACAAAACAGGGATCCTCAAGAGATATGTCCCAAAACTACTTGCCTTACCGGATCCCCTAAATCAGCTGGTATTTGGACATCTTGTTTGTCCATTGCGTAAACCAAAAGCTGTTAGTTTTGGGATATGTCGGGCTCACAGCACTCGAAGAAACGAAACTTGAGCCCGAACATGACCCTCTTCAGCGCTGCAGGTTGTGGAAAGAGCGGCCCAAAGAAGGCGTCGGATGTCGTGGCATGTCGCCTGCGTCTGGCTGGTTTGGGTACAGGACTAGTCGATTCCCCCATGCGCCCGGGCGGGCGAGGGTTGTGCACAGCTGCCCTTGGAGACTTATCTTTCCAGGTTTGTTGAAGGGGTACTTGTTCTCAATGCCGCTTGAATGGACGCAGGAAAGCCAAAAAAGGCTCATTGGCGGCACTTATTTGTTCGGCATCAACCTTAGATGAGGCAAACCAACTGCCACCGGTCCACGTCCCGCTAGCCGATGACGAAACACCCTAGCCAGACCCTCCCTACCCCTCAAGCCGAGGAGGTGCGTTTGGGTTGGGGGCAGTGGTATGTTTGGGGGTGATGGAGCCATTGCATTGAGAACAGGCTCTGCTCCCCGCAGCTGGTGAAGGTTAAGTTGTTGGCTTTTATTCCGGGTTGCTTGTTTGGCAACCTCGAGCAAGCAACCTAGGTCCCCCAATAGTGCCCTTTTAACGCGAATCGAGCCATGCACGAGCAGATTGAGGTATGCACAAACAGGTAGACTTGCCTAGTTGCAGTCAGACAGTCCGTTCGGACCTAATTGCCTAGTTGGTTTCCTATGGATCACAAAAAAAAAACACCCAGGAATTTGGATTCCTTGCGAATCCAAAAGCTCGCGGAAAGTCTGGACCGGCTGAAGGCCTCGGGTCGTCGATGTCAGGCCCAGAGATGAGTGACCTTGAGGAGGCCGGGGGCTACTTGCCGTGATGTGCTCTCTGATTGCGATCTTGACTGGAACGGTTCAACCACTTTGAGTGCCAGGTCCATGTGTCTCCTGTTTTTGTTTTTTTTTGATAGCCAAAAAGCAGACAACAACTAGAAACCCCTATTTTGTACAAGCAGCCGAAGGCGCCGCAAGTTGCGGGCTCGGGTTTTCTCGGTCCCATGGCCCATGGCCCAAGCTGGCGAGGCCAGTGCCTTGAGGCCGGGGCCCGCAAGTTGGAAGACCATTTTAGATGGACCTAAATGTCCATCCATTGGTGGGTGGCAGGGTCCAAGATATTCCATACCGGGGGGGTTGGTTGTGCTGGATCAAGAGTTCATTGGTCCAGCCGGGGGTCCAGCAAGAGGGGATCAAGCGACCATGGGTAAGGAACCCCAGCTGGTTTTTTACGCAAAGGGAGAGCTGGAGACAGTCCAAACATGACCTTCAGATATGTTTTATCTTACCTTGATACGTTTCAGAGGACAGAGATATCGGAAACAACGTTTTTGGTGGGATGCTTTTGAGACGCCGGCTCATGGAAAGTGCTTTCTTTTTTAGGAGCCTCTGACAGCCTTCTGCAAGCCTCTCGCGTGGAATCCAACCTGAGCGGGGGGCTCAAACATGCCAGACAAGAGGAGCCTATTTTAGGCGGTCACCCCAGGTAAGCCTTTTCCAGGAGGAAAACAAAGGCAGGTGTAATGCTCAAAAACACTGTATTTTGCAGTTATTTATGAAGAGGCACAGGATTATTAGGGGGTTGGCCCTCCCTTTTGCCAACCTTTGACCGACTGCCAGCTACCGGCGAGGGTGGGGCAAAAAGGTGCGCGGACATCGAGCGATGCAATCCGAATGAGCCGAAACATCCCTCGTCCAACCTTTTGTACCATGCCCGCTGTCTAATCATCGAGCCATTTCACAACCCCAGATGGTATCTTGGTATCTTCTAGGATTTGCTTGAGGGATTAGAATGGGGATCATTTGCATGGGGGGATCATCTACATGGAGGGTTGATCAAATGGTTCTTTGCATGGGATGACCATTGGGGAAACCACATGTCCCAATCAATGGGAAACGTTACCCATGGTCATTTGGGGGCCAATAATATTGATCAACCCTTACATCCTCACCAGTTCTCAATGTTGGGCCCTCATCCAATACTGATTCCCAGTTGTAACAAGGGGAGCCCTAGGAAGGTTATGACTGGAATGGTCTTTGATGGCCCCCAATAGTGACTAGTAGTGACTACTAGTTTTCACGAGGCTGCAATAGCTCGCCTTGCTATGGCTCTGACTTAGTACTATGAGTGTCTTCCTTCCACCCCTTTCTTGTTTTTTTTTTGTTTCCGCGAAACCACTATGAGTGTGTCCTTCCAACCTTCTTTTTTTTTCTTCGGGAAACCACGAGGAGCCCACCCATTGAGAGGACGCCCGGCTCCATTTCGCGGACCACCCCGGCGCCCACGCCGCTCCAACGGCCCGTTCCAGGCCCAGCCGGCGCCGGCGGAGACCGCCGAAGCCGGAGACGAGGCGGCGCCCGCCATGGCGGATGGGTTTGGCGGATGGGTTTTGACCCACCGCCGGATATGGGCATTTCTGTGTCTAGGTTTTCCTAGGTGCCCAATCTCTCACCCCTTTTTTCTTTTTTGGGAGATTCGGTTCCCCTACTAAGATAAAGGTCCTGAGAAAAGTTGGTGCCCTTTCTAACCTCTCTGACTCTCACCCTTCGCCCGGGGAATCATCCGAGGGAAGGGGGTATATATCCATGTGAGCAGCTCTAAAGACCCCCCGTTCCATCCCGAGCAAGACTTGTGTCATAGCAAGGCCCCGCGAAAGCAAAACCCTGCACGGCGTTTACGCCCGGCGTAAGCAGACATGCTGCGTAAGCACCAGCTCTTCGTGATTGATTGGTAAGCTTTGTAAGCATGCTCGAAAGAGTTGTTTCGCACATGTGCTTATGTGGTTTTGGTGGTTTGTGCTGTTGCAACCTAGTCGAGCTTGGCAACTTGCCCGGAGACATCTTGAACAGTTCTGGCGGCTGCATGATAAGCAATTCTGAAGGGGAAACCCTCAAAACGCCGACGCGTAAGCGATGCGTAAGCCTAACACGCTTGACTGCCGCGTAAGCTAAAACATGGGTCGCGTAGGAAAGCGCAAGCTCGCGCGTAAGCAACTTGATACGACATAGGGGTTCATGGGAGGTTTATAGAGTCGCTGATGTGTGAACCCAGATTCGAGCGCCCGCCCTCGACTGTGGAAACATTTTTTGGTGACAGTTGCTTAGGCTAGTTTGTTAGGCAGGAGACAAGATCAGCCAAGCAAACTCAACGGAAAATGGCGGACTGACCAAGCATCCGCGCGGGCTTTAACGGGTTGCTTGTGCAACTCAATGCCAGTGAGTCAAGTTGACAGGAATTTTGTGGCGAGAGGGAGCTTCGAAGAGGAACCGGCATGAACTTGCCATTTGGAACACGTTTCCCTGTTTTGGGGCATGATGGTGGTGTGGCTTGGCATGAGCTCAGCTTGTCAAAGACAATTCTTAGTCCTTTCCTTGGTTTGCTTTCTGCAGCTGGCCTTATGTCTGCTTGTTCAACCTGTTCCTTTTTCAATTGGCGGTAAGATGTGTTTTTTCCCCAGGGGTCACGGTCTTCCCAGTATCGTATTGTAGGGAAGAGGGTAAACAGTCTCAAATACACAAGACGAATCAAGCAGATCATCAAAGACTCAGGCACATGTTTGTGATTCGCTGTGCCTGTGCTTCGTTTGGAGACAAGTCCTGGCAGATTTGCAAAATGCGTTTGGTTGCTGTGTGTGTGTTTTTTGCTGTCTAACAAATCACGATTTGTTAATCTCAATAACAAGACAAGATTGTGTTTCTTTTCTCCATGCGTATTCAAGCGGCAAGTATTCAAGCTGCAAGTCGTTGCTCCAGCTTGCATCCCTGCTTGTGCAGGCTTCGAGGAAATCGAGCAGTGCAGGCTATGAGGAGATCATTTCTGGCGTGTCAGCTGGTTTTACATGGCCATTCTGGGCGCTTGGGATTTCTCGACTGCTATGGGGTTGGATCTTTAGCTTTTTTGGAAATCAAGAGGTTTTTCACTTAACCTCCAAAAAGTTAAACTTTTTGCAGGGGGGTCAACAGCAACCAAGATTTGGTAATATTGTTGACCACTCTTCTTGGTGGGCGGTGGCTGCCCCTTTCAAGTCGATCCTTTCGCCACACACGTATTTTTTTTTTGGGCTCCCTGCCAAGGAACTTTTTTGGGACGACCATTTTTGGGAAGACCACTTAAGCGGTAAACAACCAGTTTGGTCTTTTATGCCAGATCCCCCCGTAGTGCCCTTTTACCCTTTTTGGGGGGAGGGTTCCCCTATCTCCCAACCCAAAAAGTTGGCTTCAGAAGGGCACCTAGCTGGGGGAGCTAGACGTTTAGATCTATGCCCGTTGCGGATGGAAGGCTTTTCTCTTGGTGGCTCCCAGCCATCCGGTCCTTTAGCTTTTTAGATCCTTTCAGTGTTTAGATCGGTAGTAGTTTCCGAGTTTAACCCGCCAAAAGTTCGTCACTTTTGGCGGGGGACCCGAGAACACGGGCCAAATCGATTTGGCCCCGATCGATGGCTTCCCTCCGAGGACCTGATGGTCAAGGCGGCCTTGGTGCTCCAAAGGTTTTACCGCCTCAGGAACTACCGCCCTTTGGACCCCAACAGCGCGAGAGAGAAGTTCTCGGGGGCTTGGGCGTTGAGCCTTTCAGAGGGAGCATGCTATACCTTGGAATCCCCGGCAAAGGTTGTTTGTGAAACCCAAAACACAACTTGGATCAAATTGGGGCCATGTGTTTCATGGTTTGAGACAAAAAGAAGAATCTCGTGTAAAGTGATCAAGTCTTGAAGGCCAACTTGGGTATCACAAGTTCGGTATGTTTCCTATGGGGCTTGCTGGAGTCCAGATAAGATTGTTTCTTTCGCAGTTTGGGCGAAGGTGCCATGGGTTTCTCTTAACATAAGGCTTGTAATGGTTTTCTAGCACCCACATGTGTTCCGTGGTTGTTGGCTGGTGTATATCACTCTTCAAGCCAAGCATCGCAAAACAGGAGTGGCGTTTCAGTTTCTGCTCCCAGGAAAGTATGAGAGCGCTGGATAGACAGGGCTGCCAAATCCCTCTATTTCAGGAATCAGCCCGAAACTTGTTCCCATTCTGGGAATGACAAATTTCCTTTCCAGGGGCAAGAAACAACAAAGCAAGGGTAACAAGTGGTTGATGGCCCGTTCCCGAGGCTGGTTCGACATGGGGCGCAAGTCGCAGCCGGTTCAACTTCCACCGCATCCAGGTGAGACTCTCGGATGGTTCACCGCCCAAAACGAGTCCGGTGGACCATTTTCAAGTGGTTCCACTTGGGTACTTGTAAGTGGGCAGTCCCAGCCAGAAATAGTTGCGGCCGCCTTCTTAATTCTTTGCATGGTTCTGGGTAGACTATTTTTATACCGGGTTTTGATTGTGACTCACTTACCTTGGTCATGAGCCTAAGTTGATGACCAGGCTTACGAACCACTAAGGAGCCTACCCCTTCAAGCAGCGCCAGTTTTTAGTTGTGTTTAGGTTGTTTAGTGGAGAGTTCCATTTGACCCACCAACCGTTAAACAACTTTGGCGGATCTGAGGACAGCCCACTTTAGCAGGTTCCACCTGGTTTAATGGGCCTCAGCTGTCCTCGTGGAGACGCCTGTGCACTTAGATGCTTGGCAGGTGTCATAAGCTTTAAACCATGGGGTGCTTTGGGGGACACCGACTTAGGGGCTCCTCAATTCAGGTTGGCAAATTAGAGCAAGAAGCGCAGATGCTTGGAGTGGAGTTTTGTTTTTCCTGACAGTTTTTGACAAGCTTATCTAGGGTTAACACTACCTCATCCGCGATCAAGGTCCTTGACCAGCGGGTATGCCTTATTTCAGATTGGGACAATCGCAACTTGTTGGCCCCGGATTTGTAAGCTACTTTCTAAGCATGTTAAATCGATACCTCAAAAACCTGGTCTTTGACCTTTCCCATGATGAAGGTTCCTTTTATACTGGGAACCCTTTTTCAGATTTGTGAATTGCTCTGATGCACACGGCCGCTGGCCGAAGGTGAACAAACCTTTTGACTTGTTTGCGTTCCAGTCTTGAAAAGTCGAGGTTCTGAAATTCCTAAGGTTTCTAGGCTTTATGAGGCCTAAAACTACCTTTATACCCAGCCCATATGATGCCGTCACACTATAGGTAAGCAGATGCAAAGCTCCCGGCTGCCTGCTGTAGTGGTAACTGGACCCACTGGTACCAGGGATGCCTTAAAGGGAAAACCAAAGGGAGACCACCCATTCTGGAGCATGCCCAAATTTGCAGACAAACTCATGTCAAGCGACCCTATCAATCAGGTAGCAAGGGACCACGCGTGGGTCTTTGTAGCTTGTGTTAGTGTTTGGAAAAGAGAGCAGCCGCCTCAGCGGCACGCTAAGGCGATAAGCCGGACATTCCGGTTGGCGTCAAGCATCTTGGCTGCATTTTTGTTTGGCTCGGCACCGGTGCGTGCGCGTGTGTATGTGTGTACATGTGTGTACGTGTGTGACTTTGTGTGCGTGCGTGCGTGCGTGCGTGCGTGCGTGCGTGCGTGCGTGCGTGCGTGCGTGCGTGCGTGCGTGCGTGCGTGCGTGCGTGGGTGGGTGGGTGGGTGGGTGGGTGGGTGGGTGGGTGGGTGGGTGGGTGGGTGGGTGGGTGGGTGGGTGGGTGGGTGGGTGTGTGTTTGTGTTTGTGTTTGTGTTTGTGTTTGTGTTTGTGTGTGTGTGTGTTTGTAGTTGTGTGTGTGTGTGGTTGTGTGTGTGTGTTTGTGGTTGTGTGTGTGTGGTTGTGTGTGTGTGTGTGGTTGTGTGTGTGTGTGGTTGTGTGTGTGGTTGTGGGTGTGAGTGTGTGTGTGTGAGTGTGTGTGTGTGTGAGTGTGCGTGAGTGTGCGTGGGTTGTTGGGAATTCTGGATGCAATGAACTCGTGCAGGTGCTCTGCTACTAATACTATCTGTAACTTGTATACCGTTGACCCCTAATGAAATTATACCAATCGGGTTAGTGGAGGTAATATGCGTCTTTGTTTGTACTTGTTCCATTGCGAAGGCCCCCTGTGAAGTGACCCCGCTATTCATGGATATGGGCCAGTCAGGGGACCGCAGGTTTTAGTCCCTCACTTGGAGCAAAACCAAAAACATTACCAATGGGTGGTCCCCCAGTCCAGCAACTCTTTTGGCTGGGACAAGAAGTAAACAGGTTGCCCCATGATTTCTCTCAACAGAAGCTATGGGGTCAATCTATCTGGCATTCCGTTTGCCATCCCGTGAAGAAAAACGACAAACAAACGACTCATGCCTGTGGGTCCCAAAAAAAGTGTCCCCTGTGCAAGTGGCTTGAATCACTACTGTTGACCCCATCTTAATCAACCCCAGTTTATCAATAAAATAGGGGGCGGGGGCGGCCCACCCCCCTCTAAATAAACTGGGGTTGACTAATATGGGGTCAACGCTAGTTTATAACTGGTTTGTTTGTTTGGGCCTGGCAACGACAGCCTTGAGAGCCAAAACGGCCAATTAAGACTATCAACAGGTACCGTCATCTAAAGGGGGCCCAAAGGAATGATATTTTGAACACACGCCAGCTTTCCACCCGCGTGTTTGGCCCAGTTGGTATCGGTTATGACCCACCTATAAATTCTAATTCTCCCGTGCCTGGGTAGTTAGCCATGTTTGGTGATTCCTGTGGCTATCTTACCGCGACTGACATCGAAGTATTGTCGCTCAAGTCCAGTCTCTCCTTGGCTCAGGCACGGGCACGACCCCGTGACTGCGTGGCACGATGCGCTGCGGCAGGCGACGGGCTGAGAGATGCAAGCCATTTGCTTGTCAGTATAGACCATATTTGTGTGGCGCTATAAACCCTATGCAAGGACCTTTGCATGTGGCTAAAAGCATGGACCTTGGCATATGGAAACAAGGACTAAAACTTGCGTAACCCCAGCTGTGTATTTTTTGAGCCACACAAATCAAAAATGTTTCGTGGCTTCCTCTAGGTGGATTCCTTTCGTTTCCACAGAAATTCTCAAGAACCGGCAAGTGGTTTTTCGCAGGAACATGGCTGCCCAAAATCGGGCACCCGAGCCCCAGTTTGAAGAGAAAGCAAGCACATCTGCAGTCTGGGTCGTATTGAAGGACATCCAGCGCTCCATGAACATTTTGACAAGCAGCCAACTTATTGGAGCCGCGCACTGGATTTGGAGAATCTTTTTTGGGCACGTCTCAGTCCTGACCCCCTTACGCAGACCCGTAGGCTCCCTCATGCGACGGTTTTGGCTTGCGCAGACTGGACACGATCATGGTGGCTGCACTCAAAATCGAACTGACCACGCAGGGAATAGGTCACTGGGCCAAGACTGGGTCTCCCAGTAGTGCCCTTTTGCAAGAGCTCTCGCGGGACAGCTCATGCACCTTTTTAGGGGTTGATTCCCCATTCTAATCAACCATTTTGTTTTTTCAAAAACTGGCTGTTTCCCCTGAGAATTTCATGGTTTCCTGAAAAGATTCGGATCCCTGGAAAGAATGGAAATGGAAGGTACCCCTAGAACCTTTTATGGTCTCAAAGACCTTCGGGCGTAGGTTTCTTCAAACCCTGGCAGTCAAAGGAGCACTTCAGAGAAAAGGCACGAAAGGCAGCAGCTACCAGGCCCGAGCCAGATGACCGGTGAACCATTTCAGGTGTGCTCTTTGCTTTGGAGACTTCAGGACCTTCCTTGCTTGGAGGGGGGCTTCTTTTTGTTGTTGTCGCATCAGCCCTGTTGTGTTTGGATCCATCCCTTGCGCCTGGACGTTTGTGTGAATCTTTTGCGGAAGGCGTTCCGGACCAAGAGTTCAGGGAATTGTTCTTTTGAGATGTGGCGCCGTTTTTGGGGCAAGGCCAACATTATTTTTGGCGGGGGCATTTTGACACACACACACATGCACACATCAGATCCAAACATCAGGACCCGACCTCTGGGGTTCAATTGCAAAGCTTCCACCAGTTGCCCGTACTTCGGTCAGTCCTTTTCGAGTCGAAACGGGTGTTTCAAAAAATGAAAGCACTGGGTTTGGGATTCCTTTCCCTTTCGGTCCAAGTCTGGGGGGAGTTTAGCGCCAAAGCGAATTGGTTTGTCTCCTAAAACATGAGTAGCGATCAGTTTGCATACCCAATAGGTACAGATTGCACAAATGTAGAGATTTTGTTAAGAGTTGGGAGCTCCACAGTTTGGACTCTACGGCATTGCATTTGTGCCCACTCTTGAACAGCCCAACAAAAGGAGCCCTCACAAGAATCGACGCACCCGAGATGTTTGGGTTTCAAGCTGCATGTTTTGAGTCGGCCCGACAGCATACCTTTCATTTCAAGTTTGCGTTGGAAACGCTCGGAGCTGGAGTAGACTTAGGATACATTTTACATTTTACCAGTGACTCCAAGTGAAGCAAGCAATAAATTATATATTCTATAAGTAGGCCTAACTCTAATCGGAGGAGGATCAGGCGCAGTGACATGTATTAGCTGCATGGCGCTTTGCACACATGTTACGGCCTGCATAGCACATAGGCTCGGGTGCCATCATGAACAACTGTCATTTGGGATCCTGCTCTTTGATTTTTCTAGGAGGGCTGCTGAATTCCCTTTGCTCTACCATAGTACACTGATCCTGTTCATTATTGGGGCACAGTTGAGTGACAGCAACATTTTGACAGGGCGGCTGTCTTCATTGTACCCACAGAGACCATGTCTGCATTTGCCAGCTGAACCACAACCCTGTGCCGAATTTGACGTTTCGGCTTTAGTTTTCTTGTAAACGCTTGCTCCACTGCTAGAGGTGCTTCCTTTTGCATGGGGTGTGTCTTTGCCTGTCGCAATGGCATGCGTTCGCCTGCCCAGCGGTCGTGAGGTAATGTCAGCCCAGGAATTCACTGAGTGGGAAGAGAATCACGAGCTCAGGGGTACAGAATTCCACGATGCCTTGAGACGGGAAGTGTCCAAGCGCATGCAGATCAGCAATTTCAGACAGCTGAGCTTGGTCTGCGGAGACCAGATTCTAGGTCCCAGCCGTCCGGAGGAACCCTTGCTGGCCGTGGTGCGCCCTTACGTGGCTCGCATGAAAGCGGAGCTATTCTCCGCGATCCGAAAAAATGCCCTCCGGGACATGGTGCAGCTTCTGGAGCAGCCTTGTGACTCTACTGCTATGGGGTTAGATCGTTAGACTTTAACTTCTTGGGAAACCAGGGGGTTTTCCATTCAACCCACAAATAGTTCAACTTTTTGCACAGGGGTCAACAGCAACCAAGGTGACCCCAACACCACGCTGACAGATGGAGAATCTCTCCTTCACAGTGCTGGCCGTTATGGTGACCGCACGGCAGTGGCGCGTTTGTTGTTGGAAGCCGGTGCCGACCAGGATAAGGCGGACAAGGCTGGGGACACGCCTTTGCACGTCGCTGCTCACTTCGGCCACATGGAAGTTGTCCGTTGCTTGCTGGAAGCTGGTGCTGACAAGGACAAGGAAAACAATAAGGGATGGACGCCTATGCATATTGCAGTATGTCAAGGTCATTTGGGAGTCATTCGCCGTTTGCTGGAGGCTGGTGCTGACAAGGAGAAAAGTGACAAGGTTGGTCAGACACCATTGCACAATGCTTCTTTGAAGGGCCAATTGGAAGTTGTTGAGTGCTTGCTAGAAGCTGGTGCCGTCAAGAGCAAGACAAACAATGTTGGTCGGACCCCCCTACATCTTGCTGCTCTCGCCGGTCATTTGGAAGTCGTTGGCTGCTTGCTGGAAGCTGGTGCCGAGAAGGAGAAAAGCGACAAGGATGGCTCTATACCAATACATCTTGCTGCTGAGTATGGCTTTTTGGACGTGGTGCGTTGCCTGACTTGCCCAGAGCCAAGCTTTAAACGTTCACACCGTAGTTTTCATTGCAGGGGATCATGTGTTTTTCTCTTGGGCCAGGAAATGCAATCTCAGTTTGGAACTGTTGGTGCTACATGGCCATCGTACTCCAGATGTTCCGCAAAAGGATTTCCCAAAACCGCAGACATATGAAACAACAAAATACACGTCTTCGACACCTGAAGGTTGCTTGCACGCTGGCACCGACATGGACAGGGGCCGCGAGCCACATGGTCGGACGCCCCTACATCTCGCGGCTCTGCATGAGCGGTTGGAGGTTCTGCAATATCTACTGCAAGCTGGTGCTGGTAAGGACGTGGAAGACACGAGTCTCAGCAGGCGAATGGAGAGTTCACCTCTAGGATGTTCAGTTTTGGTCGCATCCCAACAAGTTCTGTTATTTCCAGTCCTGCTTGAAAGATGTTTAGATTGTTTAAACAAGCTCTTTTTGGTTCCTTCTCTGGTGGTTCCCAGCCATCCCCTAAGTTGTTTCGTCACTTTTAGCGGGCGATCAGAAAACGGACAGCCCAGCTTCTGAGGGTTTCTTCTTGAATGGTTCCCAGTTGCCCAGTGGATTTCGCCCTTTTTTCCTTTTTTTTGGGAAAGGTTTGTTTTAAACTCAACCAACCAAAAAAGGGTGTGTGTTTTTTCATGGCCACTGAGCATTTGAGGGTTGCAACCGAGTTGTGTTTTACCATCATTTTTTCGCGAGGAATGGCTTTACCCCGCTGCATCTCGGTGCACAGCGCGGGCATTTGGAGGTGGTGCAGTGCTTGCTGACGGCGAAAGCTGACAAGGACAAAGGCGACCAGCAGGGGGCGACGCCCATGCATTCGGCTGCCCTGAGTGGCCATTCTGAAGTCGTTTGCTGCTTGCTGGATGCTGGGGCTCAACACATAGGCGTCTGGTTAAGGATAGTTTGGTTGAAATAGATGGCACGGGTTTGGATGGGGTTTCTTTTATTTGCTAGGACCATCAGTTTTTCCTATTGGCCTCCTATGACTCAACACTCTAGTGGTACCCATCCGATTCTCTTCAGGGATCCTTCTCTTCAAATAATGGGCCAAACACCTGGCAAATAGGTGGTTTCTAAAGAGAACGACGGGTGAAGAGAATGGGGAATCAAACCTTTGAACCACACTTTTTTTGCCCACGGCTTTGGTTCGTTGCGGATTCGTCTGGCTCAGGATGCCGGAGCCGACAAGAACCGGAGCAACCGGGTCGGTCGGAGCCCCATGCACCTCGCTGCCGCGAATCTCCATCTCGAAGTGGTGCGTTGTTTGCTGGAGGCCGGCGCTGACCAGGACACTTGGTGGCTCCCAGCCATCCGGTTCCTGAGCTTTTTAGATCCTTTTAGTGTTTAGTGGTTTCCATTTAACCATTGGAGGGTCCGGGGGTCTGCATTGGAGGGGTCATGACGCTTAGGGTAGTTGGTTTAGTGGGGGTTTCCGAATGTAACCCACAAAAAGTTAGTCACTTTAAGCGGGGGGTCCAAAAACGGGCAGCGTAGGACCAGCGCGACAAGGATGGCGTGACGCCCAGGCATCTTCTCGCCAGCTTCGAGGAAGACTAGTTTCATCCTTAAGCCTCGGAGATTGAGAGGCGTCCAGCGGTGAGCGCAAAGCCCTCTGAGAGCCCAGGAGCCGAAGAGGGGTGAGAGCAAAGTGCAAAGGGCGCCAGCTCCGTCCAGTTTTTGTTTTTGTTGTTGTTCTGGTTAGCTTCCCCTTATCAAATCCCGCCCCCTCCTCCCCCGCCCCCAATTGATACATACTGATTTCTGGGAAAGACTCCCTTCCCCTTATCACAACACCCCCCCTTGCCATTTAATGCATGCGATGTTTGGAGGGAACATATTTTGTAAGAAGGTCCCAGAGCTTCGCAGGGGGGTTCACCTTGGGTCGTCCAAGCGGGGGGAGCGGAAATGAATATAAAACGGGTGGCCGCCGCGGTTCCCATGGCACGTGCATCTTGTAAAGCCTACCAGCACCCTCCGACTACCGTCTATCTACTGTCGTTTTTGGGTAATTTCTATCTACTGCCGTTTGGGCAGTAGTCGGAGGGTGCTGGTAGAGGTACACTTTTTGGGATATCTGCGATGGAGCATTGAGGTGGAATCATGGGGTCCAGGGATTTTTGGGTCCGTTGGACTCTTTGGTGGACGGTTCTGTTTGGTTGTAAGTTTGCCAGTCGAAAAAGGTCCGGACCGGGAAGCCACCGACAAACGCAAGCCCCTTGATGACTGTCCAGCTGTTAGCGCACTTCCGTTTGCCTACGAATATGCTTGATTGTCCCCTGTTGGTTTTCACTATTTGACTAGGTCCCCCAGTAGTGCCCTTTTACCCTTTTTGTTGGGAGAGGGTTCCCCTACTAAAATAGACAGAAAAAAAGTTGTACCCTTATTCTAACCTCTCAAATCTGGAGGACCTAGCTATTGGATTTGTTCTTTTCCAGGGTGGGAGAAAGCAAAGGGAGCTGCTCGTGAGGGCCTAACACAAGGGACTAAGGCGGATTCTGAAGCCATAGCCGGGCCATCTCCGCATCGCTCGGCCCTTTTTGGCTGGGCTGTTTTAGGGCAACGTGCCCCTTCGCGTGTTGTTTGTTCCCAATATTTGGGGATTCTCGGGTCACCCCGGGTTGGTTTGGGGAATTGAAGTCTGGTTCTTGTCGAGGGTAAATGGGAAATCCCTCCTTGACCACCAAACCACCAATCCAAACCGCCGAAAACCGTGAGAAGCTGACATTATGGACATGTTACATGTTTATTCGAATTCCAATGCTCCATTCTGCAAAGAGCTTGACGGGACAGGGTGCTGATCGTGGCTTAGAACAAGTTCTGAAGATGGCATTTACTCCCACAGGGGTTTTAACGTATTTTGAACCGAGTTGGGGAAGCCAACAAGCGGGCAGCGCTGGAACGCAGCGGAGCCAGGCGCGCGCCGGCCCGACTCCCGAAGCCGACGGAACAGCTCCAGGCGCCTTGGGCTAGGCAGCAGCTAGGCCCAATGAAGTGATTCGGAACGGGTTTTATTCGGGTTTTGGTGGGGCTGTTGTTGTTTCCCTTGGGGTGTCTGAGTAGTTTGATTAATTGGTGTAAAGTGGGGCGTGTCAGTTGTTTCTCTTGGGGTGTGGAGTAGTTTGGTGTAAAGTGGGGCATGTCTGATCTCCAGCTTTCGGAGGGGAAGCATCTAAAGTCTTCTTAGATGAGACTCCTTGGGAGTGGCAACTGATCCATGGGATGCCCCCAGCGGCCTGAAGCGGCTCCGAACAGCTGGCTGAGAGGTCCCTTCCGAAAATGCGCTGGGAGTGTTTTCAGGGGCTTCAGGTTTCCAGGCAAGGATCGACAGGTTGGCGCCCCTGGTGCGGAAGGTGTTCCTTGCCACAGAAGCATACTTTTCTTCTGCCAGAAAGCAGGTTCCACAAATTTGCAAGGAGGAACAAGTTCAATCTAACCCAAAGGAGGCTAATCCTTGCAGATCGTTGGATGTCTCCCAAACGACGCTGCAAGGGGATGGGTTTACGCCCCTGCATCTTAAATGGCGCCAGAGGGGGATCCTTTAAAAGAAGGTATCTCAGCACGCTGGTCTGCAGACCCTTGTAGTGGAATCACTCGACCCATGCGGAACTTTCTTCTTGTGGCGACGTTCACATTTTTACCCTGGCCGGTCTTTTGGAGGGAAGGAGCAACGGTGGTCTAAAGCAAGGGTAGGATCAGGGTCCACGGTGTCCACCATTTCTCTTTTTTTGGTGCCCAGCCGTCCGGTTCCTGAGCTTTTTAGAGCCTTTTAGTGTTTAGTGGGGGTTTCCGAATTGAACCCACTAAAAGTTAGCCACTTTAAGCAGGGGATCCGAAAACGGGCAGCCCAGTTGTTGGAACCTCCTTCCCCTGGCAGTTTCAACGAAACCCGCCGGAGAGGTTGTTGCAACTTCCCAATGGAGTCCAAGAACGGGGCCTTAGAGTTGGATCCATGGAGTGAAACGACGGACAACTTCACTCCAGGTTACAGCAGGATCAGAGGAGGTTGAGAACCGGAAGCCGCTTTAGAGAGTTCATTGCCTGGGCCTTCCAAGTCATGGGAGAATCTAATGCAAAACCCGGAGGCTAATTACCACTTTCTTTCAGGGTCTGATTGAAGAAAAGATGTGGCTTTTTTTCCAAAAGGTCCTGATGGATGCGGGGCCAACTGGAGGTTTGTGAGACGCCGACAACAAATCGGATTTCTTGGTCCTCCATGTGCCCCGGGAGAACTGATTGAACGGACCAGCCAGTCCGAGTTCGCAGGTGAACATCGGTTGGCGGCTGCCCTGTCTTACCTCAGCAACTCGGCGCAGAAATGAGCGGGATGGTTCTGTTTGTGGTTTCGCAGTTGGGTTTGCCTCATGGGCTGTTCTCGCCCCTATGGTTTTCGGGTTCCCTTGCAAAGGATCTCTACTTGCGCTCTCCATAGGTCGTCAAAGCACTTGCTGATAAGTAGATATCTTCTGGTCACCCGCAAAGAACCTTCGTGCAAGAAACGATGAAACTGTGGAAATGTGATGCGCTACATGCAACCACTGGTTTTGATGGAAACGATGATTTCACTGAAGCGGGGAACATATTTTTCTGGTACTAGCTAAACTCTCTATGCCAACCAATAGCAACCCAGCAGCCTGATGACACTGCCACACATTGGCCTAACCTTCAACACATGCAGTTGACAGTTGTATGCCAAAGACACAGGCACACACATATGCTATCCCATTCTACACTGTGAAATTACCATAGAGAGCATTGTGCGCAAGGCAATGCACGATAATGCTACACGCACATGGGCCCACAACCAACACGCATAGAATATGTTGTTTTTAGAACTGTAGCCCCAGTTCAACCAAACCCCTTGTTGCCACATGTGCTCCGTCATTAAAGGTCAAGCGAGGCAGCAATCAATGTTGCTGCTAGTTGCAGATATTGTGTTAGCTATCACTGCTTTTTCAACCACTTGCGATCCTGCATCATTAACACCACAAGAGGCTTTCCACTATGGGGCTATTGATGCAAATGCCCAAGCAGCAAACACTGACCAAGAGAATGTGCTGCGAAAATGCACAGTTCAGTTTATAAATGCAGTGACCCATTATACAATTCAATTCTAAAGCAAGTGAATCACACGCAACTTCAAGGGAGCTGTGTAAGCAATCAGGACATCCTTGAACTTTGGAAAACCAAAATGGCACCCTTGGCAAATGGAGCCAAACACTAAAACCCGCGGTTGGCCCCAGCTCTTTGATTTTGAGCCACACCCACAAAAAAAATGTTTCTTTTTTGGTCGCTCCCCTCTGCTCCCGTTTCCAGATCCCCTCGAAACTGTGCCCATTTCAAGCTCATGGCTTTGCAACTCCCAAGAGAAGCCGAAAGACTTTGCATTACATGTCTGAAAGTACCACGTTGTCAAAAGCACTGTAAAATAGGGGCCCCTTGTGTGTCAATTTCTGTTTTTGTAGGGTACCCCTTGCTTTCTGGTGTTAAAGGGATGCCCAACCAAAAACCAGACACAAACAAGACAGACACACACAAACACACAGGTACCCTCAAAAAGGACTGGTTTGTTTGTCGAAGTCTCCCACCCCCACGGCTTCGATGACCGTGCTGCTACTTGCGAATTCCTGGTTGTATTCCGCGTCTGTCACGTCAAGAGAGTATTTTTCAATCTGTGATGCAGTGAAAAGGATGAATAATGTTGGCAAGTGCTTTCTTGCAAGGCAGCCAACCAAGAACAGCGCGTGGCTGGGCAAGTATCTGTAGCTGTGTAGCCCAATAGTTCCATTCGCTACATGTTCATTGGTTGATCACCCCTTCCTCACAACCCCCCGCCCCCTCCCTCGGGTTTTCTGGAAACTGTTTGCGCATAAGGGCTAAGCGGGAATGGATGAGTCACCTGAGTCACCTGTTTAGCAAAAGAATGCAGCAAGAAATGAGACAGGAACTTTCGGTCATTCGCACGCCCTTGCTCCTACTAGTGCGCCACTGTAGGGGGGGGGAAGCGGGGAGTGGAACACAGATCCCAGATGGCCGGGAGATAAGGTCCAGTGACTCGGTACAAATGTTGCCTGCCAGGCTGTGCTCCTTCTGAGCCAGGGGTGCCGTTGCCACTTCCAGGGCTCCCAGTGTTCAATTGGGTACGTCTCAAAATAGGGTCCTAACATCTTCTCGATCTTCTTGCGGCTTCCCCTTCTAATTCTCCCTTTTTCGGGGTGCAACCTTTCCTTTTTTCTGGAGGGGTAGCCTCCTCTTGTGTCATGAGCTTTCAGTTCCGTCACCGCCATCAGATCCAGCCCTCTTGATGCCACCCAATCGCGGGTGCGTCACCGTCACCGTCATCAGATCTAGCCCTCTTGCCACCCAAACCTCTTGGCGCAACGCGCGTGCAACGTTGCGTTTAGAACCCCCTTACAAACATGGCGCAAATACTTGCCTCCCCTCAAATATGGCAATGGGGGAATCCCCTGGGTTCGGGTCTCGTTCCTTCGTGCAGCGCGCACCGAGGCGAGGTGGGCCGCTTCGCCGCCGCGTGCCGCGCAGCGGCGGTGCTGGCGGTGCACGAGGCCGCGGTGTGTTGGGTTCTCCGAGTTGGGGTTGAAGGAACCCGATTTATTACTTGCCTTTTTTTTGTGTGGGGGCGGGGGGGGGGGGGTGGTTCATTACTTGTTGTTTGTATTACTGTTGTGTTTTAAATTTTGATTTTTCTTTTGTTTACTCACCAGACAGACACACTAGAGCTTTTTGCTGGGGTCTTAGTTCCAGCCAAGATCAATAGGACTCCGAAGTACTCCTTAAGTGGATTGGCCCAAACAAATCGATTATTCCGCCAATGTTGACCCCAGATGAATCAAACCCAGTTCATTCATGTGCGGGGTGTTTGTTGGAGGGCCCCCACTATGAAGAGGAGGGGTCTATGGCCAAGTTTGGAGCTGCAAGAAAAGGCTCCATGACACCTCATGGAGGTAGATGGGGAGGGGAGAGCTGTTCCTTCCCTGCAGCCTTTTGCTTGGCCTTCCCAAGTTGCTTTTAGCGGAGCCTTCACCAAAGCTTCCCGAGGCGAACCTGAAGAAACGCCATGGACCCAATGGACCCTACAGATCCCAGCTGACCTCACTGAGCAGACTCGTTTGTCATGTTCACCGGGCAACTGAAGCTGATTTAGAGGGCGCCCTTGTGCTGGGTGTTTGTTTGACGTATCCATGAACGTCCATGAAGGAATTCGGATGAACGGAAGACATTCCTCTGAAGGATGGTGGGGTCCGTCTGAATCTAAGGTATCTGCATGTATCTGGATTGTTGGGTGTGAACAGCGCTGCTTGGCCAATATTGTTTCAGTTTCCTTTGGGGTGATGTTCAAATGGGGCGTGTGGGGCACGCCAAGATTTCGGTGCCAAATCTCTGGGCCGTGCCCCTGTTTTTGGGCCTGGCCATGAACCCGGGTTCACACAACAGTGAAAGAAGGAGTTCCTACGGGCACCCTGTTTTTCCAGGGTCAGTGAACAACTGAGAATGAGAGTCAAACTATTTTGAGAATCCGTGTGCTCGGCATAGGTCATGCTGCACCCTTACGGCATGGACACTGCGAAGCACGACCGCCACCACGGGCCCGATTCCCCAAGGGAGCAGGAGCGGAGCCTTTGAGCTGGGAGGGGGGGGCAATTGGGGCGTTTGGTTTAACGCGCCAGGCCCTACTTAAAGAGGCACGGTCATAGGTGTCCTTGTTAGGTGAGTTTGATTGAAAATAGATGGCACTGGTTTAGATGGGGTTTCTTCCATTTACCAGGGCCATCTATTTTTCCAAAAGGCCACCTATGGGCAGGGTATGTAGGAAATGGGCAATAAGCATGTTTATAACCCTTTTTCCATGGTTATAAGTCCCCAAGTCCACAACTGGTGTTCCCAGCCAACCTCTTTGGAGCCACATAGGGAACCCCCACGTCCCTTACAGGGGGATTCTGAGACAGGTTTGCTCCCTTTGCTCGAGGATCCCTTTGTTTCCCTGCCCAACCTCAAGGTCCTGAGTTTGCAACCTGATGCCATGTGCGAGGGAGTGTATACACGAATTCCCAGTGTCTTAAGATGCGGTATTCGATGCAGTGACAAGGAAAACTCGTGTAAAACCTGGAGCTAACATGTGCAAACACCGGCTAATTACTCGTCATAGTGATGAGGACTGGGAATAGATTCTATGTGTAACCTTCATATATTCATACTTCCAGAGTATTCTAGGATAAGGCTAGCTCTTCAACTCCCATAATAAATGGGTGCTATAGCTGCCTAGATAAAGTCGCCCTAAAGCTCGTGACCCTTCCAATGCAGGCCCCCGGGCCCTCCAATGACCCCTCAGGGGTCCTTGAAAACAACCCTTGTTGAGGGCCAAAAACAATCCAGCCAAAGTGTAATGCTAGCTTTCAAATTGAACTAATGGATACCTAGCTGCCCAGGTTTGCTTATAGAGGGAGTTATACACGCCAAGTAAGATGTGGAATACATTTTCCTAGGTCCTTTTGCCCTCAGGACGGCCAGGGGTTCAAGCCGCCGCAGCTGCTCACCAAGGAGGACCCCCTATGGCCCTTGGCGCCTTCGAACTGCAAGCGGTCGCTTGCGTCAAAAACCGAAGCGGTTGGTTGCGTTTCGTGGAGGGTCAAAACTATGGGTGTGGCTCAATTAAACAGCTAGGGCTACGCAGGTTTTAGTCTTTGGTTCCATTGCCAACGGTGCTATTTTGGTACATGTTTTTGAGCCACAGCCCTATGGCAACAAGAAGTTGTTAGCGCGGTCCCCCTATTTGTTTTCTCGCATACCTAGTATCCTTTTCTTCTTGAGTCTTTTGGAACCCGGAATTCGGTCACCGGCCAGCACTGCAGCCAGGGTTTTTGGGGCTCCTGGCAAGTTTAAGTACCATGTTATTTGTCCCAGATTAGGAACTTGTCAATTGCAAACACCCCAATTTCGCATATATTGGGATATGGTCTTTGTGGGACTAAATGTAGTCCACAATCCACCGGACTCTCTGATTTTACCACGTATATTTTGAACGTGGCTCAGTGGCTCGTATCCAAACAGGCCTCGCGCCGGTGCGAGATGGGCGCATGACCATCTCCAACCAACACCTTGTGCCACAATCCCTTTTGTTATTTGTAGGCTGTCCAACACAACTTCACGGGTGTTTACATGCGACTTGCAGAACAAATGGTCATGTTGGTTGTTTTTCTTTCTTATTTTATTGTTTAATGTTTTTAGCGTTCGTAGTTCAGCATGGAGCAAACACGACCGCTGTCTCATAAAATGCCTGCCGCGTGCAAATAGCAGTGCTTTTGCGAGGTCCTACTTTCCTACCTCAAATTGACATACGCAACTCATATCATGCGTCTTGTCAGACAAACACCGCAAAACTTCCTATGGATGCTCCTAGGAAAAACAGTTCCACTCCACCCAAAACGGTAGGTTGGAATTGTCAGGATCATTCCGCGGGGTCAGGACACCCCGTTGTTTGACGTCTTGGGATTAACGGCACGACTTGTCGTTCTTCGGGGTTGGGAAGGAGTTAGGTAGAATTGAAACGTGTTGCATTTTCCGGCTCCTTACTGGCGAGCCAGCACGGCAGTATAATATGAAAGGATATGAAGGATATGGTTGCATGATGTTGGTTGCTTTAACATGTTGTCGCATTTGGCCACCTGGGGACAAGACTCTTTTTTTTCCGCAAGAGCTCGCAGAAATGTTTGTCAATACCATTTGTTGAGACAGTACGATGCCCAGCAGTGCCAGATGAACCGTTCGGATGGTAGGACAGATGTCCCACGCTTGGCCCTACTAAAAGGAGCAAGACATCCCATGTCACCAGACACTTGTTTTCCTAATCATTGCTCGCCTGTGAATCCTCTTTTCAGGGCATGCGACCCCACTCCACAACCTCCCTTGCAGTTGTTTGTCCAGTATTGACGGGTCCGGTCCCGAAAGTCAATTTGCATGTTCAGCCTGTCATGAATTTTGACATGCGATGTTTGTTTTCACATCCTCACAACTAAAACTCAGAGCGAATTGTTGCGCTACTGGACTTAAGAAAGCAACCTTCCCGACCCTGCCATGCTTAGGATGTGTTGTTAAAGTAGGTTTGCTCAATGATAATGCTGCGCAACATTTGCGAAGATGACCTTGAGAGGCTTACAGAAGTTGCGCGGCATTTGAACGCCTTGTGACATGTCCAATGGACCAAACAAACGAAGGCACGCGAAACAACAGCAGATGACAACAGGGCAAGGCATCGCAGCCAGCCGGGGGTTTCACCGCACCTTAGGTGCGTCCGCGCTTCGACGGCGATCGGGTCTTTGTGCACGACTCCATCGTGCTGACGGTGGTGGGAGGTCCTGCGCATGTGTGCCCGGCTGCTTTGAGATAGGCCATATGCTTCCATTTGCGGGTGCATTTTATAAATATCACCTGTTGAAACAGGGGCAGAGATTGTTTTTGCCCTATTCCGCGGTGAAGACGAGGCGAGGCGTGCTTGTGAGTGTGACAAAACTTGAATGAGCCCTTAGCCTAAAGCAAAACAAGGGCCGGATCAGGGTCTGCACGTATCACTTGTAAAGGCCCTCATCTTAGAAAGCCAGCTGTCTTGTGGATTCGACCCGTTGTCTCCTTACGCTCCGAGAGATTGACGTGGAGCCCCACCAACCATCATGTGCCAGGATCATATATTTTTTTGGGGGGATCTTACAATTTACAATCCATGCCAATCTGCAGGGGGAGTTTTCTTGAACAAACATATTGGCTTGGGCATTCCGTAGAGTTGGCTTCCCTTTCAAACTTAACAGACACTGGTTGCAAGTAAGCATCAGCTCAGATTTTCAGTTTCCTTGCTGAGTTGCCCCCTGTTCCTTTTTGTTGGCAGTACTTATCTTTTAAGCCAACACATACAGGTCCTCTGCAGGGTTGTAGGACTGAGGGGGTTTTTCCCACAATGTCGGGAACTGACGAATCAAGGTCTCACCCCTGAACCAATGAAAGGAGTTGCGGGAAGCGGCCGAAAGAGATTGGGGGTCAGCATGGGGCCTCCCAAGTTGTCTAATGGATTCTGGACTTCCTCGTTCCGCCAGGGCCGGTTTCGTGGATTCCAAAATCAGTTGCGCTGTCCTTTTTCCCGGCAGAACCCGTGACCAAGCCATACGAATCTGACCAGGGTTCTTTGTTGCGACTACCCTTTTGTGGAGACGAAAACCCAGGACCTTCCTTTTCCTGGTGGCTCCCAACCATCCCCTTAGCTTTTTAGTGTTTTTGTGGTTGGGTTTCCCCATTTCACCCACTAAAAGTTAGCCACTCTCAGGGGATCCCGCCCAGGTTTGGGAACATACTGTGGATGCATGAAATCCTGCACCACTTTGACACCATGGCATACCATGGTTTGTGGGTGTTTGCGGGGTAAAACATCATTCTAGGGTTTCTTGAGTGCGAAATGGATTTCGCAGCCATCCACAGAATCCCACTCAAAGTTAGCCTTTCTTTTTGGGGATCAGAAATCGGGCCGCCCACTTCGGGGCACCCCAAATCTTCCCAGCGGTGTCGTGCCAGGACCGGTCCCAGGAGTTTGCCTGGCGTTTGTACCAGCACGACATGAAGGGCTTCCAAGCCGAAGCCTCTGGACCAAAGAGAGCCGACAGCCCATGGCCGGCTTGCTGGATGTGTCCATGGCCGGTCTGTGGCTTCAAAACGGGCCCTGGAGTTGAGCAGGCAAGGCAAGCATGTTCACTTTGGAAGGGATGTTAGGACTTTCACTTTTTGCCAACTAATTTGGGCTTTCCGTATTAAACCACTAAAAGTTTAACTTTTAGCAGGGGAGCAGAAAGCAACCGAGAAAAGACCTCCGTCCTCAGACCGAGTCGGGGTGAGTCGTTTTAGCCACCAGTTTTTGTTGGGGGGAACACCACCAGTCGTTTAGCCCAGTCGGATCAACGAAGAAACCACCAGTTGGATTGGTTGTAATGCTGACCAAACAGAAGTTTCAACCAATCTGTTTAAGAGTACAGTACCGTCGACAAAAGGACAGAGCCAGCAAGGAGGTAACCACAGCAACCACTCTTGACACCCTGAAAATTGGCGGGTGACCTACGTTACCTAAGAATTGTTGGAGGAAGGTCTCTTCTGACTTGCTTGTCGTCCGGTTGTTCTGCGACTGGAGCCAACATGAACAACTAGACCAACAGACCACTGCCCGTGCCTTTCGAACCTTCTTGAATTTGTGGTTTGGTTCAACATAGGGGCTTTTTTTGGCCTCCTCGATCAAAGGTGGTAAACGGCACCAGGTCCCAGAAAGGGTCCATATTCTTGACACCCCATTTGTGTCCCGCCTATGCAGAGACCCACGTCAAAGATTTGCTTTTTCCCCTACAGCCAGCGACCTTTGGATTTGGTTTGCGACAGACCCATCCTGGTTCCTTTGGGGTCCCTTTCAGGTTGGTGAACAAGCTCGTGGCTCTAGCCTCCCAGCGGCCGAGCTGGGACGGCAGATAGAGCCGAGATCGCCAGCCATGGAGGTGGAGGTTCTCAGTCGGGTGAGAACCTCACTGGTGATCGTGCTCCTTCATCAGAAAAGGGTGGTGGTCTTTGGTGACTGCAGCTTGGAACGCGCGGCTGGGGCGATGGGATTCGGACTGACATACGCGGGCATCGAGCCCATCTTGAAAGTCGAGTGGATGCCAAAGATTTGCCAGGCGCTGCGCTGCTTGGCCACAGAGTCCAACCCTGTCCGGCACTTCACGAACTTGTGCCTCTTTACCATCCAGGTGGTCATCTTGGAGTGTGTCCCAGGAGCTGGCAATGATGCAATGGTGCGGAAGAGCAGAAGTTGCAGCTCAGTCGAGCTTGGGTCAATGGTTAAATGGGTTGGAGGCTGGATTTCATGCTGGTCTACACTGCTACGGGTTTTTAGTTGCGCGCAATCATTGGGACGTGCCTGTGCATACAGTATCGAGTTTTGTGGGGCGTCAGGTGCCCCATGGCTGGGCAGCAGGTGGATGCATTGAGGCTCTGGTGGGGAAGGTGATCCCTGGGTTTGGCTGGGTGGCACACATGGTGTCTTTGATTCCCTGTGCACCTGGTTGTCGGGGCGTCTGGAGTAGTGCATCCTGGACTGGTGGCTTGTTACGATGTGCTGGTATCTGGACCTTTGTTTAATTTTTGATGTGCCCTAGCACTTAGTGCTCACCTTTGATTGGTGATGGCGGCCATCACACGGTGTGCCTGTGTGGACAGCGGTTTTTTCGTGCGGGGTGCAAATACCCCCATGGCCTGGGTCGCGCAGGTGCATTCATTGGGTAGTGGCTCCCAGGTTTCTCCTTGAGCCTGCATGTGTGTTTTACAAGGAGTGACGTCTTCCGTGGAGGACATCACCCGTAGTTGAGGCACAGTGCTGTCTGGTGGTTGTGTCCCTCTTTACAGGGGTGAACGTAGGTTCCTGCTGCATTCCGCTAGCGCTGAGTGCAGTAGACATGGCCGAGAAAAGAGAAAAGAGGTTGGTGAACTCTTGGTCAATGGGATGGCCTGGATCATTTGGATTAAACAGGGGTCCCAGGGGTCCCATATTCAGTTGCGCACCTATATGTGGTGATTACTTGCCGTTTGGTTTCATACTTGGGTGACTCTGCCAATAATTTCGGAGGGTTATAGCCTGAGTCCTACGGCTTGGTCTCCGGGAAACCCGCGAAACGGGTTGGTCTTCCCAGGAGTTTCTCCTGGCCCTGGCTTACCTTTGGTTTGCCTGCGACACCCCAAGGGTTCCTAACAAGAAACACCGCCCTTTTTTTTTTTGCGGGGACCTTTCAAAACGGCTTCTTCTTTCGCGTTTCCTTTATTGTGGTTTTCCTTGTGTTTTTCTTTAAACCACAACCAGGAAAGGGTCCTCTCCCCAAAAAGACACGCCAAGTAGGTTCCGACAGCTCTTTGAAAACTCATGAGGCACTGGCTGATGCCATCGAAGCCAGCGACTGCGAGGCGACGTTTCTCCTTGGGGCGACTAGGACCCCCGGTGGTGCCCTTTCTCACCAACTGTTTGGGTTGGGAGGGTTCCCCTACAAAAATGGAGTGCAGAAAAAAGGGCACCCTTGTTCCAACCTCTCTACTGGAGGACCTAGGCGATTTGGGGGGGTCATTTGACAGAGTTCCATTGGGGGGGGCCTGGAGGGGTGAGGCATTTCCTTTTTCTACTTGCAAATAATATCCCCAGAAATGGACAGTTGGCTGGCTTCATGGATTGGAGGGTTTGAGTCAAGAAGTGCCAACAATTTTGGGGCCACTGGAGGCTTGTTCAAACCAAAGTGTCAAACTCGGCTGTTCAAACTTTCTGCTTAATGCATGCGGGGATCAAGACATAAACATTTAACTGTGAGAATCCTTGGGATTTGAACCGCTAGGCCTTTTTGGGGTCGAATGCCTTCTGAAAGCAAGCCACCAGAAAGGGCTCTGATGTGTTTTTGCCCTTTGAAAGCCACTGGTTGCCTTGGTTGGCCTTTGGAAACCAGGATCCCTGACTTTACTTGGTGGCTCCCAGCCACCCCCTTAGCCTTTTAGTTTTTTAGTGTTCAACCTTTTTTTTTCCGGGGGATCCGGAAACGGGCAGCCCAGTTTTTGGAACCTCCTTCTCCTGGCAGTTTCAATGGACAAAATGCGGAGAGGTTGTTGCAACTTTTGGCGAACATGGTAAGCTACAGCAGCCGCAGTCAACCCCGTAGGCGCCGATGGCCTTGCCGGTGGGGGTCTTGGTGGACTACCTCGGCTTCCGCGTGATCTGCCGACCGCAGGCGGCGACTGGCGCGGATTTCTTCCGCGAAGCTTGGGACGATGGATCCAAAAGCGGTGCGTTACGTGCGTTCATAGGTGTGCGTTTTAGCTTAGTTTGATTAAAAATAGATGGGTCCCACTGGTTTAGATGGGGTTTCTTCCATTTACCAGGGCCATCGATTTTTCCAAAAGGCCACCCATGATCCAAGAGCGCTGCGGTGCGAATTCATGGGTGCTGCTTGTAACGGGACCGACCCAAGGGCGCACTTTAAACCAGCCCAGCACAAAGCACCCACTCACTTCCCCAATTTCTGGACCTCACAATTTACCAAGGCCATGTAGTGATAAGCTGCTCAGATCTGTTCGGCAAACTGGTATGGAGCAATCCACTCAGGAAGCGAGCACCAAACCAACCCCCTCCCCCCCTCCCCTTCGATGCCGAATGAGCCGACTTAGGGCAACTAAGGGGTAAGAAGAGCCAAGGACTTGCCAAAAGACATACGGCCATGGGTCAAAGGCCAAATCGTACCCCCAGTGAACATCCGATTCAATCCCCACTAAGATAAACTAAAGTGGGTGGTTGGTGCGGTGCACCTACCCCAACATGGGATCCCATTGGTTTTGATCCACCAGCGAAATACCAGAAAAGACGCAGGATTCCAGTTCGGCCGCCCAGATTCGGTTTGGTGAGACCATTCTCCAAAAATTAAACCGTGTCCAGCACCCCCCCAACTGCTTTTTCGCATGCCCAAACTCCCAAGTACTGTCCAAAAAGCTGTCGTTGGGGTCTGTGTGTATATGTGTGAGGTTCAGTGGCCGATCGTCTCCCGAGTCAGGAGACTCATCGCCACCCCTGAATTTTAATGGCTATTTGTTGCATCTTTGGACTTGAACGTTTTAGTTGAAACAGCTGGGATTTTCCATTGGGCCCACAGGAAGAGGCAAACTTTTTGCAGAAGGGTGAACAAGCCACCAAGTGCATGAAGTTTGGGGGCGACTGATTTTGTTCGTTCTTCATGGTTTTGTCTTCCAACTTTCTAGAGCGCCAGGTGCTGGCAGTGGGAGACCCGCCGGCTGAGATGGTGCTGGGGCCGTTTGTCAGGCACTCGGAGAAATTCATCGGAGGCGAAAAAGCCTACAGCCAGCCAGTGGCTGAGTGGCGCCCTTTTGCTTTCTCTTCTTGGGGGAAGGATTCCCCTTTAAACTCAACCAACCAAGAAACAGATGCCTTTTTTTTTCCGAAGGGAATTGGGAATCTGAGGCCAGTACCCTCCCTGCCTTGTCTTACATGGGTTACCTGACGTTCGGGAAATGGCTCCCGGCGCCTTTAAAAAGAGCATGGGCCAAACCACGACCTGGATCTCCCAAAACGTCACGTAACCAATGTACAAAGGGGAGGGTACTTGGGTCTTCGATTCGCCATTAGTCACCTAAGTCATAACTCAGTGAATAACCCACTTACAAATCCCCCGTTCAGTGGGGGCTAAGCGGCGAACTTACTCACCTAGCCGAACATCCAAGTAGGCTGTCCACTGGTGGCCTGAAACTCCTCCATTTCAAGGTGTGTCGAACCCCAAACATGGACGTTTGAGGATCGTTCCTTTCAAACCACAAACAAACAATTGCCACCTGGAAGTCTCCATGACCAACAAAAAGAAAATGGTTGGTCATGACCCAAAAAGGCGTCACGTCCACGCTCAAAGGCTCATGAAGACTCCAAGCCGGGCCCCCGCCCGAGGCGGAGGCGGAGGTCGCCTACGGCGCCCCCGGAGATCTGCCGGAGCTGTGGCGTGAGGCCACTCACGGGAACCCCATTGGCCGAAGGAGTGGCGTGGGTCCCTCGTTTTTGTGGAGGATCTAGGTCCCCCACCTTCTACCCTTTTTTGGGGAGGGTTCCCCTACCAAAATAGACTACAGAAGACAAGGATACCCTTATTCTAACCTCTCTACTGCAGGACCTAGGTCTACCTGGACCCTCAAACTATCCATACAAAAAGGGACAGCACCCCATAATTTTGGGGCAACAACCCATTTATAAGGGAGTTTGAGGGTCCAGATACCCCTTTCTTGGTTTCTTTTTTGTCTAAGAACAACTTCCGGCGGCCTCCTTCCGTTCCTTCCGAGCCTTTGGGGCTTTGCGGGCCTTTAGGCTCCTCCCTTTTGTTCCGAAAATGGACATGGCCCTCCCGTATGTATATAATACAGGGACTCACGGGCTGGACAAGGGCCATGAGGGATGCTCCAAGACTTTAGGAAGGTAAGGAATCACATGGCGAGCCTGGCAAAACGATGATGTAGATTCCATGGGCCATCCTCATTTGCGAGCTGACACTTGGGGGTCTGAATTAACATTGTCGTCCCCCGACCCTTGGGCCCTTGGGTCATACCTCCCCCCAGCCTCTGAATGCGGAATCACATTTCTTCGCGGAGTGTCGCACCTCTGGAGCCATTTGTCAGGCAACCTCCTCCATGGCTGCAGCACAGCAAGAGCAGGCAGGTCAGCAGGTCGAGTCGCCGCAAGATCCAGCTTTTTCCTGCGCAACCGACAAAAATGGGGGAGGCGTTTCTCAGCCAATAGTCTTTATATGTTTTTTTTTTTTTCAGGTTTGCTTTGCAAGACGAAGTACAAGGGGGGAATACGCCGTTTTGAAAAGAATCTCCCATATTCACCGTCATCGCCTTGAAGGGAAAGACATTGGTTACACTCGCTGAATTGCCGCCAAATGGAGCTTGCTCACTAAGATCCTTCATTCGGGACACAGAATCAGTATCGATGTGGCTCATCTACCTAAGACACTTTGACGCGGGTGACCTGATGTAATGGTGTTGGCATCTTGCAAAAACATACAGACTGAACTTGACGTATCGTATCAAGGGTGTGTTTGTTTGGTCGGTCCTCTTCCTGCAAGGTGGCTGACAGCTTACGAACCATCAGTTTCTGTTAATACTCAATGGCAGGAATTTGACCATCACGGCTCCATTGTACTGGTTTTTATCTATGTTGGTTTGTGCGGAATCACCGTGGCTGGGATTGGTGATGCTTTCCCAACAGTCATGGGCAGAGCAGACACCAGTGGCCTTGTAAGATCTTCGGCGCACGCACTGCATGAAAAGCTGATGGAAGATGTTCCGTGTGAATATGGGTGTGTATGTTTTAAGCTTGGACCCACGCCCCACAAAATGGTGGTGTTCCTTTGAGTTTCCTTTTAAAACCCTCAACACATACACACCATATGGGTTGCAAGCGGAAACGACATGCTTTAGCCAGACCTGGCCTTGGAGCTGTGGGCGGGGAGGGTGAACATGTTAAACCCCGGCCGGGGCTCACTTGCAATCTTGAAGGAAGTGAGCCAAGCACCAGACGCGGCAATTGGTGCAATTAGCATGGAACCTGCAGGGGGTCCCATTTTATCAGTGAAATGATCTTTCAGGACCCAAACGACAGGTTCCATGTTTACTGGTGGGAGAGTATGAAGGGAATTCAATCGTAATTTGTCTAGCTTGCCAGGCCACCAACCCTGCCGCCTACCCCGGGGATTCAGCGGACAGTGTTTGGCGGCAGCACCTCGCCGTTGAGATTTCAAAGCAGGGCGTGGGCTAAGAATAATTGTTTAAGGGACTCTCAGAGGGAATTCATCCACTCTCCCTCAACACCCCCCTGATAACTTCCATGTGCTAAAGATAGGTTATTATATTTTGTCCTGTTGGTTTTATAGGGAATCTATCACTACGGCAAGCATTTTTGCGCGGAAACTTAAGCAAATGGAGGATGCAGCAGTGATGGACATCCGAAAATAGGGGTCGCAAGAAGAAGGTCTCCACCAGGTTGATTCCGGTCTTAACATCATTTCCCGCTCAGAGCAAACAGGAACTGATAGGATAAGGTGTTCAAAAGTCCCAAACAAAACAAACAAACAACCAAACAAACAAACACTTTTCGAGGTATGACAGGTTTTTCCCAGAGATGAGACAAAGCATCCCTGTCCCTGCTCTGTAGGCTGCCGTTTGTGTAAATGCTTGGGACAATTTCGTTGCACATGGGCTCTCTGCAATCTTGTGGTTGAACTTGCCTCCGCGTGTGTGTTGGTGATGCTGTGGAGCACTAAAACGGCAAATGCGGGAGGCAGTAGGTGCTTGTAAGACCGATTTCCTTTGTAAGAATTCCTGTGTCAGGCTGGGAACGCGAAACAGTCAGGTTCGGTCGATGCGTTGTGGACAAGTGAGCATCGTACCCTCTCTTCTACCTCAGCTTTTGAACGCCCAACCAACATTGATATTATGTTGATCCAGTTGGGCACTCACAAGCGCAGCTTTTCGATTTTCCCACAGGTATAGGGCGGTATGAGCGTGCAGGCAAAATGCCCCAGTGAGAACTACGCACTGACTGTATATTACTTTGATCCCGGCCCAGATTCCAGTGAGGCTTGCAATTTAAAGTCATGTCAAGGCACCAAGGCGTGTGTGCTGGACCGCACGCGGCAATACGAGCACACACATGCAGACACATCTTGGCGATCGCCTTTCTTTCCAGGTCCGTTGGGCGAGAAAGGTTTGGCTGCTTTAGTGGACTGAACCAGAGTCGGTGTGTGATATACGCTGTTGCCAGCACATTGGATTTTCTTGGCGCAAACTTTAGCTACCTCGTTGTTGGTCTGAGCTCAGCGGCAGGTTCCTTCCGAGATTGTATGTCAAATACTTATATTATATCTGGAAGCTTGACTACTGACCGGATTCCCTGCAAAGTAACATCACCCCCCCCCCCGGAACAGGGTGACTCTTCTGAATACGATGGTTCTTGGGGTGCCTTTTGCGGAGTACCTGACTGTCAGGATGGACATGGCTCCTTTGCCAAGGTTCATGATGTCGGATGTATGGAATCGTGGTGGTATGGTAGGGCTGCATGGGTGTGTGTGTGTGTGTATGTGTGTGTGTGTGTTTCTTTCTTTCTCTTACACCCGGGGTTCAATCCACCATTAAAACAATGGGGATTCCTATCACCACCATCATTTACCTAAGGATTTTCATCATCCAAATTGGGTCAACCATTCTTTTAATGAGGGTTGAACTTCAGGGTTACCCGAAGAAAGAAAGGGCTTGAAGAGATTATGCTAGCGAGTCTTCCAAAGCCTCCTGTGCACTTCACTGGCTGTTGGAAGGGTATCAAACATTGATTCAGACTAAGAGGCACTCATGGCATCGGGAAAACTGAGCTTGTACCAATCATTGAGGTTTCAAGGTTCCTTACTTGGGTCTCTCAATTCTAGCTCTTTGGACAACACTTTTCCGCTACCATGAACATTCTTTCAGGGTTTGTTGGGAGGGTATGGTAATTTGCCCAGATGGGTTGAGCCGGTGCTCTCATGCTCACTAGTTCCCAGACTCGCTGAGGCAGCTACAGTGCGGCTCTCAGAGATTCTGAGACATTGGGGTCCTTTTCTGCCTCCCAGGGCCATCCTCGGAAACCATTGTTATGCTCTTGTGTGGCTCATGTATGGGCATCCACTAAAAATAATTCTTGCATATATGCGTACATGTGTATGTATGTATATATATATATATATATATACATATACACATACATATGTTACATATGTATATATATATATTGATTGTTCGATGTTATGTACAAAGCCTTTCGGTGGGACCCTCTCCGTTGTACCAGTAGGACCTGATCCTATACTGCCTCAGACTTTATAAGCAAAGTGCCCGAACTGCACGCTGCATGGCCTCTGAACACTCCGCTGTGTGTGCCTTCAAAAGGACTTTAGCTCAAGAAGTTCAGACCTTGTCTGGTCAATCCACTCAGAAAGTCAGCATCTGTCCACTATGGCATAGGTGTCTTGTTGATTTTGGACGAATGTTGCAGGATGATAATAACAGGACAAAGTCATGACAGCATGGCTATTCAGGACATGTCAAAAGGTGGATGGAACGCGACCGAGCAAGGTTCAGCTGTGTTTCGTTTTCCGTGGGATGGACCATCTGCCCTGGAGTTTTGTCACAAAAGGCTTTCCCACCTTGCACGGAAACCTTATGGCTTGAAGCATCGCCTTTTTGGCCATGTTGCAGTGAGTTTCCGTTGCTTCATTGTGGTTGGATCATGTTTTTGGGTCTTTAGGCTTTTTGGTTCTGTCCATTTTTTGTGGGCTGCTTAAAGACAGAAGAAGTGGTGGTCGATCAATATTCCTTGCCTCCAACTTCCCATTTAGTGGTGAACGGCATCTTTTCCAAAAGTGTTTTCCTGATGGTCATCCGAGGGTTGGAACCAGGATGGATCAACCAAGTTCTTTTATCAACCAGGATGGATCATAGTGCTTTTATCAAACTCCCGATTTAGTGGTGAAAGGAATCTTTTGTTGAAAATTGGTTCCCTGATGGTCATCTTTCACCCTTGAAAATTTGTCATCTTCTGTTGAAAACTGTAAACTGCTTCAAGTGGTTTTCCCTGATGGTCATCCCATGTTTTTGGTGCTTCGGTGCTTCCCAGAACGATGGTCATCCCATGCAAAGGACCAGTTTGGGGCGAGGATCGGGTGCCCAGGACCCGCAGCCGCACTCAGTTCGCCAGCCTGGTGCTCCACGAGTGGGCCCGGAGCTCCGGCCTTTTTTCTTTTTGTGTGTATGGCTCTCCGGCCTTTTATCTTTTTTTGTTGTGGTTATTTTGTACTTTGTATTTTGTTGCGGTTATTCTTATATTTTATTGTTGTCTTTTGTCCCCGCAGAGTTCCAGTTGTTGCAAGCACTCGGTGGGTTTGAAGCCCGGTGGTTTGGAACTGGATTGAATTTGAACCCCTGGCTTTTGTAGAGGGAGGTTGGGAAAGCAGCACCAAACCAGCAATCAGCGGGGGGCTGAGTTGTGCCCTGATTTTCTTGTTTTGGAAGGAGTGTCCATTTGACGTCTACATACTTTCCCGAAAATGAGCTCAAGAATCGCCCGTTTCTCCCGTGGTTGTTTGGATAAAGTTTCCATGTGGAATCATGGGATGGTCGATCCAAATGGGGGACCACCTTTGGTTTGGCATGTCAAGGGAAAGAATCGGACAGCAACTACGGCCACAGATCTGTGGCGGCCTTTCGCCGAGTGGAGGGCGCTGAATAGGTTTGTGTGACCCTCTTTTTGGCTTCCGTGTGAATTGGCAGAGTAGCTGAGGGTACGTTGGATTACCTAAAGAAATGAAAGCCAAGGGTTGCGAAGACGTCGTCCCCCCAACTCATGAAATCACAAGCTTCCTCCAGGAACCCATCCATCGGTTATTTTAGAATTTTAGAAAGGCCTTAGGGCGTGTTTGGGGTTTTGCTAAGGGGATCCGTGGAAGGGGCAGGCTTGGATGGGCTGAACGGTTGTTTGCCGTATCCTTTTTGGCTATTGAGGTATATCCTCCCAAAGGGTTGGACAGAATTCTTAAAAATGATGTGCACCAGAGGGCCATTGGCTTGTACTCTAGTGGTAGAGCAGACTGAAACCTCGTTGAAGGTCACGCGAAATCTCATATGGAGCCCTCCAGAATGTTCCGTTGGCTCCCGGGTCAATGCCGGCGGTTGTAAGCCTGAAAGAGGATGCTGAGACACTGAAACACCAGAGGTTCAACCCGAAAGATGGCACCTAGACTGGGATTGGTTCTTTTGCTGGAGAAGCATCGCTATTTGCGGCGGGTATCTGGCGTGGGTTTCGAAGTTGGATCCCTATCATGTCCCAATCAAGGCCACCCAGCCGCTGTGAACAACCCATGGAATTGCTTGCATTGGACAACTACATGGTGCCCCTTGAACGTGCAACGTGCAATGTATGCCACTCCTTTGCCAAGGTTCTGGATTGGGCTTATCGAGCCGACAGCCCTCGCAAACAGTCTAAGAACTGAATATGATGCGCAGGTTTGTCTACTGCGCAATCGCCCGCAACACGTTCTTCGGCATGACACGCGTGCTTGTGTTCTCGCAAGTGTTGTGAGTACAAAACATCAAAGGCAAAGCGAAGCAGACCTAAGGACCTAGCCAGTTGCCATACTTCTGCCAAAAGGTGCCAACGCCGACTCTAGTGACAAAGTGCTCAAGCGTGTCAATTTAATTCTTTGGGTTTTCCTGATATTTTCCTGAGATTTTCCTCGCAAAGTTTCCCTCGGTTTCATATGGATTGGGGTTTTCCTCCGGTTTCCTCGTGTTTTCGACGTGGCCTTGGGGTCCCTCGGGCTCGAGTCCCTCGAGCCACGCGCGCGCGAGCCGCGCGAGTCCCTCGAGCGAAGGACCGGCGGCACCCGGCGCTGCGGCAGGACCTGGCGCAGATCGCCTCGGAGCTGGGGCTCCAGGCGCGATGGCGCGGGGGCCGGGGAAAAGGGAGGCCGGGGGGGAGGAACCGAGAAACGCCGTGGTGGTGTTTGGTGTTTTGGTTCCTTTTTGTTTTTTTTGTTAGCAATAAATGAACATGTACATAAACAAGTAGAATGAACTTTGTTTCTTTGTTGTTCATTGTTTTTTAGATAGATACATGGATCAATGGCATGAAGAAAACAGATGAAGCAACAAACAGCCGGTATTTTGGGTTTCTGTTTGTGGCTGTTTTCGGCATTTTGGGGGGGCTGTTCTGTTTGGTTTGAAGGTTGTTTGGGTTCTGTTCATGTTTTATGGGCGATTTTTGTTGTCTTTGGACTCATGTGGCTCACTGATTCTACGGGAAGCCGCAGGAAGCCCACCATGTGGTAGGTTGGTGGCTGCTTTTGGGTTCTGCTCGTTTTTCGCGGCGAAAACGTAAGGCTCGGGTTCGACCCTTTTGGTTTTCGATATTTTGGGTCCACTCTTAGTAAAGGCCCAAGTTCTTTTTGGACAACTGAGAACAGGGGACCCTCATGCTTGGTTTTGGTTTCCGTTTGGCGCAAGAATGAGGGGGTATAACCTGGAAAACCACACCCATTTGCGGGTTTTGCTTCATGTCCCCCTTCAACTTGGAAGGGGTACGGACATGGGGCCGACAAAAGCGGTGCCCTCAGAAAGAGCTTTGTCGGGCTGGCTTTTTGCATGTCATGGGGTGAAGTTGAAGGAAGAGTTGGTGTCCGGTTGCCGCTTATGAGTGGCCAGGAAGGGCAATCTCCTTCCTTGAAGTTCTAAGGAGTATGTGTTTGCCCCTTCTCGGGGCGAGCTCACCGATTCGGGGGTAAAACCGGCTCACTATGATCTAGGTTCCGACCACTTAGATCTTGGAAATATGGTTGGACACTTGCGGACAGACATGCAAGTACGGTTTTGGGCACTGCGACATGCTATAAATCAAAGGGTGAACTTACGGGAAAATCCACAGGAAACAGCCCCAATCCACCCTAAATATGTTGTTTTCCTGCAGAGTCTCCAGGCTTCTAAGCGGGACTTCTGACATGAAGCTCGCACATGGCCAGAGGTCTTCAGACATTTGACCGAATGCGCCATCGAGCCAGGCCTATCCCGTTTGCCTCATGAGCGATTTGCCGCAGTCTTTGGCGAGCACCTCTCTCCTCAGGCTGTGCTGCCCTCAGCTGTGGCTGTGAGAAGAAGGCCGTGGGAAACCCCATAGTCTCGCTTCCCGAGTTCCGAAACTCAGACTAAAAGGTCACTTTTTGGGCAATTGAACCATTTTAGTAGCAAACAGAAAGTGTGGACGTGTTTGGCCAGTCTGCTCAGCAAGTGAGTACTTGCATTGGCTGAAATGATTTCGTGCTATTTCCGCCCTGTTGGTTTTCAAAGGAATCTATGACTAATGCAAATAGGATTATGTTACGTTTTTTTCCAGGGGGCTCAAGCAAATGCAGGAATAGTTCAGTCGCTGATGGTGAAGCCAGTGCTTCCAGTTTCCGCTAGGTAGCCAGGGTTTCTTGCCGCTAGGTTTTGCTTGATGGAGGGAAGCACTGGGCAACCAAACCATAGACGTAGCTGTAGTATCTTTTGGGCAGTTAGCGAGCCAATTGGGAGCTGTAGGGCTCCTCACCCACTCAAGAACTTGGATGTTAGGCCAAGTGTGCGTGAGTCACGTCTGCTCACAAGCTCGTGGGATTTGGGTCATATCCTAGGCTCACAACTCGCCAACTTGGGCATCCAAGTAGTGTTGGCGGGGTTTTGTCCCTGTGTACAGCCATTCCACACCATGATTCAAGGAGCAAGCGAGCCAGCTTGGAGATGTCCAAGCACCTTCCAGATATCGGTTCTCCTTTTATCAAAGGCCCTTTATCATAGGCTCTTTACGGACCCTAGGTCCCAAGAGCTTGTTATTATACGAGGTTTTTTGGGGTCAAAGGCCCTCATATTTGAGGTCCAAGGGATCCCAGGGTAATGACTTTCCCCGAAACACCGTTTTGCTGCAGAAAAGAAGTCCGGGCTCAGGCGCTCGCGCTCCATTCCCGGCGCCACGGACCCCTTAGACATGGAGGTGGGTGTATGGAGGGCAGACGGTCACCCCAGTTGCTGAGTGGATATTCCAACTGTTTTCCCTTTTCGTTTTCTTCCCACATAAAACTCGTCAAGCCTTGCCACCTTCTTTTGTGACACCAAGGGGAAGCCTTGTAAACTGGAAACTGATTAACAATTGGCCCTGTGGACGGAGATGCTGGTTTCGCGGTTTTGGACGACGCTGACCGACTCCCAACTGCCGAGAAGGGTCATGCACAGCGGAGAGACGCAAGATCAACCTGAGCTTGAAACCCCACGTCATAAGGAAACCTGAAGGAATGCGTACCCAACAATTTATGCTTTCCTCAGACAGCTTTAAATGTGTAAGTATGGAGTACTTGGCCCCGCTGGGAGATAGGCCATGTGAGAGCTTTATTCGCTGCTGTCAGCATGCAGGCGACACGGTGCGCCTAAGTCTAGCCCTGTCTACTGATGCTGTGAAAGCTAGTACTGGGTTGGGTCGTACTTTGTATTCTGACAACCACACAACTTGTTGTTTTCCTTATCTACTAAATGATATCACACAACTTGTGAGTCTATCAAAATGCAATATTGATCAAAAGGAATACACGCGAAACATGCATGTCTCAGTTGATGTACTTGTCTTAAGATGTTTGGTCAAAACATACCTAGCATAGACAATTTCCAGCACCCATCACATCGATTGTAGTTTCATTGTATGTCAGCCTTGTACTGTGATTGCCATGTTTTTTTGGTTTGGCGGTGCCCATCTCTCTATGTATGCGATTGCTTATTTATATGTTGATTAGCAACTGTTGTTGTTGCCTTAGTGCATACGCCATTCGTGTTCATACGTACTTCCTATCTAGTTCTACTAATATATCCTGTTATATTGCAAGCATATATCCTCAACTGTTTCAACTTCTAAGATTGCTGATGTGTACTCCGCAGCTTGAGGATGCTTTCAGATTAAATTTTAGCCTGGTTCAGTCTTGCATTTTGCTCATGATTATTATCATTCATTTGGCTATGTGGTTACTGACTTTTGTATGTGCGTATGTTTTCCATGATTAATGTATCTTGTTAGTCGTGTACATATTTATAGTTAGCTGGTTACTCAGTTTGTTTGTTCGTTAGTTAGTTAATTAGTTGTTTAGTTAGTTAGTTAGCTAGTTAGTTAGTTAGTTAGTCAATTAATTAGTTAGTTAGTTAGTTAGTTTAGTTAGTTAGAGTTAGTTAGTTAGATAGTTAGTTAGTTAGTCAATCAGTCAGTCAGTTAGTTATTTTGTTTGTTACATAGTTAGCCAGGTAGCTGGTTATGTTAACTGAGTCAGTTAGTTGGTTCGGTATTCGGTAATTAGCCAGTTAGGTAGTTAGCTAGTTACCTAGGTAGCTGGTTAACTAGGTAGCTAGTTAGCTAGTGATGTGATCAGTTGGTGAGTTAGTTAGTTAATTAGTCAGTCAGTCAGTCAGTCAGTCGTGTCCGTGAGACAAAAACACATTTTGCCTCTGCCATGGCGTGCGTGCGCCTAATGACTGGCCGCGAGGTCATGACACCAGAGGAGTTTGCTCTGTGGTGGCGACGTACTCATGGGCTCAGAGTGCAAAACATATCTTTTTCTGACTCCCTGAGGCAGGAAGTCGCCAGGCAGTTGCATTGCCGGACTTAGCTGACCGTTTCAAACGTTTGTCTGTTTCAGTTTTTCTGTGTCTTTCTGTCAACCAGCAAGCGTTAACTTTTTGCGGCGGACCTAAGTCTGACCCAGGTTGAACCATCTTCACTTCAGGCGCTTGGCCCTAGTCTGTGAAGGATGTACGCTCGAAAGGAGCAGCCCCTGGAGGGACGCGGAAACGCAGCCTGAATGCATTGGCCCTGTCTTCCCCAAGCTTCAACTTTGACCCAGCAAAAGCGCAACGACCTTGAACTTAGTCCAGCAACAGGCAACAACTTAGCTTTAAGGTACGTGGCCGTGTGGCGGCCGTTTGTGCACACCAGCGCGGCCGGCATGTTTCGGGCTGTGCGCCGCGGCGACGTGGAGAGCGTTCTGCGTTTCTTGGAAGAACCGCATGACCCGGACACCGTCGGGCCGAATGCCAACTCTGCCATGCATGTGGCGGCGCAACGCGGTCATTTGGGAATTGTCCGTTGCTTCTTGGCTTTCGTTTGGCATGACCTGTTTAATCACATGTTTGTCCAAGACTTGCTTTGGAAGTTAACATGAGGCAAACAGTTTCACTCTTTTTGCAGGCCAGAGAGCATCCCAGGCCTGCTCGAAGCTGGAGCCAGCAAGGACCTTTGCAACGCATCTGGGAGTTCATCAATGCATTGTGCCGCGGAGCAAGGGCATCATCAAATTGTGCGCTACTTGCTGACCGCCAAGGCGAACATGGAAACGGCCAATTGCAACGGGCGTACACCTCTTCACATTGCTTCGTGGAAAGGACATTTGCAGGCTGCCCGCGTCTTGCTGGAAGCGAATGCCGCCAAAAACCGGCAAGACTCTCAGGGCAACACGCCGTTGCACTTGGCTGCTGTCAGTGGTCACGCGCGGCTTGCAGAATGTTTGTTGGAAGCAGGCGGGCGCATGTCAAAGTTGTAGGACCCAGAAAGGGGTGGGTGGTTTTCCTGTTGGTTTTGCCTCTCAACCAACCAGGGAAGCCCTCAAAAACACGCATGCAGGTTCTGAGATGGATTTGCTCAATCATGAGCAGTGTACGCCGCTCATATTCGCAGCTGAAGAACGCCATTTGGAAGTTGTGCGTGTCCTACTGCGAGCCGATGCTTGCGCAGCCGATGCTCTCTTACCCTATGCTCTTGCTGAAGGTTATTGGGTCATCGATTCGCTACTGGTCGGCGATGGCCCCTAGGCCGAGCTGCGGCGCGCGACGCTGATGACGGTGGGCGTGGCTTTCCACATTGGCGGGACGTGGCGACGTGCCGCGGCGCCAAGTCGCAGGTTTTGGCCCGGATGCTGTTGGCGGGAAACCGTGGCCCAGCGCCAAGTCGCAGGAGGCTTGGGGCCCCGGTCGCCAGACGGCGGCTGGCGGCCGGGGGTCCAGGGCCAGGCCTCCTGCGACTTGGCGCTGGGCCACGGTTTCCCGCCAACAGCATCCGGGCCAAAACCTGCGACTTGGCACCGCGGCACGTCGCCACGTCCCGCCAATGTGGAAAGTCACGCTTGCCGTCATCAGCGTCGCGCGCAGGTTTTAAAGCCCCTGAGGGAAGCCCTTGCCGCAATGGTGGGCTTGGGCGGTAGGCTTGCAATTGCTGAGGCTGTGTTGCGCAGGATCCGAAAATTGTGGTTTGTCACGAGCACATCGCCGTGGAACTGAACTGCGCGCCTCCTTTCATTTTAGTTGGTGTCTGGTTTTCGGCGATTCGAGGAAGTTCCATTCGGCTTTCAAATCCACAATTTATACCCTGCAATAGGTGATTGGTGTTTCGCTTGCCTGCAGCAGGCTCTGCGAACTTTTCTGACACACGTGTTGAACTAAGTTGACCTTTTGACATGTTTTGAATGTCCCTTGTTGGCAGGGCCAGATTAGTCGCGGTTCCACAGTCAGCCCCTTTGGTAGCAAGTGTGTCAAACGCCTTGTCTGTTTGCTTGCTTGTTTGCTTGCTTGCTTGCTTGCTTGCTCGCTTGTTCGTTTTGTTTGCTTTGTTGCTGCGTTTTTAGCGTGGTGCCCCCTTTCGAGGGGAACGGTCCGCTGAGGGCAAGTTGGCCAGTGACCCTGCGTTTTCCCTTTTCGGATGTGCAAAGTGGCAGTTGCAAAGAACCTTGCCAGTACTTGAAAGTTGTGTTGAAAACCCAATGTCCCAGTGGGTTTCTTCTGGCCAATCCACGCGGGAAGTTGGTAGTGAATGGGCAAATGCAGATTTGGCCCTTGCAAGTTGCTGCGTCACCGGAGTGCTGCGCAGGGCGAGGAATTGCACTTCCGAAGCCCGGCAGAAGTGCTGCCGCCGGAGGTCGCGGGGTTGCCAGGTCGATTACAAGAGCCTCCGGATTCAACGTGCTGTTTACAACCCAAGCCTGTTCGTATCAGTTGGTAAGCAGACCACAAGTGCACCGCGAGCTCGGTTTGCGAATCGATTCGCGCAGATGATGCTGGACCCCAAGCCGACGGATTCCCGGGTCGTGGACCCTGTGCAGCGTGTCCGCCGTGAGGCATCCATGGGTCAGCTGTGCTTGGGAGGCAGCGCCCCGAACTCGCTCAAGTACCTCCTTCGTCACTTTGGGGGTGCTATTTCGCACTTCCTCAGAATCGATCGCCCAGTGTGGATCCGTTTTTAGTGGGGGTTCCAAAAAGTTAACCTTATTCTGCTGGATCTCTTCAAGTTGAACAAGAAGCTTGGACATGTTTGGACCAATCAACGCCGGGCTTCAAAATTTTTGACCTGGTTTGATGGAAAGCGTGGCTTTGGAAACCCTTCCATCCATGCCTGGTAGGACCAGCAGTCAATGAGTTGGACTGGTGCCTGATGGGTGGGTGGTGTGTGAGTGCGTGGCGGTGGGGGGGCGGGGAGGAAACGAAGAAGGCAGTGTGCCATGTTTTACTGGTTCCTGCAACACAATCACGAAGAGTGGCTTTGCGACCTTACCCACGCAGATTTCGCAGATCCTCTTGTCAGGCGGGTGAATTATTATGGTTTGCCCTGCGCTGACATTAGGCTGAAATAAACATTCCTGCGCACTTTTAGCGCGAAGCTGTGCGTGAGAGCATGGTACACGGATGAGTTTAATTTGAACAAAAGCGGAGCCGTACCACGAGGCTCGTGTTCGGGGTGCTAAATTGCTTGGCTTTGGCTTGTGAACTCTCAGACAGGCTTGTGAACTCTCAGCTGGGAATCTGCCGGGCAGCTTTGGGGGGGTGTTTCACTATCTCTCAGCCAAACCTAGTAAGCCCTGAATGTCAAATCAAAGTGTCATGTTTTAGTTGGGCGGAAGCTGATGTACACAAGACCAACCAAGCTCGCGTACGGTCTTCTGAAATGTCAGGAAATTGGGCCAAAGGGGTTATGACTCACCAATTGCAGGATGAACTCCGCTTGGGCTGGCACTTGGCTTGCAACAGTTGCCAACGGCTTTGGCCGAACACCCAAGAAGTGGTTTACAACCCCCCCTTTCTGGGTTAGTGTTGTCCCCATGTTAACAAACCATATGGGGGGTGACTGGGTTTAGTCGTTTTTGTGGTTTTTTTTTGGGGGGGGAACATGGGATTTGTCACTTTTATATAAACTGTTCGGTTGTAATATGGGGTCAACCTTAGCGCCTCGGCGCCGGTGCGCCACGTCAAGCGACGCAGGCGCTATGGTCTCTGAGTGTTCCGCCGCTGCCTCCCACGCACGCGGCCGGGCACTCGAAACCTTCGCTTTGCTTCTAGGGAGACAAGTTCTCCTTCCCTTTGCTGGCAAGAATATTTTGTTTTGCATTTTCCCCTGCTGGCAGATGCAAGTATCCTGTGTTTGAGGATGCCCCGTTTGGGGTGGCCGACCTTTTTGGAGGGCCTGTGTGGGCCCATGAGCTATGGAAAAAGAACAGATGTGCCCGCCACAGAAATTCAATGGTAGGTGAGGTCTTAGAATCCGAGGCTTGGAAACTACATGGATTGTTCAACAGGGGCTCAGTATGTTCTCAGAAATTCTGGGCAAAGTTAGAAACTGGGGGTAGCTGGGGTTGTTTGGTTTGTGTCTTCATCAATGGTAAAATACTGCCAGTCAAACTCAGCCCGCAATCCTTTCAGATGCTGGATTGCCTTGTGCCACCGCAGGGCTTGGAACCTCGAGGAAGGGGGGGCGCCAGGGGATCCGGGCAAATGCGTTTGCCGAGTTAAGAGGAGCTCGCGCACGGAGGCGCCGTCACTTTTCTGCGTGGCGCGTTTTGTATCTGCATTTGCCCAGACTGTCTGGGCCTCCTTACTAGAAGGCCCCTCAAGACGATAAGCTTCCGGGAAAGTGTTGTTGTGAACGGGGGAGGCTCGGGATATTTCTCGACCATCTTGCTTCTGACCATGAAATGTCACCCGTAACCCATCTTGCTGCTCAGTAGGGAATTTGGGGGAGTCAACCCAGGGATCCCCTTACAGGAAACCGCAAGGGATGGTTTATGGGGGTCATTCCATCCCTGCCTATGGCACCAGCAGGCCATGTTTTGTTTATGGAATAGAGGAACCGCCAGGATACCAATTAGTTGGTTGGCGGAGCTTCTTGCACCAAACTCAGCTCAGCAGGCTCACCCTTGAAATTCCTTTTCTTGGATTGAGCAACCTTGTTCCCAGCCATCTGGTTCCTGGACTTTTCAGCTTTCAGGATTTAGTGGTTGTTTCTGTGTAACCTTCGAAAGTTAAACCTTTAGCAGGGGATCTGACTTAAGCCCAGCAACAAAAAGGGGACTTGTTGTATGGTACGTTTGTCAGGAGTTGCCAACAGGAAACCAATCATTCTGAGGGATCCCCTAGTTTGGGAAATACCCAAACGGATCTTACAAGCCCATGGCACCTCAAGCGGATTGCCAAGGTCACGGCATCATCGGGCCACCTGGTTTCGAGCGAGCCGCTCAAGGACGTGGACGCCGGGCCAGGTCTTTGGTTTGTTGCAACAGCCCGACAAGGCGTTTGGCTGAGCAAAGAATCCGACCCCGGGCACCATGCAAAGGAAAACCAGAATGGTTTAAGAGATTGGCCCAAGCCTGGTTGTAACAAGCAGATCCATGCCAATCATGTACGTGGCGTCCTGTGGCCTTTGTGTTTTTTTCTCGCACGCATTGTGCTGGTGTTGTTTGAACCAAGTACGTCTACCACTCTGTTTGTCAGCAGCTTTGCTTGGCTTGTCAGCCACTTGGTTCACGTATGTTTAGCAGCGTTGCACCCATGGTTTCGCCTGCGTTCATATGATCGCTGTTGTCATGCCGGAGAACGGCAAGAGATGATGAGCGCACGATGCCATGCTGTCATGTTCCCCCCGTGCAGACAAGATTATGTTCACCAGGCGGGTTAAAGCTGTCGACGTTGAAGCGACGGGTGCTGGGTATGAGTGACTGAGTGACTTCGTTAGGTTGGCTTCGTCGGAGTATGAGTCCTCATAGCAAGGTCTGCTTGGGCGTGTTCGGCCAAGACAGTGTTTAAGTATATAGTTGTTGGTTAAATCCAGTTACAAGTGCCTCTCAGTGGAGTTATTGCTGGTATTGGTGGCTTCTCTATCCCAAGTCGCCGAGTACTTACTAACGCCCACGTAGTACTTTAGTTGATGTGTGTTTTGTTTGTTGCTTGGTATGGCGAGGAGGTAGCTCTGTTATGCTCGACCTTCGGTCTCAGCTTTCTCTCTGGCAATCCACGGCATCCCTGTTTGTTTTGGGGAGGCAGGCCCGCCTTCGACCCCAACTCGCACCTGCTATGGTGTTTGGAGGACTTAGCGAAGCGTGCAGAGCATGAGCTACCTCAGCAGCTGCTGGACAGGACCGCAGCGGCTGCAGCCATGTGGCTGAATTGTTCCAACCTGATCGGATCGTGAAGCACTTACCAAGACTAGGTAGCTGTTGCCCCCGGACCCAGTGGAGATCAACTTAGCATCACACAGCCCAAGCTTCAGGGCGTCAAACCTCCTTACTTTGCGGGTCCAGAATCCATGACCACGCAGGGGGGAAGTGACCCTTCGCGTGGCTAGCTTAAGATCGCGACCCGAGGCCTGGAAAATTGGAGAACCCCGACACCTCAAGGTACTCAATTCCCATGATTTCTGAAGAGAACATGCTTCGCTGTTGGCAAGTTTTTTTTGTTTTCAGTTTTTTTTGTTTTTTGTTCTCGGCTATGTGGTTCTGTGCTTTGTTTGAGTAGGAGGAAAGTTGTTGCAAGCCCATACCAAGAGTTGGGTTTGAACGGTAAAGCAACAAGTGTGGAATTGCTTGGCCAATCGAAGGGCGAGGAAGTGAGCGATCGAAGAGGCTAGGTTCGGCCCTTGGGCCCAGCCTTGAAGTGAGAGAGAGCGCCCTTGTGGAGTTCATGGCCGTTAGTCACTTTTTGGGTTTGGACCATTTTAGCGGAACAAAAAAATAAGAGTTCAGGCTTTTCTTTGGCCAGTCCACTCAGGAAGTGAGGAAGATTAGCAATGCTTGAAACTAACCAGGCCCTCTCAACCACCCGTCTTGGGGATCTCAAGCCCCAATGGGGGGGGGGGCAACGAGCAGCCCTCCAGTAGCATTGAGAGCATAAGAGATGTTCCCAGACGCGTGACATGTGGGTTATGGCCCGCATGGATCCCAGTCACGATGATTGGTAAGCCAGGGTGGTTCCCATAGTTAGCTACCGAAACCCGGCCGGAACCTTCCACCAAACCTGGCGAGGGGCGATGTCTTTGGGGCATTTGATTACTCGGCCTCCGAGTCATTCACATCCTTCGCAATCCGAGTACAGGTAAATTTGCTTAGGAATATATGTTATGTTCACCTGTTGGTTTTTTAAGGGAATCGATCACTGGACATATATTTTGTATTTTTTCCCGGGGGACGAAGAAACAAATGAAAGAAATTAACGCACTCAACTACAACTTCGCTTGGCCGTCGGCAGGATCAGCGCGGAAGGCCCTCCACTGGACAGCCAAGGCCTACGAAGAAACCCCAAGTGTGACCCCCGAAACCTACGGAAGGGGACCACAAGGGATCCTTCCCCAAATATGTTCTCGTGGATGGACCCTCAAACTACCCTTAGTCAAAGAGAAAGCCGCATTATTTTGGGGCAACCCATTGTTCAGTGTAGCCTGAGGTAACTCATTGGATGATTAAACAAAGTCACGGGCATGGGCCACTTTGTCTCAGGTGGAGATAATTCAGCTAATTTACACCGAAGATGGGCTCCAGACTTCTCTGGCATTCAACAGAGTGCCCTTAAAGCAAATCAGGATTGCCCCTTTTGTGTCTGCTTGGAGAGATGAGCAACCGGCAACGCCTTACGTGTTCGCCGTTCGAATGGGGAGGTGTCCCGGAGTGTGTGTCAGATTCTCCGCGGTACTGGACATATTTTTGTCCAGGTCTTAACCAAATGGAAGACATTCAAGATCATTTTGCCGACCTTGAGAGGTGACGATGCCGCCAAAACACAAATATCTGAGCCCCGGCGAGAAACGCTGTCATCTAATCATCTAATCCACCTCCACCTGTTTGAGTCAACCCGAAGGGTCGAGCTGCCGCTGAATGGCAAGTACCCCGCAAAGCCACTTGTCAAAAACAAACTTTGCCGGAAGGACTCCGGACGGCATCTTGTCTTTTCCAGTTGCTTAAGAGTAGGTGTTTCAATTTTCCCCTGTTGGTTTCAAAGGGCATCGATCACTATTGGAGATGTTTTTTTTTTTCCCCCAGGGGACTGAGGCAAATGGAGGTTATCCTTTTGGAGCAATATACATTTGGGCCAAACGAGACGACATCTGACGTTGATTCATGTTCTCAAAACGCGGATGGCGCCGCGCACTTTTTTGCGCGCGGATGGAAAGGGAATAAGGTCAAGCACCGGGAGCGGCGGGGGGCGGGGTGGCTGGAACCCAAATACAGCTTTACTCACTCCCTGAGTTGTGGTCTTTCGTCACTTTGTGGGTTTGGACCAATTCAATGGTAAACAAGTTTAGACTTTTTCTGGTCAACCCACTCAGGAAGAGAGGTCAGCTTTGGCCCTTCCCCCCCACACACTGTTCCTAAATCTTGGACCCCTACGCGTGATTTTGCAGAACCATGAACCCTAATTGCAGTTGTATCCCTCATGGTTTAGTTTAGTCAGGGGGGCAACCGTTGCGCCGAAGCCACAGTCTGGTCAGAGGCTTTCCGACTCTGCCACCAGGGCTTGGGTGGAAACGTGATGACTCCATATCTGGGGGAGGTGTTCAGGAGGCCTCAACATTACAACATACTGCAACCCTAGTCAACGTACAGCCATAGTCAAGACAACCACAATCAATATACGGCAAGCTCATATGCCATATCAGTCATTGACAACCATTATCAGCTTATCGGCGTATGTGCTTATCAAAGTTATCATATGACAGCTCATCTATGACAACCATTATCAGTTGTAAGCTGTTCGAGAAGTGGCAAATGGTGCTCAAAGCCGCTCAGTTGGTTGCCCCGCTCCTTTTCGATCGCAGGCTGGACGGACGTTCTTCATGCCTCAGGCGGGCCCGGTGTGCGCTGCATGGTGGCCGGCCGGGCCGTGGTGGAGGTTTGTCGATCAAAAAACTGGAATCAAAGACTTCCCGCACTGACCTCCAGACCAAACCCCAAAGAAGAAATAAGTCTGCCTTTTTTAGGACTTGTTCATATAATCCTGCTTAACTCTGTTTTTTGGCTTATCCTTTTGTGGGGGTATGTTCCAGGGCCCGGTTTGGCACTGGGCACGGCGTGTGGATTCCTGGTTACCAACTCGGTATTGTCCTAGGCCAGGTCTTGGTGATCCTGCAGCCTCTGCACTCACACCCAGAAAGACCTTTGTTTAGGTCTTTTTTGTTTTTTAGTCAACGATGTGCTGGTTAAAAGGGAACATGAAGGAACTCCAAAGGCAAAAGGGCTAACTCAGTCTCCAAAGTCTGACGATGTAAAGGATTTGGCAGCGGCAAATTCGTCAGACTGTTTTTGGGCCCTCCAGATTGGTTGTCGTTGAGGGCCCTTGAGGAATTGGTCGGGGTTCTGCATTGGAGGGCTTGAGGGGGTCGGGGCATTGGAGGGGTCATGACCCTAAGGGGTGAGAGAGATTCATGACACGTTCAACCTAGACGGAGCCTCCAAGGCCCCCAACAGGAGCTGATTTGGTTTTCTTCGGCTGGTTTTGGGCGGGAGGATAGCTCCCAGATCAACTCAAGGCCATCCGCCGCTTGCCAGACAGGTATGAACATCCGCCACATGTCCCGTGTGGCTGCACTGGCCAGTCGTGCTGGCACGGCTTCTCCTGATTGCTGGTAACGCGCTTATGGGTGTAGCAACAATGCTTAACGCCAAGTATATTTGTTGTGGTTCAGTGCGATTTCAGTCCGAGCAACAGGAAGATTCCAGTCCGTGTGAAGATTCTTCTCGCTTTGGGCTTTGGGACTGTGAACTGAGGCTTTGGCTCCAAGGCGACCTGGGTCTATGGTTTTGTTTCGAGGATACCCTTCTTGATATGTTTTGTAGTCAGAAGCAGCAGCATTTACTTTAGGGATCCAAGCTCATTTGCAGATAAGCCCATTTGGCACATTGCCAGGCTTTTTCTTCGGAGTTTGAGGTTCGGGTTGCCTCGAGAAGATGTGAATGCGGTGTGTCCCAAACTTGGCCCTGGGTTTCCCTTCAACCCCCCCCCCCCAACCCCACCCCGGGCTGTAGGGTAAATGCAGATGTTGAACAAAGGTGGAGCGTGGAACGTTGAAATTTACAATTGGGACATGGGTTGAAACCAACAGCTTCTACACCTTAGCCCCTCCAGTGGTGCCCTTGTTCTTCACGGTTTTTGTTTTCTGTTCCCGGAGAGGGCATGTCCCTTGAAAAGCACCAATTTCTCCCATGGAATCTGGAGGCCTCGGCACTCCGATGGCAGGTACCGCAGCGGCCGCTGCGTTGCATCGCGAGGCCACTCTTGTGGTTCGACAACGGTGGACCAAACGTGCAGCAAGACGCCTCGGTATCAGAAGGGCTCATTCGACGGGGCTTACTGTCCTCATTTGGTTCAGGGGTATGGGATGTGGTTCAGGGGGTTGGTGCAGCTTTTGAACCTTGAGCCCTTTCCCTTGTCAAGTGTCCTTCTGAACTTAAAAGACATTGGTTTGGTTGGCCTTCTGTTGCTTCAGTTGGCCTTCTGTCACCATGGTTGGCCATTTTTTGGTTTAGGGCGGTCAAAGTCAGTTCTACGATTCAACCTTCGGGGGGGGGGACAGACAGTGGTAATATCATGAAATAGGCCAGCACAAGGTCTTTTCAGCAGGTTACACATGTTTGGGTTCGCGACCCACACGCTCGGCTGAAATTTGTCTTCGCGGCTTTCACAGTTCGTCTGGGGCATGCGTCTTGGACCTTAGAGCGTCTTCAGAATTTGGCAACGGGCAAAAAAGTACCAGCATCATTTCTGCATCATGTATCGTGAGCTCACCGATCCGAGGGTATAACGAGACAAGATATGAGAAAGGCCCTTTACTTGGGGATCCCCATGATAAAGGTCCATTATAAGGTCCACAAAATGTGCAGAATCATCTGCCTTCTTGGCATGAGCTGGCGCTCGATGCGTTGTCGGCAGAGGTCTCCAGTGTCAGGAGGGCGCTGTGGGTTTTCTTGCTTGGATTCTCGGCTAAGGTGGTAAGCGGCTTTTGAGCCTAGGATATGGCCCACTTATAAGTAAGTCACTCCATGGGTTAGCAGTGCGTTGTTAGTGTGCAATTCCAACCCAGTTTAAGCTTACCAACTTGATAGAACATCCCACTCACACGGTTGACGGCTGAGGTGTGGCAGCGTCCCCAGCCCGGTTTTCCGCAAAGGAACACCCAGTTGCCCAGTGGTGCCTTTTTCCTTTTTTGGCGGAATGGTTCCCTTTAAACTCAACCAACCAAAAAAAGGGGGCATGCCGCGGCATGCCTTTTTTTCCCTCGGCTACTGGGCATCTGAGAAAAGGAATCTTCAACCCAGGATGTCCAGTGGGTTGTACTGGTTGCGCGGGGTAGTCATCGATCAAGAGCAAGTTGTTGCGACATCCCTTTCATTACTGCATCCCTTTCACTGCCCCATTCTTTGGTTCAAGTTGCATCGTGACTCAAATCGACAAGCCTTTTACACTATACTATATATATATATATTGTTTACATCCGTTTTGCATCAAATCAGCCTGCCTTGTCTTCTTGAAGAGTCATGAGCAAACCCACTGCCACTGGACTTGAGTGTTTCAACGAAAGTAAGGGAGCTTTGTTCGGAGGGTTTTAGGAAGCACAGCGAAAGAGCACCTTGTTTCAGGACATGGCGCCACCTTCTTGGGTACAGCTGCGGCGTTCGGTCAGCGAGATATGGTTTCAACAATTTCCCAAAGCGAAGTGTGCGCTTTCTGCTATTTGGGTCCACATTGTTTCCTAAACCCACAAATAGTGACCCTTTTTGTTCTGCTATTTGTCCATTGTGGTCCATTTTGCGCCCATGCCTTTTACTCAGTTGCCGATCCTTGGGCAACTGAGCCAGCCAATCTGCAAGCGTGAGGTGCGCGCCGGTGGCTCAATCCAGGCACTGCAATGCACACGGCAAGACGACCTGATCGCATTGTGAATGAACATGCACACCTCCATGATCGTGCACACAACATCTGCAGATGTGTGTATGTGTGTGTGTGGTTTGCCTTGGTATGGATGGCTTATACAAATAAATGTTGCAGACGTGTTTTTGTTTGATGTTGCTGGTTTTTCAGATTTAGATGTTGCCTCCAATGCAAAGCCCACTTTGACGTGCCTTTGTCAACGACACATTCGCATTTCCTCGCCACTTCTCGGTTTGCGAATGCGGCGCGGACGCAAGAGCAGCTTGACTCGGCTCAGATCAGAGACTAACTTTGAGAGAATCGACGTGTCAATTCTTGACTGCTATTGGGTTGGATCTTTAGACTTAACTTTTTGGTTGAAATCAAGGGGTTGTCCGCTAAACCCCCAAAAAATCGTAAACTTTTTGCAGGGGGGTCGTTGCAGCAACCAAGAATTGTCTGCTTTGCAGATTCTAGATCGTCCAATTTGCTGGCTTTTGGTACCATTGGCTGATTGTGTTTTTTGGTTTTGTCATTTGGTCTCCTCGCTTGTCTTTGCTTTGCTGGTGTTTGGTCTATTCTCAGCCATGGTCCAAAAAGGTGTGGATCGTTTTCGTTCCAAAAGGTTGGTGCGGCCTCTCCATCCGCCAGAGGCTTTCAGAAGCCTTCCAAAAAGTCCCTTCTTGGAACCATTTGCTTAAGAATATGTGTTATTTTTCCTGGTCGGTTTCAAAGGGAATTTATCACTACTGTTCTTTTTTGTTTTCTAGGGGTCTTAACCAAATGGAAGAGAATCCCTTCCAGGAAGCCCTTCTAAGATTCCTGGGATGTGGAGGGGCGTTTGGTTACCCCCTATGCATGTTTTTGTGCTAGACCCCCTTATCTGACACCCGTTTTTTTCTTTGCAGGTCCTGCAGAACGAGAGACATAGGGATTATCATAGGATTGTTCCATCCTCATGGATGAGCTCTACAGGCAACAGGGGTGAAGTTCCCTTGCCTTTGCCTTTGTTTTCCCCACCCGACAGGTTTGGTTGATGTTTCAAGTGACATCTGACCTCCAAGCGTTGTGTGTGTGTGTTGGGTAGGGATCGTTCGAAGTAAAGTAGTTGTTTGCTTTTAAGCGAAAGGACACCCCATGTTGTTTTTTTGACCTACTATACTCCCCTGCAGTTTTTGCGCAAAGATTCCCAACAATCAGTCCCTCCAAAGGAGATTCCTCTACATGTGAGGGTATGTGTGCGTTCGATGTGGCAGGGAGAAAAGGACACGTTTTGGTTGGCTCATGTTGGTCAGTATATTTCCGGACTTTGAGAGCCGCGCATGAGCAGCGGTCTATCATCTACTGTAGTAAATACGAAATTGGGTACACTCGCCACATTACCGCAGGCAAATTGGCGCCAAATTCCCACAAGAACATGGATATCATCTACTATGGTACAGGAGATGGCATGGGGCACTCTACCCCACTCCCCACTCACCAACATGCCTTGTCAATCGTTGCAATGAGCATTGACTGTGGCTCACAATCATCATTCGGGATGTCAAAATACGAAAAAGTGGCGGTGTTCCTTTTGGTTTCTCCAAACCAGCCTGAAACAGGTACCGAGCCTCAACAAAAAGCACCCAACTCAAGTCAAGGGCAAGAGGCTAGAGAGCGTCCTGTATTCTCAGGCGCTCCGCACAGACCGCGCCTTTTTTCGTCGAAGCACAGCCCTATGCATGGGTTGGTCTTGGGTGTGCTCTTGAGGATCCCGCTATTCGTGCGGCGATGTTTTCTGTTACCTACTACAGTGGCTGCCCAGTGTAATATGAGGCCAACTTGGCAAAACATGCGTAGAGTTTGCCTTGACTCGCTTTGTTGTCGAAATTAGGAACCCTGTGCAAGTGAACACATCCTCAAATTGGAGGGGGATTAGTCTCTTTGCTGCAAGGCGCTACATGCCTAATCCCTGACAAAAATGGGCAGCATGCCGAGCAAGCCAGCGAAAACAAGAACAGGCCGGAACCGAGGTACTGCTTCGAGCAATGCTGAAGCAGAGTCTTTCAAGGACTTTGGCGTCGCTACTTTCGAGAAGTGCTACCCCCTTTAAAGTGAAGAAGTGTGGTTCGGAAGGCCGTTTTATCAAATTTATCACGTGGTTTTCAAGTTCTCAAGCAAAGCCGTGCTGATGATATTCGTGTAGGCCCTTCAGTAGATTTGAAAGACGGCCAATGAAGACAGGCCTCGTGGCCTTGCACTGATTGGCTTGCTGGACAGGGGCTAGAATGAGCGAGAGGATGAGGGTCCGGTCCTTTTCTTAATTGATAAGGTTGTTGGCCCGACGCAGTGCTTTTGGACATGTCTGAAAACCACACAGGCTCAATCAGCCGGACTGAAATGTTTTGTCGAGATCGTTGAAGTGGGCAACTGGGTTGTTCAAAGCCAATTGGTTCCTTGGTTTTTTGGGCTTTTAGGGTTCGGGGGTTTCCATCTCGCCCACAAAAAAGCCCCACCGGGCACCTCAACGGAGCAGCTTCCTATGGAGAAGACCAGATAAATGGAATTGGGGCAGCGGTTTTCCCCCCACCCCCCTCCTTTCCTTTACAAACGAGTTCGTCGTATATGGTTGTTTTTAGTTGTGTTTTGTGTTTTTGGTTGTGGGCTGGCATGTCGCTTCTTGTCGCGGTTTCAGCGTCGTCTCGGTAGGGATAGAGCGTTTTTTTGCATTTGACCAGCCTGGAAACTTGGGACGGAGAAACATCTAGGGGTTGATTCCCCTCCAAAAGTGACGAACCCCTACAAACCAGGGACACCCCCTAAAAATATAAACTGGGGCTCATGAATCCGGGGTTGCCATTATTCTAGGGGTTGATTCCTTTTCCATTCTTTTCAACCGTCTTTCTTTTCAAAAACCGGCTGTTTCCCCTTGGGTTTTTGATGGTTTCCTGAAAAGAAGGATCCCTGGAAAGAATGGGGAAGGTACCCCTCAAAAAAAAGGGGGCCTTGCGGACTTCGATAAAGCAAGTAGTCACATGCTGGTTCCGAGCCAAGGGGGAGCCATTGCACCCCAAGCAGTGTGAGAGTAGGGGGCAAGGAAAAGGACCATGAAGGGCAATAAGCTTCCCGCGGCTTTGCATCATCGACACGTCACACGTCACCGGGAGCCTGGGGCGGTGTTTTCTTCGAGCTTTCAGCCTTCAATTGGTCCAGTGGTGTTTTTGTTGTTTTGTGACTGGAACCAACATACGACTACTTATCCAGACCTGCTGGGCTTTTTTCGCGGAGGGGTATGTCCCTTCAAAGCAACCAACCCAAAAAGGAGCGTGCCCTTTGTGTGCCAAGAAAATCCGCTGGAGGTCTGGGGGTGTCGCTTCTCATATCATGGGTTTGGAGCCGGGTGATATGCCTGGAATTGGGCTGATGGGTGATCCCTCCAGGCTTCCGTCTGGGTTGGGCACAAAGAGCTGGGAAGGGGAGGGGTCCTCCCCATAGTTCCCTCAACAACCAGGGCATCTTCAACGAGACACCCATGTGTGCTTCCATCTTCATCCCTTTCTCCAAACTCTTTTTGGGGCAAGTCGGAGACATACAGGTGTTTTCAATCCTTGCTCCACCCAGTTCCCCAGACTCTCTCAAGTTCTGGACCTTCCATTGTTGCATGAATCTGTGTCACGGAGAAAAACAAAACACAAAAAACAATCTGCTCGGGCCAACATTTTATTTTTGCCCCATGATCCAAAAAAAGAAGGACACCAATGGGACACACATTTTTTTCTGTAACGCATGAAGGTCCTTTCTCGGGTCGTTCGGCGAGGATCCTGTTCCAAGCGCCGATCCCCTCCTACGCTTCAGACCTCGATGAGTTGATCTGGATCCCCAGGACCCGGTGGCACTCGAGGCCGCTGGCTGGTGACCTGGGCCAAATCTGTGCTCTACATCCACGCGTTACACTCCTAGGTCCCCCAGTCGTGTCCTTTCTCACCAACTTTTTTGGTTGGGAGGGTGTTTTGTATGAAAATAGACCACAGACAAAAGTTGGTACCCTCACTATCTGCTTTTAAAGGGGTCCACACGGTCTGGAGGCATTGATGTGGCCTGAAGAAGCGAAGCGTGGATGAACGGTCCAGAGCTCGGGCCGCAAGGCTGCGTGGCAGGCGTATGGGAAAGCGGTCCACTTTGTGTGTCTGCGCGTCATGCGCGCATAGCACATTGCTGGAACAAGACACATTTCCGCGGGCACTTTTTCTCTACAATGTACGATTTCCGCGTACGGCGCGCTCGCAGTGTAGGCGTACAGTGCATACGCGAGTGCTACCCATGGCGGCCCTACAAGCATGACTCTTGGAGTTAGACAAGCTTAGAAATGTGTTGTCCAGCAATGTATGGAGACAGCAACGATTTGAAGATACTTCATTTTGACCAGTTGCTTAGCCTGGCTTCCGCGCTGGACCAGTTTCCCATTTGAATGTCAATGTGTGCAAACGGTTTCTTGCGAGGTCCGAGCCGTGGAAGCCGTGGCAATGTGTCCAAAAGACGGATGTTTGAGTTTGGCGGGTTGCTTCCAAAGAAGGTGCAAGTCACCGAGCATACACTTTTGAAATCGGAGACCCTGCCAAGTCAGACTCAAGTTGACCTGGTGTTTTGAGCAGGTTTTTAAGCAAGTCCGCTACGGATGCCTGCCCGATGTCCATGTTGTCTTCCTGGGGACATGCAGAAACATTGCCTGTCCTAATCTCGCTGTGCTTTTTGAGGGAGCGTTTTAGCGAGGAAGTTCATAGATGTTGTTTGACTTCTTCGTCCGCCGTGTTTACCACCCAGGCACCGAACTCCCACTAGCATAGCACTTGTGTGAGGGCATTTGGAAGATCTGTTGTCCTCATGGGCTCCCCTTTCAGTGGTGAGAGGGTACCTTTTTTGGGCTGTTTTTTTTTGTGTGTGTGTTTTTTTTGGGTATGTAGATTTTGTTGGGTTGTTTTTTGGGTCGTTTTGGGGTCGGTTTTCACTTGCGGCCATCTCCCATTTTGACGTGGGGGTTCTTTGCTGCGGCATCGGCGAAGTTGCGCGTGGGGAAGAGAGTCGGAATGTCACGCAGGCCTGCCCAGGGCGCGGGCGCGCTCCCTGCTTTATTGCTACAGCGGCTCGGTGGCAATTCGGTGTGGGGGGGGGGGGGGTGGGGGGGTTGGGGGGAGGGTGGGGTGCCCCTTTGGATTTCTCACAACCTCAACTTCAATCAAATGGGGAGATTCAGAAAAACACGCGAAGTCGGTATTCTAAGAATGATCTCGACCAGGGTTCACCAACTCACATGCGAGAGGGCAAGGAGGCAACACGGATCGCTGAAGATGTCCAGTGCCAATAGAACGAGGAAACAAATAAAATAACAATAAAACAACCAAAAACAACCAAGAAATCGTGTGGCACCAATGGCAAGGTTCTTTTTGGTGATGTCGATAGGTTGGAAATATGAACAAGTCTGGCCGCATGACCGAAAGAGCCAGCGCCTCTCTCTCCGTGAGCTCTAGACTCTGCGAATCCCAGCTTCGGGTCCAGGTTTGGTGCAAAACCCTATCTCCTTGGACCTGAAATGGTTGTTGTTGGGAAACATTTGCATTTTTGCTTAGCGTGGTTTAGTGGGGAATCCCCACTTAGCTGCTAAATTTCATTTTTTTGCTCCCCTTCCAACGTCAACCAAGGGATATGAGGGCTACGACCCCAAAAGGCTTCCGATACAAACGGTGTTGGGACGGGATCACAGCTCAAGATGTTCCGCTTGCAAGGTTCATTCACAACCCTAGGTGGTGCAACCCTAGGACAACTGGTCGGACCCTAGATTTCAACTTTTGTTTTTGAGATGTTCCGCTTGCAGATGTTTGTCGCTACACCTTCCACAGGCGCTCGTTTTTGTTGGTTTCCCCCAACCTGGGACTCTCTGTTTTCTTCCACGCTCATTGCAGGTAAGAACATAGTTCAGCTTTGGTCAAAGGGACATCCATCCCCAAAACGCAAAGAAGTACGAGAGCCTAGCTAAGATGTTGACTGGAATCGGCCAAGTTACCAAGTTGTTTTTGGGGTGTGATTGCGACTCTGGCAGCCGATACCCCTCCGCCAACTCCACCAGAGATGTACACCGATGGGAAACGAGGGGCTTTGGTCAATTTTCTGCGACACACGAGCCAGAGTCAAACCTGAACAAGTGAAGCTTAGCAAGGGACAGTCCCAACCAGAATTAGGTACGGCCGCCTTGGTAGTCCTTTGCATTGGTTTGGATAGAACATTTTAATACCAGGTTATGGTCATGTCTCACATGGCGTTGGTCACAGCGTGACAAGATTATAGGATAGGGGGACCCCTGAATCGTCGCAAAAAGCCACAACCGGAAACCACAACCATGTTTAGGTACCAGCAAATGAGGAGAGACTGGCAAGGTTGCCCAAACCGACCTGACCTTTTGGTTTTCCTGGTGTGGTCCATATTTAGTCAAGGTCACAAATTCGGTCATGTGGGCAAGTGAGACTGGCAATTTTACAGCAACAAGGATGCGAGCAAATAAGGTTTTCAGGCAAGGGATCTCCCGCAGGGCAGGATACTCATGCTCTGCCACCTTGTCATCAGAAACAGGAGCTTTGAAATGAACAAAGTTAACTTCATACACGGCAACATGGGGATCTTCTCTGACATGACTTGACATTTTAAGAATCTCCAACTGTTGTCCAGCCTCAAAATGCCAAAGTTTTCTAGTGCTCTCTAGAAAACCTCCAGAAACCCAGGGAAACAGCTGGTTGTTGAAAGAATGGAAAAGGGAATGCACCCCTAGATGTTTGTCGGGAAGTGGAAGGGATCTCTGGCCTGGCCGTTCGAGAGGTATCCCTCAGCCAGACACATCGTGGTGTACTTCCACTGTAATGGTGTGGACCTGGGCATGTGCAAGGCAGGAGCTGCCATTTTCATTCAACTCGGGGTTCAATATTCACATGGCTGTGGGTCAAAACCAATGGGATCCCATTTTGGGGTAGGTGCACCTCCATTTTAGTCTATTTGAGTGGGGATTGGGATGTTTACTGGGGGATAACCGGGGTTTTGACCCATGGCCGCATAATCCTAGGATCCTTCTTTTCAGGAAACCATCAAAAACCCAGGGGCAACAGCCGGCTTTTGAAAAGAACGATGGTTGAAAAGAATGGAAAAGGAATCAACCCCTGGTTCGTCACTTTTGGAGGGGAACACCTATGACTAGACTGGGGTTTATTCATCCGGGGTCAACATTGCTGGTTCAGAGACACAGCAAGGGGAGCCTTGCCTAGGAGCCAGTTGTTGACCATCAGTGGCGATAACCTTTCCATAGCTCCTCTTGTTATGGCCCTGACATATTGGAACCATGCGTTCAACACTTGCTGAGTTTAGAAATTCTCGATTCCTAGAAAACCATGGAGCTCATTCCCTCAACCGCCTGTGCTTAAATTAAACAAGTTTCAACCATTTTTATTCAATCAACCTTTGGGGGATTGATCAATATTTCTGGCCCAAATGACCAGGGGTAACTTTTCACACTTAGCGGTAAAAGTCATTGTTGTGTGTGGTTTTCTTGCGGGTCATCCATGTTCATTATAGCTTTTTGTCAACTCCTTTCCCCTGTTGGTTTTAAACGGCATCTATCACTACTGTATTTGTTTTGCAGGGGGCTGAAGCAAATGGAGGTCAACCTTTCGGTTTCCCGTTGAAGGTTGCCTTGTTTCAGCCCTTCTGCTTGCAAGGGCTTCTGCAACGTGCTCCGGAAGCAGTTCCGCGTGCACGTGCGCCCGGGATGCAAGTGACTTTCATTGTCAAACAGTCCTGCCGCTGGATCATTTGGGAGCGGGTCACTCAGGAAGAACCATCCGCACAACACAAGGGGACTCACGAATAGTCGAAGGTCCTCTTATGGCTTGCCCTGCAAGAGGGCGCCCCAAAATGCTGTGAAAGCTGTCCTTGCCGGCCGATTTTGGGCTGTGAGTCGATTGTCAGGAAACATAGGCCAGGAGACATACGTGATTTTGTTTAACCAATGAACCATGAGAATGTTTGAAACACTCTGGAGTCTCCTCAGAAAACGTTGTGTACTTTTAGGTCAACTAAAACTTGGTGGCTCCCAGCCATCCCCTTAGCTTTTTAGCCTTTTAGTGTTGAGTGGGGGTTTCCATTTAACCCACTAAAAGGTCAAATTTTTAGCAGGGGATCTGAGGGCAGCCCGGATTTTTGGTGGCCAGGTTTGGTTGCCGAGTCTTCCTGAGCTCCACGTCCGAGGCTTGCAGTGGAGTACCCTGGCTATGGCATGTGCCCGGGCAAGCCCAGCCCGGAGTCCATCGAGGACTCCCGCACTGCCGAACCATGGGCCTTCAAAGGGAAACGGAAAGGTTGACTTCCATTTGCTTCAGCCCCCTGCAAAGCAAATACAGTAGTGATAGATGCCCTTCAAAACCAACAGGGGAAGGGGTTGATACAAATGTATGATGAACATGGATTAACCACTCGGCGGCCTTTCTCAAAAACCCCGAAGCAAAACCGCAAACAGAGCTCCGAAACATACCTCCGCGATATACCTTCGAAGCAAAGCGAAACACACCCAATGACAAACAGGATGGATTGACGCACTATATGAGAAGCAACCATATGGCCCTTTGTGGACCCTGTGCTTCCTTCGCTTCGTTTCGGAAGAGTGCCCAGTGAACCTAAGCCCAATGGGCCGAAGCAAATAATTGGAAAGAGGAAGTTGGTTTGTGAAGGTTCGCGGATCAGAAAGTGGAGGAAATAGTTGGATTGCAAGGTGTGAAGTGGACTATTAGGTCAAATGTAGACTTGTCAGTGGCTTAGGAAGAGGCTTCCTTAGTCGTCGTTCAGTATGCGGCTAAGCACTGCGTCGTGTGGGCAGTTTGTTTAGCTGGATTTTGCCTTACAACCAACCTAGAAGACGGATCTTCCTGGATTCACTTGCTGGCCCTTAGTGGAACGCTATTTGAGAGTGTACTTTTTTTCATGGCCAGGGAATGAACTGGGATGTTTGGAATGAACCCAAAGATTTCTGAAAGGAAGCCACATGGCTGCTGTGTATTTAATCATCAGGACGGTCGTTGTCTTTACTGATTGTTCAGACTCAACAACCACTGGAGAGAATGGCGAATGTATGCTTACACAACTCTATGAGCATCAGCATCACTCCAGTGTTCAAAGAGTATAATCCATTTGACGTGTTGGTCTTGCAATGTTCCGCCCCTTCGAAAGGTGTGGTTCTCTCTTGCTTGCGTTTTGCCTGGATGTTAGGACTTTAACTTTTTGCCAACTAATGGGTTTTCCATTAAATCACTAAAAGATAAACTTTTAGCAGCGACTCCAAAGATGGCCTTTTTGGAAAGCGACGAGGACGCAGCTCATTCCGCCCTGGACTTTATCCTTGGGCATTTGCGATGGCCTGTCGACCCGATCTTAGTTTCGGATGGATGTGCGAGCAGTCACTCGCGGCTCATTTGCCCCAGTTGATCTCAATAAGCGGGTCGTGTAAACCTGTGCTGGGCATGGAGAGTAACTGCTCCTCAACACACAGGTTGGAGCAGCCAGCAACAACAGCTTCCATTTGCTTCAGAATATGTGTTGGGAAAGGTACCCCTAACCCCAAAACCACCAATCCAAACCACTGTGGCCCCGCAAAGAGGGGAACACTACTAGACCCTGACCATAGGAATAAAGGGGGACAGCGGAAAAATGAGGGGGTTTCGCGCCCTCGGGGACCCTTTTCGTGGTTGGTTTCCTCTTTTTTTTTGGTGACCCCGGGAAAAACACACCTGAACTCTGCCCGGTGCCTTTTCTTCTTTTTCGGGGGAAGGGTTCCGATTTCTTTAAACTCAACCAGCCAAAGTCGGAGGCCACTCCTTTCCCCACGGAAATCCACTGGGCTGAAATTCCTTTTGGTGGTTGGAGTCCTTTTGGTAAAATCCTTTACACACCAAAAATTGGGGGAGGCCCAAAACTTCCCCAGAATTAGCTCCCCCTTTTCCTTTTTTGCTTTTTTGGGGTCCCCTTTGTTTCCCACTAAATTAGGACAAAAAATATATATATATATATATATAGTTTTTGCTGGGGTCCTATTTCCAGCCAAGAAAACAGTTTTTTTTCCAAAAAGGGGGAGGCCCAACAAACGTGTTTTGTCTGGGCGTCTCAGGACTCGGTCATGGTCTTCGGCCGGTCCATCGGCACGGGGCCCGCCATGGCCATCGCCGACACCCCGGGCCTCGCAGGCGAGAGAGCGCCCGAGGGCGAGCCCCGAGAGCGGCGGCTTAGACTTCGGTGGCTCAGTGCTCCGAGTTTTCTTGGAATTGGAACTTTTGGGGGAAACCGTAGTGGGTAAACAACAAGTTCGCACTTTTCGTGGCCAATCCAGTTGGGGAGTGGGGCCCTGTGTTGTTTTTGTTTTTTGCTAAAGCTTGGGGTATCCCTTTTCCGACTTGTTCTAGGGATGACTGGGGGTTTGTTGCCTTTAACACTTTAAAACAGATGCAAATCCTTCCATGACCACTGGGGATCTGGGCACGGGAATCTACGGAAAAGCCGGCACCTCAACCACATTCGTGCGTTCATGCATTCCCGACCTTTTCAAACGGGGCCAGATGATATTCTTGGACGTGTAAACTCCAGATAAGGAGTTGGCGGGTAAACCAGGAAATCCTTAGGCCTGGGCCTGAATGAAGCTTAAGAGTCATACGTCATATTTGACTCCTTGATGTTTCTCTGGGCACATTGCAATCGATGCGCAGGTCTCGTACTGGTATCACCGTTCCTTTCGATCCAGGAGTTGATTCGTGCCTCTCGGAAGAAGTAAATTGGACCAGGGGGTGAAACTGTTACAGTTGTGTCTATATGGGTGGCTTGTTTTGAGTAAGGTTGGATTCTCCCAAATGTTGTTTTTTCCTCTTGGTTTATCCCTTTGAAACCACAAAAACAAGTACCCTTAAAAAGACAGACCAAAATGTAATGCCAGGGGCGGCAGAACCACACATCATAATGATAGTCTTACGATCATTGCTAATGCCCTGTGGATGAGGTTGCCATGAGGCAAGTATGGGAGAACGACGAGGAAACCAGGCTCGCTATGAGGCAACAGAGAGAGACGGACTATGGGAAGATTAGAATGCAACTTTGAAAGTTCGAGAAACCGCACCTACCCCTGCGCATGGCTTGGGGGCCTCTTTCAAACACACAACGCTTTGGTAAGTATACCGCCATCATTTTTGGCAAGTTTGCTCTTCGGTCATGGAAATCCAGTTGCACTGCTCCCAAGTAAAAGGCGTGTTCGGAACCCGGCGCGCATGACCAACGTGTGGGAAACAGCCCCAGGGCGCTTCAAGATTATCCTGCAATATCCTGAATTCAAAACCAAAGAGCAAGTGAACCTGAGTTTCGGGAGGCTGCCATGTTCAAAATATTGTGCTCCATTTGGGACTCGCAATCATTTGGACGGAAATAGGCTTCTTCACTTGTTGGCTCAAGCATCAGTCTTTCGATCCCTCCAATGCGGACCCCGTGGCCCACTGCAGAACCTCGACCCCAGGGCCCTCAAAACCAACCACCCCCAAAGCAATCGGGATCCAAAAAGTGGCAGAATGCTTGAACCTGGGAGCTGCCTAAACTCACTTCCCGAGTTCCTGGACTTTGTACTTTTTGAGAAGACCATTTTAGTGGCAAAGATAGACTTTGCGACTCCCAGCCATCCCGTTAGCTTTTTAGCCTTTTAGTGTTTAGTGGTCGTTTCCATTTAACCCACTAAAAGTTAGATTGTTAGCGGGGACCTTTTTTCGGGGGCCATCCACTTGGGAAGTGAGAAACGAAACGTCGCTTAAGGACCGCATTGGAAGCCTGGCGGGGCTATGTGAAGATTTCTTTGTGGCCAAGGACCTTGTTGGGGGCGGGCGGGGCGAACCGCGTTTTCCACCGGTCTTTTTTTGTTGAAAGGCTCGGCCCCCCAGCAATTGGTGCCCCTTTCTCTCATCCAACGTTTTTTGGTTCGGAGGGGTTTTCTACTATAGACTGCAGAAAAAGAAAAAAGGTACCCTTATTCTAACCTCTCGGACCTAGAATGCGAGCTTGGAGGTCAAAATGCTCAACACCAATGCAGGTGAAGTTACTTGGGGATCCAATTCTGGCAGGTCTACAGAAATAATTTGCCCTGAGCCACGCAGCTCCAGAATCTACCCTCTTTGCAACAAACATGGAATTGCACAGAAGGACTTCAATGCCCGGTTTTCCACTTCCATGGTTGTTGGGGAAGGGTAGGAAAGTGGTTAGTAGCCCCACTCTCTGCACTAGGTTTCGCCACTGAACCCATTGGCAAAGTCATGTAAGCAGGGTCACTGACCATGTAGCACCCAAAACCACTTGCGTATGAATCTGTTCGGGGGCTTTTTGGTAGTCTGCTCAAGATATTTAGTTGTGCTCCCAGTGGCTTCCACTTTTCGCAAACGGCCAGTTTCGTCCAAAGCGGTCTAAACTGGTGTATGCCCATCTCGGATGACTTCATGACAGGTTTGAAGTTGATTATTGCCCACTTGAGCTCGTCTGATCGATGCTGTCTGGCGAGTCAATCCGAGATTTAAATCGCAGAAGCTCACGCTGTCCCAATTCGACCGAGGGCAATCGTGATTTGAAAGCTTGAGGGGTAAATCCTTGTTGCCTAGCGTGTAAAGGCCAAACATGAGCCCAGGAGAGGCTCTGCACAATCGAAAAGGGCGGGAGTACGGCCACATACCCAGGTCAAGATTGGCTGCCCCAATTCCTTGGACTCCGGCAGTTTGGTCCGCGTTCCCTTCATTGGTCAAAGATGCCTTCCCTTCAAACGAGTCCAACGCATGAAGTCCCTGGAATACCCTCCCTCCAACTATCATGGCACCTCACACAGGGTCCCTGGAGCCAATTGATGTTCCAGGTACCGTCCAACAGGTGCTATGTTAGTGGGAGAGAGTAGTTTACGTATTGCAACCTGTCGTGGATTTTCTTTTGCCGTCCAGGAAGCTAGAAAACTGCTATGAAGGCAGCTGGTTGGAAGGGAGCCGCAGGGCCCTTTGACCAACTTGTTTGGTGCAGGGTTCCCCTACTAAAATAGACTACCGAAAAGAAGTTGGTACCCTTATTCTAACCTCTCAAATCTGGAGGACCTGGTAATCCAGCTGGGCTCAGGACACCGCACCCAGGGTGAAGTGCCCCACCTTCATTCTGCACGGCCAAGCCGATGAGGTGAGATCGGCTTGGGAAATGCGCGGGGTGGAAAATTGGGCTCGGTTTGTTTGTTTTTATCTGTGTTTGAGTTTCATAAGCTTGCGTGGGTTAGGTTTGCTTGGTTGTTTGGGGTGTTCTTTTTTTTTGATCGGCGTGCTGCCTGCCTGCCTGCCTGCCTGCCTGCCTGCCTGCCTGCCTGCCTGCCTGCCTGGCAGGCTGCCTGCCTGCCTGCCTGCCTGCCTGCCTGCCTGCCTGCCTGCCTGCCTGCCTGCCTGCCTGCTTGCTTGCTTGCTTGCTTGCTTGCTTGCTTGCTTGCTTGCTTGCTTGCTTGCTTGCTTGCTTGCTTGCTTGCTTGCTTGCTTGCTTGCTTGCTTGCTTGCTTGCTTGTGTGCGTGTTGGCTTGCGTTTTTGTTTCATTGTTTGTTAGTTTGTTTTGTTTGTTTGTTTGTTTGTTTGCTTGTTTCCTCGTTGAGCTACTAAGTCATCAGATTCGCTGACCTCAGGTGTGTGTGTGTGTGCGCGCGTGCGCGGCTACTACTTCACCCTGCAACAACCGCACTGATTGGAGTTGATCCTTGTTGTGTGGCTCATGTCTGGCTTTTCATGGTTTCACTATGTGACCCTGCAATTGGTTCCGACATGATGGTTACCATTGGCATTTTACCCTGCAGTGTTTACCATGCGTTGACTGATTGTACGCTTTGCCAGGTTCTCTTGTTGCCTTGCCTTGTTTGCCATGCAGTTACTTGGCCAATCCCCCACGTGTTCGGAAGTGTTGTTACTTCCTCATCTTCTGCGTTCATTGACGTTGACCTATTGGGGAGGTCTTGAAAGTTGTTTTTGGAGGTTTCAAAGTCGCAGCCACTTGAAGGATATGTTAAAGATGTGTGTTGCTTTAACGGCCTCACTTGCAACACCAGCTCATGTGAGACTACCTTGTTCACATAAAGGGTTGCCTGCAAAGAGTCCTCAAAAGCCTCCCAAAGTGGCAAGCTAGCATGTTTGAACAAGTACATAGTGGATGAGGAAATACATGCCCTAGCTCGAAGAGTCTCAAAACTGTCACTGAATTCGGGCTTGTTTCAAATCAACTACTGATTCCTGGTGAAGAAGTTGTCCCCTTCCTGAGCGCTGCTTGGCTAGGTGGTTTGTAGCAGCCACGGCAAGATGCTGTACAAGATGCTGCTTTGTAAGAAGCTCCTGGTGATGCCTTCCGACATGTGCTGGCCCCAGCTTGTTTTTTTGTTTGTTTCTTTTGTGTGTGTGTGGGTGTTTTGTTTTGTTTTTGTTTTGTAAATCTGGTCGTTTCTTGAGTTCGCTTTTTTGGCGGATTGCAGATTGCCGACCTGTGGGCGTTTGCAATCCTGGCAAGGGTTTGTAGTCTCAGACATTCTACGCTTTTGCCAGGCTGGAACATGCGTGTGAGTATGTGTCAACATTGGGGACCCTGCCCCCCCCCCCCCCCCCCAACATGGTGGCTTTCCTTTTGGCCTGGAAAAAGCAACTCATGTTCCCTGCTGGTTGATTGACCTTACATTTCTTCAGCCTAGGCGTGAACATGCTAAACTACTCTGCATGGACAAAATCCGCTTTGCACCAGTTACTCAGTTGGTAGGTGGTCTATCCCAGCTTTCATACGGTTTCGTCAATCCCAAGTGGTGAAGGTTTTCCGCATCCACAGTTTGCGTGTGCAGTTGTTTGCACATACAAGTCATCAACATTGAGTGGCTAGATGTTGGGATTGGAACTCACGTGTATGAGTACTGATGCATATGGGTTGTTGTTTGGCTGCGCGGCACGAGAGAAAACGACGCCAAGCTGATATTTTCCTTAAGGTCACTTTCCCAATCAAGATGCCGGCACTTGCGCTTTCTGGAAGATGTACTTGTCTCATGAATGGACCGAGTTGGATTCCCAACATGTTGACCTTTGATGTGGACTTTTGATGTTTTAGGGAACGACGGAACGACTCGACAAGGCCTTGTGAATTCATGTTGGTTTCACTGGAGCTGCGAGTTGTCTGCTGCGAGACCAAATCGCACAAAGCGCCATTGTTCCACCACGTCCCTTTCTAGGGGAGGCCATGGGGTTGTACTTGCGGACATGACTCGCTGGATCTCAGGGAATGTCCATTGCCGTAATGCTGACCCCATATGAATCAACCCCTCTTTATTAGTAGGGATGTGTCCCTGGGTTTAGTGGGGAATCAGACCACTTTGGGGGAGGGGCCCACACGAAGAATGAAACTGGTTGGTTGATTCATATGGTCTCAACATTCTGGGTAATGAACCGGAAGGGGATTCCCTGAAAGGAAACCAACAGTAGCAGAGTTTATAGGGGTCATTCCTTGTTTTCGCAGTCCCTGCGTCTCTCGAAGCGATCGCGAGAGGGCCGGGATAGTGATAGCACTCCAAGGCGGCACAACAGCAGCTTGCTGAGCAACCTGCCGCCCGGTCGCAAGGGCTGACCCTGCACCCCTCCTTTGGTGCATTTTGCCAAGGGATGTGGTAAGGCAAGGGCTAAAGAAAGGTATCTGCGGCTTTCCCCTGGCCACTGGAGGTCTGGGAAGGTGACAGGGCTCTTACAAAAACTTTGGTGCATGTTGCCAAGGGATGTTAGGACTTGAACTTTTGGCCAACTAATGGGTTTTCCATGGGTGCCATATTGCATCACTTGCTGAGTTTTTTAAGCTTTGTCCAGCCCACTTGCCCAAGAGACGCTTCATTTCTATCTTACAAAGGGCGCTTCTCTCAGGATACAGGTTGCAGGCTTGCCACACCAGCTCCCCCCCCCCCCGTCAGTGTGAGGCGTCCAATGTAATGATTGATGTGGTTTGGCTCTTTTGGTACTAGCTGAAGCACGTTTTCGGCAGCCAGGTCACTAGATGAAGCCCGTAGCCCTGGGTTAGGTGGCCCGGGTGAATGGATTCCGAAGAACGGGGTTGAAGTGTGCAATGACAGGGGTTGTCATTTGAGTCACGCTGGCGAAGGTTTGTGCATACTATGAGATTTGAACTTTGGCATTTCTGCACAGTGCACCGGAACATGCCTTGGTTGCTGAATGGTTGGATATTTAACCTTGAACTTTTTCGCAGCATGTGTGCTTCTCCACCCATCAACAAACATGACTTGTTGCACAGGGAACAATAGCCACCGAGATAGCTGAAAGAGAAGATTCTTGCGTCTGTGCTGTTGGCAGGCTTTCCCGTTTGATCCCGTTCTAAGGTCATCAAAGGCAAGACTCAGCTGTCCAAAGCCGACGTTGTAGCCTTTTGCTTCTTTATGGTTTAGTTGGATCTGTAGACTTGAACTGTTGGTTGAAATCAAATTGGTTGTCCGTTAAAGACACAAACTCAACTCTTTGCAGAGGGGTCTCGCCAGCAACCAAGTTTCTTGGCCCATTTTAAGTCAGTGACATTCTTGTTGGCCCTGCAGGTGGGTTCCTTGGACAGGTGAGAAGAGGCTGCAACACTAGGGCCCCGTCACTAGGAATCTGAAGGAAGCTCCATGTAGGCTTGTCTGACAATTGAAGCCTGCAAACAGGCGGTTCGTGTTTGGATTCCCTCTAAACCACTTGCAAAACGGGTACCAAGAAAGACAAAAAGGGTTGAGAGGGACACCAAACACAAACCATTTTGCGCTGGCAAAGAGGTGGTTTGTTTTTTTGGGCAACCCCACTGCCAAAACACACACCCCATGTGGTTTGGTCCAAATCTGTGAGGCAGCACTTTGTTTTGCCGATGCCTCTCGGCAGATAGCTCGCAGAGTTCGCGATGGACAGGGGTCCTAATCACCTTGGTGCTCAGTGAATCCGATTCCCTAAAAGGAAACCATGGGGGATGGTTTTTCTCGCGGTCATTCCATGTCTCATTCCCTGAGCACCAGCAAGTGTCACTCCTAGTCCCTGGCAAGATCTCCTTGTTTGGGCCAATCCACCTAGGAGCAATGGGGCTCGTGAGCGCAACGCATCACCCAGGCACGGTCGCAGAAACACAAGCGAAAGGGGAATCCCCTGCCACGGATTTTTTTCCCAGCAGCCAGAAACCGCCAAGGCTAGGGCCGCCCCACACCCAGAATTGGCGCAGAGACCCAAAAGCCGTCGCTCTCAGGCAAACACCTTTCTCGCATTCGACACGGAAGTCCCAAGCGGCATAGGCTTGTAGCATGGCGAACTGTTCGCTCATTCGAATTGGCCACTCGTTCATTGCGTCTTGGTTTCTGGGGCCAGTGGACTCGGGACCTCAGCCTCTTTCCATTGGATGTGATTCCCCTCTACCAGCTCGCAGTTGGGGGCAACGGCAAATCCTAGGTTCGCCTAGGGAAAAAAAAGCAAGGGCTCTAAACGTGGGCCTTGAAGGACCCCCCCGGGATTTTCCTGACTCTGGGGTCTTCGCCCCACTGGAAACTCAGGAAATGTCTGCCCCAAGGTTCACGTCAGATGAATTTTCAACGGAGATGTCGCTTGGAGAAGGCACACTTCCGGCACATAGTCCCAGCAATGCCAGGCCACGCAAACGCAGAGGGCGTTTTTTTCCTTGTCCATTCTCTGGGGTCCAAGTTTTGTTTTTGCCGGAGAAGGCAAGGGCTGTTGTCATGTAGGGTGTAGCGCGAATGACTAGACTGTTGTATAATGTATATATATATATAGGCACACATATGTAGCCATCATATATAGCGCCCAATAGACTACAGAAAAAAGGGTACCCTTATTCTAACCTCTCCACTGGAGGACCTATGATAGACAGGAAGCCAAAATGGACGCCAATGTTGCCGGATTTCGGTGCAAGGGACCTGTTCGCCAAGGTTTCACTTCTTCTCCTTGCCGGAGCAGTGCAATCGAGAGCTTCAGGCGCCTAAGGGACGGCAACCGAGCCATGCCACGCTCTGCTTCTGGGCCTCGTGGAGCGCGATATCCACTCCTGTGGACGGACGAAATCCATTTCGCACCACTTTGAAACCATGGGAAACCACCGTTTGTTGGTATTTACAGGGGAATTCTCATTCCAGGCTTTCTTAGGTAATGCCGGATTTTGTCAATCCACCGTAGGACCCCTTCGGAGACCTCATGAGCGGCCCCCAAAGAACTCCTCCAGCTCCGAGCCAGCCGTTTTGGACGGCCTGCGCCACTCTGAGGGTTCGGCTCCGCTCCCAAGTGAGAATGGGTCAGATGCATACAATAGTTGTTGGAAGTATAGTATCTTATATGCAAATGCACTCATGCGTGGGAATATTGTCATGTTTATTTGACAGGGACCTTGCTTGGCGACATGGAAAGGACATGTGTTTTGAGCCATTTGGCAGCAAAGACTCCAGCATAAGCAAACCAAGGACAATCTCTGCAGAGGATTTTGTGGTACAGGGGAAGGTTGTACTTGAGGGGTTAAAACACACTCTCACGAGGTCCTTGGACTGAGGGCTGGCATCAATCAATGCTCCGATGTGCGAAGCTCTCACTCGGCTGCATGCGAAATTGAGATGAGACGTGCATCGATTGGAGGCAAGAATCTGCTTTTGCTACGAGTCAAGGTGGTTCATTCACCATGCGGATCATAACGAAAACTTGGACGTGGTTGCACATGTCACCCACCTGCGCTTCAAATCCAACCCATCGAACGACTGTTTGGAGGAACCCTGGGAATTTGTTTATGGCTGTCTGAAGTTTTCCAGGGAGGTGGAGGAGACACGAACCATGTCTTACATTCATTTTCTAGTTTGATGACAGCACTGTTTCCGCAAACCGGACTCTCAATGCTAACCATTTCGAGACTCGCCATTTTGAGAAGCAACCCCCCTCTGCAAGCAGTTGGATTTGCGAATAGCCTAGGTTTGGCTAAGCAATGTGTTAATGTGTTGTTTGCGTGGCAATTCGGCTAGACTTTCGACCTAGCATCCTTTTGAGTCGGTCACCCCCGCACCAAAAAAAACAGCGGGGCGACATATTTTGCGGGCGCCTTGGGACAAACGTAGAAGAGATCCTCAGGACTACTCCTTTCGTCGCTCCTAAAAATGAGAAAGGTGGAAAAGCAAGTTGCTGCAGGTTGGTGAACCGTTTCTTTGGTTTCCCCTGACAAGGTTGCCAAGTTGATGCCCAACAGTTCAGATTCGAGCTACAAGATTGTTCAGTCTTCAGTCTTTGCACAATTGTTCGCATGAGCCCCCCTTTTGCATCTGTTTTTTTTTGTGTTCCTCCTTCTTTTTTTCCCGACCACGAAAACTTTGTCAACGTCACCGCCCGGAAGGATCGTGCCTGCGTCGCGCCCATCGCATCGATCGCCTGCGTCGCGAGGTGCCCAACTGGGCCTGGCATCAGCGCCTGGCGGCTCTGCAGGAGATGCCCGTCTTGCCGCTCGGCCACGGGGACCACGGGAATGCCACGGCTCGGGAGCTTGCTAGATGTGTGCGGGAGGGGATGGGGGCGCGGGGGTGGGGGGGCGGGGGCGGGGCCTGGTGCAGTCTTTTGGTAAACGGGCGGTTGCTTTTTTTTTTGAGGTGGTTTCTTGAAGCGCCGGGGTGCTCAACTGGGGCAGGTTTTCTGTGGGAGTGGGGCCTGGATTCAAATACAGGTGAGAGGTGCAACATCAAAGACACGTGGAGTCAAGACTCCGCTGCCTCCACGGTAAGGAAAACGTTAATTGAAATGGAAGTGAGGGCGGAAAAGTCAACCTTGTAACCAGGTTGGTGGAACCAGCAGTTGATGGGCTTGGGGTGCTGCTCAGGTAACAGTTTGCATGCCAAATACACACTTGTTCATCCTGTTGTGAAAGAGTACAGAGGAGAGCACGAAGCTCCTTTTGACTGTGATGTTGGAGCTAAGCACAACTATGTTTCCAATGTTGGGGGGCAAAACAGCACAACTATGTTGGAGCTAAGCACAGCTAAGGAGCAAAACCCGAATGTTGGAGCTCTAATGTTTCCCCTCTAAAGCACAGCTCAGCTTTTGGGGGGTCCGCTTCTTTGCTAGCGGTCCAATGGCCATTGGATTGTGCCCAAGTGGGCAAAGCTCTGCACGTAAGATGTGTGGCGAGTCAACGACCTGGTGCGATAGGCAGGGAATGAGAATTGGAACGACCCCTATAAGCCATCCATCCCCGATTTGGTTTCCTTTATTCGGGAATCCCAAAGCGGTTTATTCCATTTCTCATTCCCTGCATTTATCGCACCAATCGCAAGATGAGGGAGCCGGGGCAGGGGGGGCTGAAACGTTGCGTAACGCGTGAGTGTGGGCCCGAAGATTGAAGCCTTGAGCTGCTGGATCGATCCTTCCGCTCTTCATTCAGCTATCATGACATATGGCTATGAATTTAATGGTTGGAACTCCGTGAAAAGTGGTTGGTGGACATACATCCCCACCTAAATAATGTCCAAAGGGTCCCTGATTAAAATTCATACCCATATCCATGTGGCAAGGGGCGAGATTGCAGATACCCTCCCAATTTGCATGGAAGCTGAGGCAGGGAAACGGTCCCTGCAAAAGGAAGATGGTCCAAACCAGGACCGATTGTTACCTGCTTATGTACTTCCCTTCACAATCAATCAACCAGAAACTCACTCCCTGAGTTCCTGGACTTGAAGCTTTTTGGGGCTGGGCCATTTGAAGGGTAAACCAAAAAAATGGGGATCCCTTGTGGTCTGCCGATCCACTCAAGCGAAAATGGTTTGCCGATCCTGTCCGGCCAGAGAAGCTTCAGGCTCCTCCGCACACCGGACCGAGGCCTCAGCTTTCGAAGGACGTCGGGGAAGCAGCCCCATGGCCAGAGGTGGAACTCCTATGCTTGGGGTGCAAAATCGCCCAGTTGCTTTAGCTTATCCAAAGGGAAAGGGGCAGAACATCGTTGTTTTTGTTCTTGTTTTAATCTTTTGAACAGTTCCTTTTTGCAGACCTGTTCAGCAGCTGGGTTGTTTGTGCATGAGGTATGTTTCTGGGTTTGTTGGTGTAGTTGTCCTTGTGTGTTTGTTAGATGCCTCATTGTACATGTGCTGTTGGTACTGCTCATTTGTAGTTTGGGCAAAGAACAAATTCGGTGTTTGCCAACATACCAGGGACGTTTGTTAGTGAGCTTGAAGAAGTCCATTCTATTGTGAAACCCAAAGGGCCCCCTTCCGCTTTGGGCTACTTGCCTGAAGGGGCCCTTGAAGGAGCGGTGCCAGAACCGCATTCCCATTTCGGGGAGCTTCATGGGAGCTGAATACCATTCATATGGGTGTGTAGCTTGCGTGCTAAGCAACTCATTGACATAAACAGTGTGTTTGCACCCACGCAAAATCGGCAGTGACATTGGGTAGACATTCGCAAATCAGCTTGGCATGTCAACACCGGGCTCTTTGGGCGAGCCAGACAGGGCGATGCTGCCCTGGCATAAAACAAATCAGCAGAACGCCCGGGGGAGTTTTCAGCGCTGTTTCTGGGCGTTATTTAGGCCGATTTTGGTTCCTGGTGGATGGCTTATCTCCCAAAGTGTGTGACCTTTACTCCTTGTTTTTCCTTTTCAGCCACTTCATTTTGGGTGTTGTCTCGTTGGGAAGATCTGGAAATGAAAGAGTTTGGTTTTGGAGCCGAGCGCCCAAGTGAACGCCTGCGAGTTCGTTGCTCTCGGACGCACCGAGGTGGAGGTGGAATCTCTGTCGTCCAAGACAACCTCGGAGCCGCTAAGCCGATGACAAGTGGCAGTAGCAGCCTATAGTCTTCCATTTGCTTAAGAAAACTGTGTAGTTTCCCCTGTTGGTTTTTGAGGGAATCTATCACTACTGGACATGTTTTGTTGTTTTTTTCTTTTTCAGGCGACTTACGCAAATGGAGATAGTCGAATCACTTCTGTCTCAAACTTGAAACCAAGGCAGCGCTCGGTGTTTCCCGAATTTGGGCAAGCACCCAACGGTGAGTTAAGAATCATTGACAACATTAATGTTTGTTGCTGGTATGTGTCCGTTGGGCAGTTGAGCTTTGTGACATGCAGGAATCTCCAGACGCAAGGTCTAATCTTGGAAATGAACAATAATAACATGATGGGATGATGATAGCAGGATGAGGATCATTTCAACTATTACCAAGACAATGTGAACTTCAAGTAAATAATTAGAAGCAACAAATGACATATAATCAACACGCACTACGCAATGCTCGTTAGAATATTTCGCGGAGAGAAACAGATAGACAGAATAAGATGTAAACAATTGACAATCGATTGGATGAATAATCCTAACAATTACTATACAAGCATGTTGTATCTTCTCTTTAGCTTTCTTTTTCTTTTGACCAGACAGAAACAGGGCGTGCGTTTTGAAGCTTTGGAACATATACGCAAACCCACTTCTCAAGGAGGATTTTAGAATGGGGAATTCATTCCTTCCAGTCGGAGCCACGCGATGAATAGCCGAAGACTGTCTTGCATCAGAGGTCGACAGAAAGATGGTCTTCGCTTTGGGTTTTCTAGCCGACTTTTGAGCCCCCCATTCAGTGGAGCTATCCTTTGTGTTCGTGGATTATAACCCAGCTGGCTACCCACAGACAAACACTTGGCCAACATATCAAATAGCATGACCGGCCCCTGGTGGGAAGTTTGATAAGTAGCCCTATTCTGGCTTCCATGTAAGTTTGTAGGCTGGCAAAGGTCTCTGCTTAGATGGTCTTGGAGCTTAGCTAACCCCTTACAGGTTTCTAGCTTTTTAGTTGGTTTAGTGGTTGTTTTCCAATTTAGGTTCTCCTTCATCCCCCTAGGTTCCATTTTAGGTTCCATTTTTGGCTTAGTGGTTTGTTGGGTTCCAACTGCATCCCCCTAGGTTTTGAGTTGTTCTCGTTGGTCTGGTGGTTCCATGTTCTCCGCCAAAAGTTGTCGACTTTTCGCCGAACATCTACCGAGGTCTTGCGGTCAGCCCGACCTGGCGCCCCTGACCATGCTTCCGTCCTGGCGGGGACCTCACGTCGATTTTTGTTTCTTCCGGTGGTTTTTTGGGTCTACTCCACGCCAGTGCCTTTTTTGTTTCAGGGCAGACTAAGTATGCAGAATCTGAACATGCCAGAAATGTTCGGTGGGGACTTGTTTCCGACATGTTTGTGATTCTGGCGTTTCCCGCTGCCAGAATTCCCACACAGAGTGTTCCAGCGAGCATTCAGTGAGAAACACGATTTTTCCAACATGTTTGGATTGGTGGTTTGGGTTTTGAACCCCTGGTTCTTGTCGAGGGTAAATTGGAGACCGCCTAATCCACCAAACCGCCAAACCGAAGCAACAATTGAGGGCAGCTGAAACTGCTTTCTACCCCTGTGAAAGAGTGCCTGGAGTCGGAGCAACTCTGATTTCTTTGCTTCCGTTCCACATCGACCAACCTCCCCGACTCCCCCCACCCAAAGAACAACAAAAGCAGCAAGGAGCTTTTGATTCTTCGCGGGAAATCAACGAGAGTCCCAATGTCTCTCTCCAGGTGCACACAGAAAGAGATTGCTCGATTGGCTGGAAAAGACTATGTTGTTTCAAGGATCCTGATGGATTTGGTCCCAAAGTTTGCCTCTGTATTGCGACATGAGCAAGTTGGAGGCTGGTAGAGCTTCAGAGCAGTCCGGACACCTGACTTGAGCGACCGCAGCAAGAACCGCCATGGGGCACCGGTGTCATGCGGCTTCTTTGCCAAACCGGCTATGCCACCACTGTGAGTTTGTACCCCTTGTATGCGACCACCGCCACTTCCTGAGCTTCCAGACTTAGCCTTTTTTTTGCAACAACAAGTCTTGATGTTTTTGGCCAATCCGCCAGGATCACCACAGAAATTGGTACAAATGCACTTAGACCAAGGCTCCTGAGCCCTCCAATGCAGAACGCAGACTCTGCAATGGAGAGCCCCGACCCTTCACCAAGTCCTTTATCAGGGACGGCACATAACCTCCACGCCCAACTAGATTCCAGTGTATTGTTTCAGGCACCCCTTTTTGTCAGGTTCCATGTGGGACCTCCATTTCAGAAGGCTATATTTCAGAACCGGGGAAGGCCCAAAATGTGTGGTAGCCTCAACAACACACACGCATCATGTTGTCAGAGGGGTGGGTGCTTGTCTTGTTCTCAGGGTATTTCGGGTCTTCAGGGAAGCCAAATCGACACCGCCCTGTGTAAGAGCTCTTATTGTCCGCGTCCAGATGCGGGAGCTCACCCAGCGGTCACCAGAGAACTTGCTGGTGCGATAGGTAGGGTTATGACCAGACGGGCTCAGACAGGAGCGGTTTTAGCGGAACAAAAAAAAACTCAAAAAAAACTCAGAAAAAACTCAGCCAAAAAACTCAACTGAAAACACAGACTCAAAAAAAACACAAAAAATACACAGCAGGAGACTCAACAAAAAACACAAGAAAAACACAGCAGGAGACTCAAAAAAAACACAAGAAAAACACAGCAGGAGACTCAAAAAAAACACAAGAAAAAAAACACAGCAGGAGACTCAAAAAAAAACAAAAATACACAGCAGGAGACTCAAAAAAAACACAAGAAAAACACAGCAGGAGACTCAAACTAAACACAACAAAAAGCACAGCAGGAGATTTGAGTCTTTTTTTGAGTTTTTTTTGAGTCTGTTTTGAGTTTTTTTTGAGTCTGTTTTGAGTTTTTTTGAGTTTTCTGCGGTTGTTTTTGCATTTTGCCCCTCCCCCACCCCCAGAACCCTCCCAGACCCCTGCTTGAGTTTTTTTTGAGTCTGTTTTGAGTTTTTGTTGAGTTTTTTTTGAGTCTGTTTTGAGTTTTTTTTGAGTCTGTGTTGAGTTTTTTTTGAGTTTTCTGCGGTTGTTTTTGCATTTTGCCCCTCCCCCACCCCCAGAACCCTCCCCAGACCCCTGCTTGAGTTTTTTTTGAGTCTGTTTTGAGTTTTTTTTGAGTTTTTTTTTGTGTTTTCTGCGGTTGTTTTTGCATTTTGCCCCTCCCCCAACCCTCCCCAGACCCCTGCTTGAGTTTTTTTTGAGTCTGTTTTGAGTTGTTTTTGAGTTTTTTTTGAGTTCTTTTTGAGTTTTTTTTGTGTTTTCTGCGGTTGTTTTTGCATTTTGCCCCTCCCCCACCCCCAGAACCCTCCCCAGACCCCTGCTTGAGTTGTTTTTGAGTCTGTTTTGAGTTTTTTTTGAGTTTTTTTTGAGTTCTTTTTGAGTTTTTTTTGTGTTTTCTGCGGTTGTTTTTGCATTTTGCCCCTCCCCCACCCCCAGAACCCTCCCCAGCCCCCTGCTTGAGTTTTTTTTGAGTCTGTTTTGAGTTTTTTTTGTGTTTTCTGCGGTTGTTTTTGCATTTTGCCCCTCCCCCACCCCCAGAACCCTCCCCAGCCCCCTGCTTGAGTTTTTTTTTGAGTTTTTTTTGAGTCTGTTTTGAGTTTTTTTTGAGTCTGTTTTGAGTTTTTTTGAGTTTTTTTTGAGTATTGTTTGTGTTTTCTGCGGTTGTTTTTGCATTTTGCCCCTCCCCCACCCCCAGAACCCTCCCCAGACCCCTGCTTGAGTTTTTTTTGAGTCTGTTTTGAGTTTTTTTTGAGTTTTGTTTGAGTATTTTTGTGTTTTCTGCGGTTGTTTTTGCATTTTGCCCCTCCCCCCCAGAACCCTCCCCAGACCCCTGCTTGAGTTTTTTTTGAGTCTGTTTTGAGTTTTTTTTGAGTTTCTTTTGAGTCTTCCCAGATTCAGACTATTTCAGATTGAGTTTTTCGGATTGGGTTTTTTCTGAGTATTTTTTGTGTTTTTGCAAATTCCTGGATTTGCGGCCTGTGTGGGCGAGATCAGGTCTTAAAGGTAGGGCATGAGAACGAGTCCGGGTGTTGGTTGTATGAACCGGTGTTTTATGTTTTCTTTATCTAGGAAGCCAACTCGGAAAGGGATGGCGTTTCGACAGGGGTCATTCCGTTTCTCATTCCCTGCATCTCTCGAACGGTCGCGAAGCCTCGAAAAGGGGACGCTTACACCAAGCATGAGTTTGGGAACCAACAGTCAGGCAAGCTCAATTGAGGGTCCAGCTACCTTTTTGACCAACCCAGGAGTTGCTCCCTGGGGAAGCTGTTTTTGCAGCGACCCAAAATTCGCGGCGAAGCGATGTGAGCCCCGAGGGAGCCCACGCCGGATGCGCTGCAGCCCAACAGATCGGTGCCGATGCGCTTCATGCGACCTCGGCTCAACGACGAGGAGAGATGTGTGGGCTTCGTGACTTGGGTTGTTCGGGGCCACGGTGGGTGGGGTGAGGTGGGGTGGGGTGGGGTGGGGTGGGGTGGGGTGCGGTGGGGTGGGGTGGGGTGGGGTGGGGTGGGGTGGGCTGGGCTGGGGTGGGGTGGGGTGGGGTGGGGTGGAGAAGGGGGCAAAACAGGTTTCGGGTTTGACTCCTAGACATCTTGCCTATATGTTTGATGTAGTGCTCTGGAGGCAAAATGAGCTCGGGCCCCGTCATCGACTTCTTGGAGTGATGCTCTTCCTTCCGCATGGGGTTTTCGCATGGGTATGGGTCATCGTGAAACTTCGAGGAAGGGTTTAGTCCTTGGCAAGCCGTTCCCCAGGGCAAGCCATTGCCACAGCCACATGGTTTGGAACGCCCATGTACCCATCCAAACTCCGAGGGCTTGCGCTTTCTGAGTCTGAAAGCGACCGTTTTTTTTTTTTTTTGGCGACATGTCGGTGGGTGCAATGTGCAAAGTTGATCACCTCGCCGCTACTCGCCGGGATTTTTATTTGCAACTTACCCTTGACCTTTTGAACCTCGTGGTGGAGCTCTTTGCGACCATCGTCGGATTTGAGCAATAGGTCTCCCTCGCCTCAAGCCCTGGGGAGGTTTTGGCGGACCCGGTCAGGCGCCTTTTGACCAATTGATGAGAGTGGCTCCTTAGATGTGTTGATTGGGGAATCACTGGGAAGTCTGGAGGAAGTCTGCTAAGGGCACCCAATCCCTAGGATTTTGAGGGGACATCAACAAGTCATCAGCCAATGCCTGCAATGTGTTTTGTGTTTTTGTTAGGGGGGGCTTTGGTCGAGTTTAAAGGGAAGCCAAAAGGAAAACCACCTTTTTTTAAGGGGGGTCCCCTAACAAAGTGCACCCCGTAGTGATTTGTTGGTTTCAACCAGTAGTTTCTTAAGCTGGTGCCAACCTGATACATGACCCTGGATGGTCAGGGTTTACTCCTGGGATTCCTGGAACATGTCCCTTGGCGATGTCCATGTGGGGTGGATAGCTTCACCCCAGGCTATAGACCCCGCACGTCCAGGTGGTTTGGGTTCCGAGCACTTGACGATGGGAACTTGTGACCCCTGGTGCTCCCCAAATGGAAAGTCAGTTCAACATCCCAAAGGGAAGCTCCCGCAATACTAAATCAAATGGCTGTGGCTCAAAAATCCGGCACCAAACTGGAACCCTGGTAAGTGGAAACATGGACCAAATCCTGCGTAACCCCTTTTGAGCCGCACCCAAATGGAAACTGAATTGAGGTGGACCAAGAGAAATTATTCCAGGTGCCCCCCATTGTTAGGGGGAGAGACCCTCTTTACTAATCCCAGGTGGACAGTAGGTCAGTGAGGATGTGCAGGGCATGTGTGTTTCTTTTGGGCCCGGCTGAGGAGCGTTCATCATTGGACCTGTGTTCGGCTCCCGATCCAATCAAGCATCAGCATATATCACTTTTGACAGCCTCGGATATAGTCCATCAAGCCTCAGTATGGGAAACGGGCCATTCACATGTTGGCCATTCTTGGCGACCAATACCCAGAAGAGGCGTTGCAGGACGTATCTATTCGCACTCGTATTTGGCCCACTTGCCTGATTGAGCCTACCGTCCGAAAGCAGGTCCGAGTCCGAGACAGACCTCTATGGTTATATAATAGTAGCATTCCAACAAAAACAATCCCAAAGGGTGTGGCGTGTTGGTTTTCGTTCTTTTCTGGGGTCCCCTATATAGCCCCGTGGAAAAACCGCATTTCTCCGGGGAGCGCCGCAGCCAACGCCGCCCAAGTCTTCGGCGGAAGCAAAAAAAAGACGCGCGAGCGCGCGGGGCCTTTGGCAATGGCGAGCATCGGGGGGTCCTCCCTGGGGGAGCTCTACTCCAAGTGTGTCCAGCTCGCACCTCGGCCGCACAAGCCGATCCCGGTCATTCTGGTCCGTGCCAGTCTTTCGGACATCCATATCCACCTGCTGGGCTTGGATGACTGACATGCGCTGATTGCTGGTTGTCCAGAACCTCCATTACATTTGACTAGTCGGACTTCTTTGGAAAGAAGTGGAGGGCGCCTTTGGATGGTTTAGGGAAGAAGCACCCGGGCGCATCAAGCCTTGGTTACTTGATTACTTGTGTTGAAACGACCCTTCCAGCAATGCAAGTCCCAGACCGCCATGGTGCCATCTGCCCTTGTGCTGGTGTGGTAAAGAAAGGTATCTGCAGCTTACCCTTGGCACTTTTCTCACAGTGAACAAATGGTGAGGGGTCAGTTTGACCCCAACCCGCAAAGGACGCTTAGTTCAAATTGGCCTCGTTTCAACCAATCTCGTGTCAACTGTTTATGCATGCAAGCACGGCAATCCAGGTGCACCCGATGCTTTTGTCCTGAGCACTGGGTCTCTGAGCAGCTGGGGACTTTTTCGGAAGTTCCCAGAAAGAGCAACTCCGAAATGTTCCGAGGTGTGCTGCCCTTTGGTTCCACGCCCCCGTTTGGCTCCGCAAAGTTTGCAGCCCGAACTTCCCACGAGGCTCAAGTTCGGATTCCTTTCGTCAGGTATCGAAGTGGCATTTGGTCCCTTCCGGACCAAATGGGCTTGCCCACTTCAAAAGGGAGACCAACATGGCATCCGGAGCGTCCCCTTCCACTTTAAAAGTTACAACAATGGGTTTATAAATGTGTGTTGAATTGTGAGAATTGTCGGTTGACACCCACACTTGTTGTTGACAAACATGTTGGCGACAAATGGGTTTACCCACTTACTCACTACCTTTGGTCAAGAACAGTTCTAGCACGTTTGAGGTGAATGAAAACAAGATCTCCGCCAAGAATGCCTTTGAGCTTCCGCTGATCGAGCACATGGATGACATTGTGGATTCCTTCATGGGCGGCAGGCGTGGAGGGTTTTCGGAAATGCGGAAATCTGGGACTTTCAATCTGCAAAGAGAGACATCTTGTTCAAGTCTCCCCTGATGCGGCTTTAAGTTCAGGAATACCCGTGCAATGGGCTGGAACTTTTTGTTTGTTTGTTTGTGTGAACAACATATTCCCAGGGATCTGTTCCTCTTCAGTGGAGCTGAATTACCACCTCTCCTCATGACGAATATAATATGTTTTCTCGCAGGCAAAGGGAATGGTGGAGCAGAAAGCGGAGTCAAGCCTAAGGGGGGCACCCTCAGAAAAGAAGACAACGGTCTGTCTTTTTGTGGCGTTGTATCGGGAAGCCAAAAGGAAAACCTGTTGTTTGTTGTGTGTGTGTGTCTTTGAGGGTACCCATTTTTCGGTGGTTTAAAGAAAACCAAAATACACACCGTTGCGCCATTTCGGGATGTTGCAGGGCATGCAGAGCCCCCGATATTTGATTTCCTGGGACTCGGTTAAAAGGCAGACTGTGGCGGCGTGTTCAATCGGGGCAGCCTGGAGTTTGGGGGCCGCGCCAAGTGCCCAGTGCGCCCGGGCCGAGAAAAGGAGATGGGTCCGGTTCTTCCTGAGCTAGTGACAGATTAGAAGTAGGTCCCCCAGCTAGGTGCCCTTTCTCACCCCTTTTTTGGGGGAGGGCTCCCGTAGTCTGAAGTAGACTACAGGAAAAAGGGTACCCTTATTCTAACCTTACTGGAGGACCCGGAGAAGTTGAGCTTAGATGGTTGATTTTCCTATGCTTTGTCAAGAAGTGGCTGGTTGCATCTGATCAAAGACCACTTCCCCATTTTGCAGCTCTGTGATTGTTTGCCACAAGTCGCAACCTTCTCACAAAAAGCCGCTACTATTGGAACACCCCCAAGAGGGTTCCTTTTTTTCTGCCAAGGTCACTAAGATCCCGTGACACTGGGAGCAAAACAACAACACCGGCCTTGGCTTCAGGAAAGCTGCCAAAGCAAAGGAGAAGGAGAAGCCCAGAAGATCCAGTGTCTCAGTTGCATGCTGTATGTCATTTGCACTTGGCATCAGCTCCCCCTGAATTGATTGATTGGATTGGTGGTTTGGGGATTTGCACCGTCGGTTCTTGTAGGCAAGTGCGGCACGAGTCCGAACCTCCAAACCGGCAAAGGAAAGCACCAATTGGAGGGAAGCTGAAGTATGTGTTCGATGGGCTGCAAAGATGGAAGTATGCCATCCGCTAGAGGTCGTTGTTTGTATGGAGGAGTCATTTCCATGATCCCTATGGGCAATGCTTGTTGGTAGCATATCGGCCGTTGGGACGTTCTGGCATTCTTGGGTATGTTTGGGAATCTGCCATTTACCCTTCAGTTGTTTCAGTGTGGATCCTCGGTTACCTACCAAAGAGATCTAAAGAGGTAAACTTACTCACTGGGTCTGCTTTTGTGGTTTGGAGGGATCTGTGGCGATTCTGTGAAGTTCAACTGAGGTGTCACTGCCGAAGAAGCAGAGATGGAGAATAGATTTCACGAGGCCCGGACCGCCAGGATGGTCAACTTCAAGGGGCAGAGTACTTCGTAAGTGGGTAATATCCATGGCCATGGCTTATTTCCCACTTGCCATGGTTATAAGTCTCCTAAGTGGATTGAACCAGGCTTACTAGCCACTTACTTACCCTGCTCCTTCAAGAAGTTGGTGGCGGGTGAGAGTTTGCTGCTGGCAGAGTGTACTTGTCAAAACGATGCTGTGATCCCGGTGGAATCACTGGCAGTGTGACTCCAAACCCTTTCAAAGGGGGTTCAAAACGGTTTGTAGGATCAACCAAGGAGGGGTTCCCATTTTGCGGAAGCCGGGGGCTCGCTTTCTGAGTTCCTGGACTTTGCTCACTTTTTGGGAAGCCGTTTTAGTGGCAACATCTTTGGGACCTTTCTTCGGGCCCCAGGTATGGCTACCTTTTCGTTTTACACTATTGGAGGCCCCGGTTACCTACTCTAGTGGCGAAATGCGCTGGGGGGGGGAATTAGACTAGGTCCCCCAGTAGTGCCCTTTTACCCCTTTTTGGGGAAGGGCTCCCCTACTAGAATAGAGATCCTGAAGAAAGTTGGTGCCCTTATTCTAGCCTCTCACATTTGGAGGACCTAGAGAAGTAGAGCTTAGACCATGTGGCAAAGGACATGGGCAACTCAATGGGAGGGAAGCTAGAGGAGTGTTTGCATCTTCTCGCTGCAGGCGAGCTGCACCATCGAAGCCTCCGCTCGGATCTACGCCTGCCGCGTGGATTGTGTCCACACCGACACCTACCGGGTCCTAGGCGCGGAGAGACAGCCAAAATTTGGCGCGCACGGAGAAAGCCGGCGAAAAAACACGAGCCGGTTTCTCTTTCTTTTTTTGTTTTGAGGGGGTGGGGGATAAATAGGGCGTTGAAGGCGCCCAAATGACCATGGGCAACTTTTCTCATTTAGGGAGAAACATATTATGGTCATCCCGTGTAGAGGAACTTTTGATCACCCCCCTCCCCCCCAATTGCCAAACAAAAAGAGTAGCCTGGGTAGTCGAAAGAAATCAGAAATTCGGCATAAACGACCCCCTTTTCTGAAAGATTCGTTTTGCTGGGCTGCTCGAAGACAACCCTTAATTTTGTTCGCTTGAGTCGCATAAGGGTCCCCTTTGTAAAGGAGTAAGGATTGGGATTGGCCAACCTCCATTTTGAAGAGCCCAGATTTTTACAAAAGGAACCCGACCATGGATCCGTTGATCCTTTTCCACCAACAGGATACTCCTCCAGAGTTGGTGAATTTGGGAGTGAGGTGTACGTGTTCGGACGCTTGTGGGAGTTTGGTCTTATTTTCTGGAACACTGAGGGAATCGTTGACACAAAATAGGGACAACGTCATCATACCGTGGATGGACAAAACAGTTGGTAGGCTGCTTACGCCAGTATCAGCAACAGGGTTGTAGGATCAAGGGGTTTATCCACACCTCTGTGATACTTTTGGGAATCTCCTGCTTTGTATGGGGGGTTAGTCTTTGGGGTTAGGCCCTTTCGGTTGTATCACAGAAATGGATTCCATGTCCCACTGCCCTGATCAGCAACGGTTACGCGGGTGTTGTCCATGTTTCCACTTACAGAGTTCCATTTTGGTACCGGCTTTTTGACCCACAGCCAAATGTAAGCATTGATCAATCAGGCAACCAAAAACATGCATCACCCGCATCCGTGCAGAGGTGGCCTGAACTCCGCAGACGTGGCCAACGAGGAAGAGGATGCGCCCGGGGAGGACGGCAAGCCAACGAAGAAGCGCCGGATTTGCGGCGTGAACACCCTCGAGCCTTGGATTTCTGTCAGGGCCAGGCTTTGGAATTTGCATGAGTTGTTCTTCTAGGTCCCCCAGCCAGGTGCCCTAGGATCCCGGCCCCTGGCAGAGACCGAAAAAAATCAGTTGGCCCCAGGCAGCCGAAAACCGCAGACCGAAAAAAATAGTTGGCCATGAATGTCCCTCAGCATTTGGTGCCCTTTCTCACCGTTTCTTTTTTGGTTGGGAGATTCGGTTCCCCTAAACAGACTACAGAAGAAAGTTGGTTCCCGTATTCTAACCTCTCGACTGGAGGACCTAGTCTTGTTACCTCTTTGGAGACAGTCGGTACAGTCCTTCACCACTTCATGCGTGCTGGTAACCCGCCGAGAAACAGGTGTCGCATGCCCGGGCTTTTTGGACTTGAAAAGGTCGCAGCAGGCAAACAGATTGTCTTCCAGGATCCCCCCCTTTTCCGGCGTCAGGCGTCGTTCGCCATGTTGAGTGGGAGGCTACGAAACCAGCAGGAACTTGTACAGGAAGATAGCCAACTACCCACTATTACAACGGGGGCTTGGGTCTGCAAGCCACTCCCTACCAAGGAGAGGAATGAGGCCAACTTGGTGCAGCAGAGCATTGAGGCCGCGTCCTGTTGATCGGTCCCATTTTTTGCCGTGTTTTTTTGGGGCGGTGACAAAGAAGCCAGGGGTGACCCTGCTTCTTGAGCTGTTGTTTTGTTATTTTTCCCGATTTTTTTTCTGGTGTCCTTGGGCCAATCCCACCCGCACCCCCGGATTGTTTTCGGTGGGTGTCGGTGTCGATTGCTTGCCCTCTTAGGAGTTCCAAGAGGGGCATCCACCCATTCTTGGTGTCCATCCAAACTATGAAGATCACCTGGAACCCCTGGGTCTGAGTTGGACCACGGAGCTTTGTTGCCCATTGCCCTGAAGGGGCGGGGCTGATTCGGTCCTTTTATGGAAGCCGACAGACTCAGACTGTTCAAAGAAGGGATGTTGCATGCAAAACACAAAAATGGGGTGGCCCCACTCTGAGTAGCAACGCATGGGTATTGTTCATGTTTTTCTCCATTGTATTTTTTAATTATCAGGGTTTGGTGTAAAGGGGGAGAAGGGCACCACTTATAGGGGTCCAATTTTGCTTTCCGGGGTGCTGTACGTAAGCATCGAATCCCCTTTATGATGTCAGTGAGCTTCCTTGGAGTGAAGTGATTTCGGGGAGTCTACCTTTCAGGTGTCCGGGCAACTATTGGTTGGTGATTCAAGTCAGCCGGGTTCCATTGAAGTGAACATTGTCAGGGGTTTCCATCATAAGTTTTCGGGGTGGATCCCTGGAACCGCTTTTAACGCGGGGTCATTGGAGAGGGTCTTTCCAAAAACTGAATGCAAGCTTCGCATCCGAAGGTCCCCCGTTGGAGGGGGGTTGAAGAGTTCACTCCAAAATGAAGGCAGAACCAGATTCAAGTAAACCACCTGGCTGGTCTTGTGTTTTTGAAAGCAGCAGCTCGGACGTTTGCTCGTTCGGGGGGTGGAGGGAGCAACCCAGTTTGGGTGCTTCTACCTGGTTTCTGCATAAGCCTTTACAACCATGACCAGGTAAGCCCCAGTCCCGAGTCTAAATGGAGGAACCCTTGAAATGAGCGGTTTACTCTTGGTTCCCAAAGACCCCCAGCCCCATTGTTTCATTTCAGCGGTGCCCCACCCAGCCTCGAGTCTATAAATGAAGAACCCTTAAATGAGCGGTTTACTCTTGGCTTCCCATGAAAAAGACCCCAGCCGTCTCTTGGTTTCCCATTTCAGCCCCCAAAAAGCCGCTTCGTCTCGGCCTCACGGCCTCAAATTCACCTCACCTTCTCGCCGGCCCGACGGCTCGACAGTTCTTCGGGTGACGCGGTTTACATTCAGCGGTTTACTCGGTTTCCCATTTCAGCCCCAACAAGCTTTTTGCCTTGGTCTCAAATTCACCTCGCCACATCGATCAACGGTTTTTCGGGTGAGGCGGACGAGCAGAGCGACCCCATGTTCCGGCGCATGGCCGCGGCCTTCGACGCGGGGGGCGCCAAGGGTTTGCTGCTCAGCCACCTGCAGCTGGCCGAGGCGCCCCGAACGGGAAAGCCACCGGGAGGAAAGACGAACGAAAACCAACGACGGGGCGCGGGAGACTCGTTTTTTGTTTGTTTCCCTCTTTTTTTGTTACTTCGTTGTTTCTTTTCTATTTGTTCTTTCAAATTTATACATATAATGCATATATATATATATACATATTTATCTGCCATTTGCTTAACTACGAATAGTTATGTTGTTTTTCTCTTGTGGGTTGTAAAGGGAATCGATTTCACCACTGGACATCTATTGTTTTTTTATGTTTTCAGGTGGGCATATGCAAATGGAAGTTGTGGCTCAAGGCAGCGGGACAACCATCTTGCTGAATCTCAGCAGGGAATGAGTGGGAATGACCCCGAGAGACACCATCCAGCGGGTGGTTTCCTTTAAGGAGACCCGTTGGGTTCATTCCCTCTTTCCGTACTGAGCACCAGCGAGTCGTTGGTTTGGAAGTGTGTGTGTGTGTGTTTTGGTACCCAAAATGGAGAGAATTCATGTCCAACCACTTTTTCTGGGGGATTCTTGTGAAGGAACCTCGAGGAACCTGGTCTTGGCATTTCTCAGGGTGCTTCAGTTTTCAAAGAGATCCAGGTAGACTGGAAGCAGAATGCGGCGGCAGCCAAAAACAAAACCACATTTGTCGCTCGCTATGTTTCCTGCGGCCGGCCCGTGAATCAGCAAAATTATTCATAAGTTTTGCTGTACGCTTTACATATTTTCGTGATTTTCGAAAATATTTGAATTAGTCACAGTTGGGAAACTTGAATTATCAGTTCTATAAATTAGGGTTTGGCCAGGGAGAGGCCAAAACCTTTTGGCCCTTTTCGGAGGTTCGAAGCTTGGCAAAGTACTCGTTTTCCCTCAGTTCGGGCCGGCGACGGCTGCAGATCGCCATCCTGATTTCTCGTTTCTTGGGGTTCATGGTGGTTGAAGAGAAGGACTAGAAAGAGCCTGGAAGTTGTGCTAAGGGAGAGACCAATGTCCCCAATACGTGATTGAAAGGAGTTCCAGCGTTGGCAAGTCTCATTGGATGCTGTGCATTCAGATGCATCTAGCCTGAAGGATGTTAGACATGTCAAGGACCCTTCTTACCGCCATGCAGATGTTTTGAGGAAGAAAGGAGCTGAATGGCCAGTACTTGTCGAAGATGTGCTTTGCCAAAAGCAATGAAGCAAGAAGCCCAGGGTCTTTGCACATGCTGGTTGTGTGTGAAGTCTGATGGGCCATGCAAAAGTTGAGTGTTTTTGCCCCTGATTTGAGGCACAAAGGCTGTGGACTGACATGAAAGGGGTGTTTTTGTTGCGCACATCGGCCTCATTTAGCAGTCAAGTGCCTTGGAACATGCGGGAGCATATGGGGTTTCTCGAGATAGAAACCCTCTCCTTTGCACTGTTTTGACGGGAGACCAAAAGGAAACCAACCATGCTTACGGGTCCAGCGCCAGTGGTGCAGCCGCAGCTGAGTCAGCAATTCGAGGAAGACCACATCCCCCAGACAGTGGTAATTAGCGTTTAGCTTTTCCTCGACGTGGCTTGTTTCCTTTTTCCAAGTGGGTGCGGGGGGGGGGGGGGGTGCGGGGGAGGCCTGTTTGACAGCATGCGAGGTGTTTTTAATTGTGCGCTTTACAAGTGCTAGAACGCACACGTGGATAGAAGCGTACACGACATGTCCATCCGTCTATCCATGGCCCCATGTCTATGATATGGGCATGACCTTTAATCAGGAATTACCTTCAAAGTGCTTGGTGGACATAAATCCCCACCCAACTGGTGTCCACCACAGGGGCCCCTTACTAAAATTCACCCCCCCCCCCCCATATCGAGTTTGTTCTCCGTACGTCTCACGCGTCAGGACATGTCGCTGATCTTCAACGGCGACGTGACCCTTTGCAAGGCCCAGGGCGTTGCAGAGGCGCTGATCTGGGTGAAGTATACCGAGCTCACACGACCGAATTCACCCCAAATGGTGGTTGACGTGGATATTTTTTCCTCCAACCACCTTATTTCAGCCGCCCAACCATTTTTGTTTCAGGTTGGTGACTTTTTTTAATTCACCCTCATTCCAACGATCATGGACGTGGACAGCATGGGATTCTCATCCTGAGTTCATGAACGTTAGTCACTTTTTGGGGCTGGACCATTTTGGTTGGGCCATCCACTCAGCCAGTGAGAAGGGACATCGTCTTCCAAAAACCCGAGGTCCTGTCAGCTTCCATGATTGTTGGAGGGAGGGCACTGGACAAGGGAACTTTGAGTTGCGTTACACCCCTATTTTACGTAGGCAAAGCCCAAGCTACCACACGGGGGTCCCCAACTGGGTTTTACACCGCTTAACCCCCCCAACAATGTGTAGCCTCCAAAAAGACACACCCACACGGCATGGCTTCCAGGAAGATCGTTTTCCCCCCCCTCCCCCCTCGCTGGTTCGGTCCGCTGGAGGCCATGTTTCAATCCGCGGCAGCGAATAGCATCCCCACCGAGTCCATGGGACTTGGCGAGCCCAGCGGTGCCACGAGCAAGATCGCCGCCCGGATGGCAAGCCTGGGAGCATAGGTGTCCTTTTTGCTTGGTTTGGCTGACAAATAGAGGGCGATTCCTGGTTTGCCGGGTGGTTCAATAATCTAGCAGGGCCATCTATTTGCGAAAAAAGGACACCTATGCTAGGGATGGTCGAGGTATCTTGGTCCCTGGCTCCCGGCCATCCGGTTCCTTAGCTGGTTTAGTGTTTTAGGTGGTTGAGTGGTTGGGTTTCCGAAGTTAACCCACGAAAAGTTAGTCACTTTGAGCAGGGGATCTGAAAACGGGCAGCCCAGGTATGTGTCCACATAGGATGACCCGCCCCGAGAAATTGGTGGTGTCCTGTTGGTTTCCTTGTCGTCCAAGCCCGAACGTGTTACCCTGAGAAAAACACGCATGGGTTTAGAGGGAAACCAAAAGGGCAACTTGGTTGGTTCCATACAACCCACTTTGCAACCTGGATCGTCCAAAGCGTGTACTTGTCATGCCTCTTCTTTGAAAAGTGTTTTTCAGGCAAACCGTTTTTTCCTTGCCTCCAAACACTTTTTGTTATTGTGCAACTCTTCTGGGACAAATCCATGAAGGCGAAACGGCGACTTTCCCCGACCAAACGTCGAGACCTCCCTGACCAAACGGCGACAAGCCCCGACCAAACGTCGACTTTCCCTGACCATGTTTCCAGCACATTTGTGTTTTTGTCGGCAAACGGCAAGCAACATGCACACCTGGAAGATTCAGGAATGTTCATATGTCATATGTACTGTTCTTTTGTTTTCTTTGTCCTTGGCTTGGTGAGTTTCTCGTTGCAGCCAAAAAGTGAGTTTGCCCCCCAGTCACCTGGCTGAGTCAAAGTGGGAGGGTCCCTTTGCGCGAAGGCTCTGGTCGCACCCGAAGAACGAGTTCGTTTTCACGCGAATTTTATGGGATGGTTCACAGAAACGCCAAAGGCTGAAAGTCTGTGGACACACACACAAAAAAAAACTCCCTGTTCACTCTTCTAGTTGGAAAGTGTTACATGTATATTCACGATGTATTATATATGTATATACACATGTTTACATAGAAATATGATAATACATGTATATCATAGACTTTAGACATAATACGTACTCTGGTGTATCCTTTCCCTGTGTGTGCCCAGGAGCAGTCTCGGCTGTGCCCCGAGCTTGACAGCTTCCGGCGCCAGCTTTGGGGCGACAGCTCTTCGGCATCTGGCGGCGTCGGGCTGGCGATGGAGAGTTTTATGGTTATTGTCTTATGGGTCATATGGTTTGAGTTGCAGCTAACACCCGGGTTCCTTGAGAAATGTTCTCTAGTTCTCGGACGTGCCATTTGTTGCCATGGGTCAAAATTCAAATCGTACCCCCCAGTGAACATCCAATTCAATCCCCACTAAAATAGGTTCTAACATGGGTGGTGCACCGAAAACCCCAAAATGGGATCCCATTGGTTTTGACCCACAGCCATTTGTTGCCATGACTTGAGAAGTTGCCCTCCGCGTTCCCACCAAGAGTCCGCCGGGTTTTTGGTTGCCGTCGCCTGAGGCGCCTTCACCATGCCCAAAGCCTTGGAGGATCTGCTGGGTGTGGCAGTGTCGGGCCCCAGCGCGGAAGCCCTGGCGGCCATTTCCCAGCCAATCCCCGCGAACCTGGAGGCAGGATGCACGGCTCGGGATCGCCTGGTTATCTCCTTAACTAGGTCCCCCAGCTGCCCTTTCTCACCTTTTTTTTTTGGCTTGGGAGGGTTCCCCTACTAAAATAGACAAAAAAAAAGGGTACCCTTATTCTAACCTCTCTACTGGAGGACCTAGTTGAGGCAAAGCAGGTTGATTCAACAGGTCGCCCAAAAACTTGCGGTACGATAAGTAGGGAATGAAAGCATGAACCCAGGCTTTGGTTTCCCCTTAAAGGAAACCACCAGTTGGATGGTTTATAGGGGTCATTCCATGTCTCATTCCCTACTGAGCACGAGCAACAACACACCTTGGAGGCGGAGGCCGAGTTGGGGCCTCCGGACATGCCGGACTTTGCGGACGAGGAGCGGGGGGTTGATCGATGACTTTGTGGGATCCGCCCTGCCAAATACGGACAGAGGTTTTTTTTTCTTCTCAAATTTCCTTGGCGTCTCTTCAAGATCAACCCAAAAAGGGTACCCTGAAAAAGGCAAGTCTTGTCTTGACGCCATTTGACGTCGCAGTATTGTTTGGGAAGGGCATGGCTGTTAAACTCAGATTCTATTTGCAGGCCCAAGCCCCGAACCAAAACAATACTCCAAACCAGAAGGTTGCAAATGAGGACTCCAAGTGTCTACCAAAGGGGGATTGACCAGTCCGGTTCTCCTGATGCTCCATGGTCGTCCATGGAACTTGGCCCGGAAGGTTGCGCTCGAGATCGACTACCAAAACATACCGGTGCCTTTTTCCCCATGGCCTCTGCGGGTTTGGTTTGGGCCCAACAGAAAATCGGTCCCGATCTTCCAGATACCCTCGGCTGGTGGGACAATATTTGCACCAGGCACCAGTATCTATGAAGCCCGAGTTGAATAATGAGGTAGCCTCCTTGCAACTGGTACAAGACTAAACGTGGCCAAAGACAGGTAAGATGATCCCCCTTCATGGTTCTGGACAAGAATCGACCGGGATCTCTTGGTTTCTGTGCTTTGACCGCTGCTCATTGTTTCTTTTCCCGCACGCTCCCACCCACAAACGCGGAGGCAACCCCAAGGCGCTTTGACCGCGGCTGTGAATTCAAGGCCGCACGTGCGTGCGCACGAGGACATGGGCAGCACCGGACACGGAGGCATGGAGGCTTCCAGCGAGTGCGGCGCTCCCTCCTCCACGCGCCTTGGGTGGAGTCGGTTGGCCAGGCTTGCTGTCCCTTTCTAGGCCTCCCAGCTAGGTGCCCTTTCTCACCCCTTTTTTGCCCTTTTTTGGTGGGGAGGGTTCCCCTACTAAACTAGACTACCGAAAAGAAGTTGGTACCCTTATTCTAACCTCTCAAATCTGGAGGACCTAGCTTTAAGCCCCAAGGGTCCGGTCCAAACTGAGGACCAGCAAACCATCCGCAAAACGGTCTCTAACTCCTGACATGCAGCTTTGAGAGACCACCATCCCAGACCTTGAGACCGTCACTTGTGTCGACTAGCCGTTTGTTGGCTTGGATGTGGGTCATCCGAATTGTCAGGCAATTTTGGAACTCCAAGAGTGGCAGCAAACCATTGGAATCCGACCACCGAACTTTTGATTTGGACAGATCCAGGGTTTCGGCTCCTGACTTGGGAAGCCGGAGGCATGTCCCCCGAACCAAGTAGGCTCAGTGTGACACTTTGTGAGGACCATTTGAGTGGCAAGCAACCAGTTCAGATGTTCCTTGCCTAAGTGGAAGTAGGTGACTGTTCTCCAAAGTGTTGCACCACTTACTAATGTGGAAGAAATCCTGCACTTTCAAAACATGGTTGGACCCATTGTTTGTTGGTATTTGCAGCGGAATCGAATCAGAAACCAGGGTGTCTGAACGGTGGTGCGAAAGCTTCCCACTAACTGGTGGTTTGGATTGGTGGTTTGGGGATTTGAACGGGTCCCAGTTAATTGAAAACACCCTTCCACCACCAAACCACTCCAAACCACCAATTAGTTGGTGGGAAGCGGATGGGGCGGTCAAATGGGTGTGGCTCAGAATTAAACAGCTGGGGTTACGCAGGTTTTGGTCTTTGTTTCCATACACCAAGGTGCCATTTTGGATTTCCATTTTTTTTCAGCCACGGCCATATGGAAGAGTTGAAGCACATGTGTCATCATCTGTATGGTGCCTTCTATTTCGGGCTGGCGCTGGCTCCCCTGGCGAGATGTTTCGAGCCACCGCCAAATTTGTTGCCCAGGCAGGAGAAGCCGAGAGCGCTGCCCTTGGTGGACATGTCGGCCTCGCAAGTCTTGGCCGCGCCGGCCAGCAGCAAGGACTGGGATTGTGTCTTTTTTTGGGGAACACGCCCCCCCCCAACAAAAAAAAAGTGGTTCCCAGCCATCCCAATAACTTTTTAGATCTTTTTAGGGTTTAGTCGTGGTTTTCGAATTTAACCCATTAAAAGTCAAGCTTTTAGCAGGGATCTGAGGACAGCCCAGAAAAGGAAATGGTGGATTTCCTGTGGTTTCCTTTGGCAGGGTTCCGTCCTCCAAGATGTTCTGCTGCAAGTTGTCTGAAGCATTCCTCAGGGCGGCCACGTCCTCCTTGCTGGGAACCCAATTCTCGATCCCGTGTGCTTCTCGAAGTTGATGTGGAGCGACCCGGACCGTGCTGGTTCCAGACAGAAACACTGCCATGTGAGCCCATTTGCGTTTTGTTCTGCACTGGCTTTTCTATTGAGCTCAAGAATCTTTCTAACGGTTGATTCCCCATTCTTTTCAACCATCGTTCTTTTCTGGGTTTCCGGAGGTTTTCTAGAAAGAAGGATCCCTGGAAAGAATGGGGAAGACTGCGCTAGAATCGAAGGCGAAGGGTCGTTTGTGGATCGCATCCATCGCTCCCGTTTGGTTTAGAGAAGGGTTTTGGATTGGCCTCTCCGTTTTGACCAGCCCGGCTCTTCAATCCTTCATTGCATTGTCCGTTTGGGGATTGGACACAATTCGGGGCTGCCAGAATCTGAAGGGGAGAATTCTCACTTGCCCAAAGCAAGTGCTCGACCTGATTCGACCTTTTGGTTTCCCCTGGCAGGTGGTTGGTTAAGGTTTCAATTCCTTCTCACTTCCTGAGTTCCTGGACTGTACGCTTGTTGGGTCTGGACCGTTTCAGTGGTAAACAACAAGCTTTTGGACTTCTGACGGATTCTTCCACTCAGAAAGGGCAGACACCTGGCTTTTGTCCCGGGCGCCCTTTTGGGGCGCAGACGAAAACCACCTCAAAGAGCTCGGGCGGGCCCCGTTCTTCGGGGCTCGCACGGCATGGCATGGCTCGCTCAACCAGGACGACGTGGTGGCTTTCGACGAGCTCTTCCAGAAGTTCTGCGGGGGCGGCGCCAACCAGTTCGCCTACTTCGACGAGTGCTGGTCCAAGACCCACAAGGCACCCGTGAAGTCTGAGTTGTTCGGAGATCAAAAGGCCCCACCCACCCACCCCCAAAGATTGCCCGCCCACCCCTTCTACCCACAAGGGTTCCCCCTGAGTTGCGGAGATCAAGAGGCCCACCGCCCCTGTCGATCGTCACCTCCCGGCTGCGTGTGTGCGTGGTGAGAACGTAGTTTTCCCATGTTTCCTCCCCCCCCAATCCCCTTTTAAGGGTCAAGACAAGCAGCCCAGATCCCATCTGAAAGCAAAAGCCCAGCCAGGGCGAGGAAGAGCGGACACAAAGTCAGCTGTGAAAAGCTCCGAAGGCACAGAAGATGATCGGAACCAATGCTTCCACACCTTTTAGGCCCATTGCATTCCAGCTTGTCTTGAAACGAGCACTCGCAAAACTGGTCCCTATGGTGTAACAGGTCGGATTTTCCGAATTGGACCCGCAAGAAGTGACAAACCTTTTTGTGGAGGGATCAACAGCAACCAAGTATTCGACAGGATCCCACTGCGGTGTCTCCCCTTGCGGCAGGCGAAGTCGAGCTTGGCGGACGCCGAGGGGGCTGTTGTGGAGGCCGGGTGCTCGAACGTGTGGCTCGAGTATCTGGGACGACTCAGTGGGTGGCACTCGTGACCGAGTCCAGCCCATACCTGGTGTGCCAGTTTTACCTAATTTTTCCCAACAGCTGGAAGCTATGGGGTCGATAGGTCGTGACCAAGTCCAGCCCTAAACAATCCTAAACACCCAGCAGTTTGTTTGTTCTTCTTTGATTCCCCAACCGCTGGAAGCTATGGGGTCGATAGGCCCAGATAGGCTCCGGGGTTCGGGGCTCTGAGGTAGGGTTGAAAAGGAGGCTTCCAGTTCCGGCGATGCCTGGGCTTGTGTTTCAGAAGGGTTTACCTTTCAACTCACCTACCCCAAAAACTCAAGGCCTTTTTTGCCGTGGCCGCTGGCTGTTGGGATCTCCGTTCTCCTTTTTCACATGTTATTGTTGGCATGTGAAAAACCACTCTGAACGCATTGTGTTTGGCATTCCCTGGGATTGGCCCAAGGTTAGTTGGCCTTAGTCTGCCTTTGGGCGGTTTCCCCTGATCATGTTTGCTTGTTTCACCAGCACCCCCGAAAAGGAACATCATGAGAGAGTGTTTGGATCTTAAGTGGTCTGGCAATAACCCACTACCAATCAGCAAGGTGAACTCCACTTGGAATGTGTAACCTATAGGTTTTAACAACTCACTAGAGGGCCATTCAAGAGATGGTTCATTGGTGCCGTAGTCCAAACACCTGTTTACTGGTTGGTAGTGCTGGTAGTGCGGACCCTTGAATCAGGGACACGTTGACCATTGCCGGTAATTAAGGGAATCACATTAGGGGTTTCGATCATGGCTCGTATGAACATACCCAGAAGCCCACAGTCCGATCAGGTGACCAGAAAGACGAGAGTTGTAAAGGGTCGGAGCCCGGGAGAATCTCTTCCATCAAATCCACTGAGACATGAGACCCACCAAATGGATTCCACAAACCTCAGACCCGTATTTACGGGCCTCCAACCGCGCAGGCCAAGGAGCCCAAAGAGCCCAAGGACCGGAGCTCCAAGCGCCCGCTGCCCCGCGGCCCGTGGTTTTTGTCTTTCCTTTGCTGAAACGGCTGTGGTCAAAATTACCACCAGGAATTGGACCGGCTTTAGTCCATGTTTCCTTCTACCAGGGTTCCATTCTGGGTACCTATTTTTGACCCACAGCCAAATGGCTGTGGTGGTCAAGAATCGGCTAACCCCAAAATTGAAAGCTGCGGTCCAATTCCTGGTGGTTTATATAAGTTTGACCAATATCCAAATCGAATCGCCGGATCTGCGCCGTAAGTTATTTGGCCCCTGACTAGAATGATGAAACCAACGGTATACCATTTGCTTAAGAACATTTTGTTATGTTTACCCTGTTTGGCTTTCAAGGGAATCAAACTTTCACTACCGGACGGTTGTTTGTTTATTTTCCAGAGGCTGAACAGCAAATGGACTTTTTATTCTGTTTTTTTATTTATTTATTTTTCCGGGTGCTTTCCATGGCCTGCCTAAATTACCTTGCTGGTGCCATAAACAGAGAATGAGGGAATGAACCGTTTTGGAATTCCGAATAAAGGAAACCATAGGACATGGATGGTTGATAGGGGTCATTTCCTCATTCCCCGCTGTGCGGCAAGTTACTAGGCTTGGATGATAGAAATGGTACGCCCGGTTTCCCAAGTGTTTGCAGTAGGGGACCCCAACAGTGGTTGGTCTCCTTTCGGTTTTTCCTTGAAAGCCAACTAAACGCAGATCCCAACAAACATGCAACTGCTGACACCAGTCTTTGGGCTCTGTGCAGTGTAAATGGCTTTGTATTTGCAGGAGTCCCGGGCAGGTTACCTATATAGCCTATAGCAATCAGTGAACGTGTTTTGTTGGGCTCCATTTCCTTAGCGTTTTATCGTGTTTTCCGTTGAACTGCCTGCATGTTTTGCAGCTTGGCAGCGCCCTGTTCGGTCTGAAACCGAATGTTGGGCTTGGGTTTCTCTGGTTCTGTCCAAGCGGGTCACGTGCCAAGGGTTGGGCCCGTGGCTTTCAGCCCAAGCGTTGCGCTGACTCCCTCTATTTGTTGTTCGTTGTTTTTCTTTCTTTCTGGTTTTTCTCGGGTGCCGCACTCACAGTGGTCAACACCCACAAAAGGGGGTGCCCTTTTTCTGTCACCGGACTGAGGTGTCGCACTCCCCTTTCCGGGCTTTGGGGAATGGTTCCAGTCCAAAGCTTCTGCGATGTTTGCCACTTGTGCGTTCTGGTCTCCATTCGGCTGTGAATGGATCTCAACTCTGTTTCTGGGGCGCTTCATTGGCAACCCCTGACCAAACCGGCACGTATTTACCCAGGGAATTGTCCGTTTTTCTAGGAGGCTCCCTTGAGCAACGCGATTTGTTGGAGTGGGCTGGTGTTTTCCGAGTGTGAATCTTTGAACTTTGACTTTTCGGTTGAAACAGGTCCAATTCTCCGAATTGGACCCATAAAAAGGTGAAACACCTTCTTCTCAGGTTCGACCTGACGAATCTGGAGGCGACCAAGCCCATCGAGACGGAGGCGGTGGCAAAGCACCAGATGAACGAGACACGGCGGCATGTTGTACACTCACTCCCTATGGTTTTGCAGATGGCTCATCCTTTTTCTGTCTAGGGTAACCCCTCCAAAATGGTGGTTTTCCAACACAAAAATGCGGTGATGGCTGGATGTTTCTCAAAAATGGGGACCCCTCCAGGTTGGTGGTTTCCTTTTGGATTCCCTAAAACCATTGAACTAGGGGTCCCCTATTTTTGAGGAAGCCCAATGTGGTTTGTATTTTTTTTCTTTTTTGTTCTCTCTCTGGCTTATGGTTTCTCTATTGGTTTGCCGACAGGTTCCCTAGCCCAAGGGTAGCCACTCCCTGAGTTCCTGGACTTTGGTCACTTCGGACAATCTCAGGAAGCGACACGATCTACGTGGGAACAAAAGGTTTAGCTGCTTGCAAAGGCAGACAGACCCACCCCAGATGAGTCGTTTTGTTTGTGTGTTTTAGAATCCCCCCTGTTTGGCGTCGTTTTTTTCAGGGAGCCCGGCGGAAGCTTCCGAGATCCGTTTGGGGGTTGGCCGATCTCAGGAGAAGGCGTCCCAGTGGCAGCTGCGGAAGGACGTGCCGCCCTACATGATCGATCGCATCACCATGCCCAGCTGGCAAACCTGGTCCAAGGCCGCCGCGATCCACGGGTTTTGATGAATCTAAGTACGGGTTTCCTTTAGTGAGCCATGAACCATGGGTTTCCTTTGGTAAAATGTGGGCTTGTCTCCAAGGGGGACCTCAAAATAGGTGGAGTTCCTGGTTGTTTCCCTTTGAAACCATCCAACAAGGGTACCCTCCAAACATGCTACACCCATGTTGGGGTTTGTCAAAATTAGGGCAACTTTTTGGCATCCCTTTCATGTAAGTTCAAGAGGGCTATGATTCCCTAACAGAGAACTTGAGGGTAACCTCGAAGACTCGGAACAGTGCGATTACAAGGGTATTGGTTTGGGTGGCCCTCTTTCTCTCGGTTGCGCAGGTTGATTAGTTTTCGAGAGTTCACTGTCCACTGTCCACTTGTGTTGTTTGATGGCAATGTGGTTGAATATATCTCGTTTCGGGTCAGATTAAACATCACCTCTAGCCCGCTTGTAAGTGGATTGTTTTTGGGTGATGTTTGCAGGGGACATGTTAGGAACTCTCATGTGACACTCTCTTCCAATATCCAGTAGCAAGGCTTGCCTCTTGATGGTGTACGCTTACCGTCTCCAAACTATATGTCCAAAACTGCCTTCCCAACTGCGCCCGAGTGCACGACGCAGGCCTTTTGAGATCCCAAACATTTCTGCAGGTCAAAAGTTGCCTGTTGACCTCATCAATTGAGCCCTGCTCAGAGCTCAGAGTGGGTGGCACCCCACTGAATCGACACAGTGGATCCCAACCATTCTAGTAGGTCACCAATTATTGTCCTTTTGGTTTTTATATTGGGGGGGGGGGGTCGGGGTTCCCTTTACCTACAATACCAGGTAAATGGATCCACTCAGTTGTGTCTCTGCTTTGCTCCGGTGGTTTTTCTTCCCCCCCCCTCGCTTTTCTGGGGCTTTATACGCGCGAAGCCGCAGGTGGATTTCGCCTGCCTGGGTTTGCGCCCGCACCTGATGCTGAAGCTGGTGCGCAAGCCCCCGCCGCCCAACGAGGGGCCCCACGGCTTCTCGGACCTCTTCTCCACGGTGGTGGTGGAGAACAACGAGGCGACCGGGAAAACCTTTTTTTTATATAAACTTGCAGGTGACCATCATTAAGGCCGAGCATTTGTGACGACCCTTGCAGGTGCAAGAAGACAAGGTAGAGAACGTGCCGGGCAAAACAGTTGATTGAACGATGTGTACACGACCGCAACGGCTTTAGTGTAGATTAGTGGTACGATTTGAAGGTGTTTTTACAGGGATGTGACAGCATTATGGTGCACTTCTCTGTTTATGTAAATTCTGTTTGGGACAGACGCATGTAATTGGTATTTTGTGTATTTTGTTCTTCATGTGCGTAAGATTTGTCAAAGTTACGGGTCAGAACTGTCTTTCAACGGCAACAAAACGAGGGAATGACCCCGAGAAATGGTTTCCTTGAGAGAATCCACAGGTTCATTTACACCCGGAAGGTCATTCCCTACCTCTCGCACCAGCAAGAAAAGTGAGACCCAGACAGACGGGGGCCCAGGTCGTTTCATTTTTTAGCACTTTCGCGCTCAGGGATTGACCTATGGACTGAACACAAAGATGTCGTGTTTGGAGGGCTTCAGGCGGATTTTTCTCATCCCCTTTTTGGGTGGTTAAAATGTCAGCTTTAGGACCAATGGATGTCCTTCAGGATGTTTGAAGTGGCCAAGAAACCGAACCCGCACCATGGGCGGATCTGTCAAGTCTGGACTTGGTCTACGTTTGCTTCTTGTTGGCAGTATACAAAGTGTTTATACATTGCTAGCAAGTTACTGCGCTAGCAAATTCGAAATTATTGGGTTTCAAACGTGCCTATCTTGGGAGGCAATTATTCCTCAGGGCCACTGGGTAGTGACGTCATAGGGAAGTAGGTCAAATAGCAGCATGGCAGTAAGCTTTCCTTCTTCCTCGGGAATTCTTTTCACGCTTAGGCTTAAACATCGCCTTTTGGGGGGCAGTTTTCGGTGATTGTCTTTTGGGGTGATGTGAAGGGTATTGCAGCACCTTCCAACAATCTCCATGTCTAAAATCCCAAGTAATTACTGTACTGGGGGGCATAGGTGTCCTTTTCAGCTTATTTTGTTTAGAAACAGATGGCACTGGTTTAGGTTGCTTTTGTTCCGTTGACCAGGCCCATCTATTTTCCCAGAAAGGACACCTATGGTTGGGGGTGGTTCCGTTCTTCCTTTCTGCTTTCTCGACATTTCTCCCCGCCAGGCCTTCCCATGGCTGGCGTCCGAAAAGGCCGCTCGCAGGGACGCAGCCTGGCGCACCGGAAATGGGAAGGCACTTTGGGGACCTCACAAAGACGAAAAGGGACGCGGTCGATTTTGATTTTCGCGACGCCCTTCCTACCAAAACGGTTTTGGTTAATAGGGATGGGTCACTGTTGGTTTTTCAAGACGCCCTATTTCCCACCTGGGGGGTCGATCCAAGCCAAGGTTCGGGAATTTGCGATGATGGTCCATATGGGAGGGACCAGAAGGGGACCGCACTCGAAAGTTTCCCGCAAAGCAAAACAGCAGGGCACTCCTTACTTTGCCCATATCGTCTGAGATTTGTTTGGACTGCGCCTCACGTAGAGTACATAGACTATGACCATGCGGTAGACTCCCATGGCCAACCCATTTTCAGGATGTCAACACTTGCTGGAGCTCAGTAGGGAATGGACCCATCTTCAGGATGTCAACACATGGCCTTCCGGGCTTTCGGAATCAACCTGGCATTCCCTTAAAGGCAACAGGGGATGGTTTTTTCTCGGGGTTATTCCAACTCATTTCCTGCCTATCGAACCGTCGCAAAAACGCAACCGGCGCTATCTTAGGTTCTCCCGAAATCGGGGACCATGGACTCCTGTTGTTTAGGGGTATATACAAGCTCTATGAGCATACCTTGAGTAAGGGTCTCTTCATTGATTCGTGCTCCGGGAACAAGGCAACTCACTTGCCGAGTTTCTGGACTTCACACTTTCTGGGCAAGATCTTTTGAGGGATCAAGAACAAGTCTGTAAGCTTTTTCTGATCAAACCTTGATTGCTATTGGGTTGGATCTTTAGACTTTAACTGTTTGGAAAAATAAGGGTGTTTTCCACTAAACCCCCAAAAAAGTTAAACTTTTTGCAGGGGGGTCAACAGCAACCAAGAAACCAGAAAAAGACGCGAAGAAATAGCTATAAGGCAAAACGGTGCTTGGTGCCTCCACGCGCCGAGGATGCCGAGGACGAGCTTTTGGGCGAAGAGAACTTCGAGGACGATGGCAGCGGCTTGCCGGCGCATTTGGAAGTGGACCCTCAGGAGTCGCGCGAGACGACGTGCGATCCATCGAGCCGATGTGGGATCGATCGAGGGGAGCGAGGGGCGCAGTGCCTAAAAGTTGCAGCTGAACCAGCCGCATCCAACCACAAAAGTCCCTGGTATTTTTTTTCACTTGGGTTCCGGAGTTCCTGGACTTCCAACTTTATGGGAACATCATTTTGGTGGCAAGTAAACAGCTCAGACTTTGTTTCTTTGGTGCATTTTGCTTGGATGTTAGGACTTTAACCTTTTTTGCCAACTATAACGTGTTTCCTTTAACACCACTAAAAGTTAAACTGTTAGCAGGGGAGCGGAAAGCAACCGAGGTTTGACCAATCCAGTGGGAAGTGAGAATGCTGGTAAGTTGCTGCACGGTTTTGAACTTGTTCCCTACTTGCAATCCTGGAAGCTAACGCTCGGAAGGTGTGTGAAGACCGCTCGCTCTTTTCGGGGGTGTGAGTCCATATGCCACCTGAATTTTGCAGGGAACGAGGGAACCACATGGACGTTTGGTTGGAGATATCCAAATAGCTGTGATTTTCAAGCATAACGTAGCTAGCCAAGAAAAACATTTTCATGATGAACGGTGTCTCAATTGTCCATTCTTGTGTCAAATTCATGCTACCAAGGTTGCCAGCGGTTTTTCAATTGTCAATTTTTGTGTCAAATTCATGTTGTTAAGGTTACCAGCCGGGAGCCCTGAACCATCCGAACAGATCGATCCCATTTGTTTGCGGAAAATGCTCGATGGCAGGAGCTGTTCTTGGGGCCGGACGACAAGGCGAGGGCAGAAATTGGATTCCTTTTTGAGCCGCAGATGAACCAAGCGAAGCTGAAGGGGTCAAGGGGTAGATTCTGTTTCAACCCTCAAGAGTTGGCCCAAGGGGCTTCGGCGGTGTTTCCTGTGGTTTGAACCTCTTTGGGGGGCCATTTTGAGTGGGTTTGCCTCCTGTAAGGTGAGGTTAAAAGGCCCAAAGAACTAGCATGGGGTTGTGGGATACCTGAAAAAAACAAGTTTGATGTCGTTTTTTTATCCAAATAACCAAGCTCTTGCCCAATGAACCACTCATTTGCCACCTACTCACTCTGCTTTTGCGGTTGCTGTGGCCTGCTTGGCTTCTTCAATTCTGCCTGGTTGGGCACCTCTGCGCCTCCCTCTTAGCACAGCCTTTGCAATGCCGCTGCCTTAGGCATGTACGCAAGTTGAATTCCATGGATTTCTGTGCGCGCAACTCCAACCAAGGATCATATGCACCATGCTCCCCATGCTCCTTTTGAACTTAAACGTGGAAGCAAGAAGGGGTCCTCCCGTGGATTCCAAAAAGGGGTTGTGGGTTGCCGGCCAGCGGGTTTTAAAGGGGGCTTCCGAGAACTCGTTTTGGTTGGGTCTTCCCCCCATTGAACCAGAAGGGCCGAGTTGCGTCAGGTGCTGCCCGGCGGTGATGGGGATGAGCTCGGCGAGGACACGGCCGGTGACTTCATGGCTACTCGGACGGAGAATTCTCGCCAGGCTCCCTGGACCTGCGGAAGATTCGAATTTTGGGCCCTGATTTATCAACTGGTTGAGGAATACGGGGACTAGGTCCCCCAGTAGTGCCCTTCTCTCCCCTGTTTTGGGGGAGGGTTCCCCTACTAAAATAGACTACAGAAAAAAGGGTACCCTTATTCTAACCTCTCTACTGCAGGACCTAGGGGAGTGTGCCATCCTAGAGGGGATTCTTCACTTTTGCGGGCAGCCCGGAAACCTTCTCGGCACTGACTATTGCGGGGTCAGCATTACTTTTTCCCACGTCTCCTCTCCCCTTGCAAAAATTGGGGGGCCTCTTGTGGCGTGGAATTGTGGTGTCCTTGTTCAATCAAATTTCAGAGATGACCTTTCTTCGCCTTACGCTACTACCCTCCAACTTCTCTTGGAGCACGTTCACCCTTCTCAGCTTCTCAGTTCGGGGGACTTGATTTGGCCAATCTTTGGTGTAACTTGGGCATAGATCGAAGGGCATTTGCCAGACGGTCTCATATTGTTTCTCCCATCCGACTGGGGAACCCTTTTCTACGTGGCCAAATGGGTATGATCTTAAATTGAGGACCCTTTGGTGGACATCATTTAGGAAGAATGTCCACCATCCATTTTCGAATTTCCAACTCTGAAACAAACTCATTGCCAAATGATGTCCGCCAAACGGTACCTTGGTGGCTCCCAGCCATCCGGTTCCATAGCTTTTTAGCCTTTTAGTGTTTAGTGGTAGTTTCCATTTAACCCCCGAAAAGTTCGTCACTTTTAGCAGGGGATCTGAAAACGGGCAGCCCAGGTACTACTGCAAAAAGCGCGACCTGACTTTGAAGCCAAAACTGGGGTCACTAGTTTGAACCTCTCTGAAGGTGATCAAAGTCAGATCAAATGAGGGATGTGTCCCTTGAACCCACCACATTTGGGGGGTGACTTGGTTTTTACAGTATGTTTTTATATATTTTTCTTTTTCTGGAGGTTCTAAGATGTTTCCCTTGAACCCACCACATTTGGGGTGACTTTGATCAGTAAAATAATGAGGCCAGACAGCCAAAACGGGGGTCGGGTTCGGGGTCACCGGAGGCTGGCCTGGACTTCGAGCTAGCGGAGAAGCCCACCTCCGCGGAGAACGTGGACATCGGCTACAGCCGCAACTCCAAGTTCGTGGCGCCTCGGATTTTGTTTGGCTTCGGCTGGCGGAAGGGACAAATTGTTGGAGGGGTGTTTTTTCAAGGGCTGGTTTGTTGTGTTTTGTTTCTTTCGCTTTTGGCTTCTTGGCTTTTCGGCAAATTTGTTTCTTCCGACGGAATTCGGGCGACACGAGACGCAAGGGAAATGAGGGCCGTGATTAGGGGGTCGGATGGTTGCATGGTCGTTTTTGGTTTTTTTTGGCTGGTTGGGAAGTCGGAAGGTTGGAAGTTGGAAAAATTGAAAAAGTCGCATGGTGTTTGGTCAGCTTGCGGTTTTGCACGGCAAGACAAAGCTGGGACACTCGTTTGGTCTGGTTGTCTTTTTAAAAACCCAAGCAGGACATAAGGCTTGGTGTCTTGCCCATACTTGCACTCATATGGTTATGTCTGTGTGTGTGTGGGTCTGTATGTCTCGGTGTCTGTGTATCTCTGTGTCTGTGTGTCTCTGTGTGTGTGTGTCTGTTTGCGTGTTTGTGTGTTTGTGTCTGTGAAACGCTGCTTGTCTTGTTCGGTTGCTTTCGAACTTCAAAGCCGTTCCCATGGTCGGAATCCGTGTTTGGGGGCTTCCCTCTCAAAACACGTCCCCCAGAGTGCGCAGCGGACGCAATGTGCAATGGCTCCAAACCTCAAGCAATGGCACGCCACTTTCGGGTAGAGAAATGATATTGGGTCCTTTCGTGTTTCCTTTGTCAGGCAAAAACAGGTTATTCGGTCGTGTTCTTAGTTGTGGGTATGTGGGTCTGGGTCAAAAGCAGTCCACCAGGGGCACGCAGGTTTTAGTCCTTGGTTCCATTCACCGTTCCATGTTGCTTACACATTTGTTTGACCCACAGTAGTGCCCTTTTACCCTTTTTTGGTTGCGAGGGTTCCGCTACTAAAATAGACTACAGCAAAAAGTTGGTACCAACTCATTCTAACCTCTCAAATCTGGAGGACCTAGTGGGTCTATGAAGTCCTTGGTTCCATTCACTAGGGCAAGCCATGTTGCTTACATATTTTTGACCCACAGCCATATGACCCGGCGAGTCTGAGTCGCTCGCTTTTTTCTGCTTGCAGGACGTGAAGCTGGTGAAGAAGCATCTCTGGGGCTGCCTCGAGAAAGATCTCGGGAAGGCGGAGTCCAAGATCGCATCCAGGAGCTTCCAGAGCCTGGTGTCCCGCCTCTTGGATTCTCAGTAGGGGTGTGTGCGGGTGTGTGTGTGTGTGGGTGTGGGTGTGGATGTGGGGGTTAAAAAGGTTGAGGGGAAACCAAAAGGACGACAAGCTTTATTTGGGGCTACTTGTGGGTGAATGGTTGAAGGGAAGCCAACATGACGACAAGTTTTATTTGGGGCTGGCTACTTGTTGGTTAACGGGTTGAGGGGAAACCAAAGGGAAGACAAGTTTCATTTGGGGCCAAAACCCTACTTTGCAACGTAGACAGCATTTGCACACGGACAAGTATCTCAGTGGCAAAGCCAAGTTTTGAGCCTTTTCGCTATTTTCTTGGTTCAGTTTGCTGGGTGAGCAATTCGCCAGCATCAAAACATCTTCACATCTTCACAAGCAACAGAAGGGTGAACAAAGGGTCAACAGTTCCTGTGGTTTAACTCTTCTCGGGACCTGTGAAGCCTCTTTTTGGTTGGGGAAACCACTCTTGAATCGGCATGGATCCTTCGGTGGGGTACGTCCATGTTAGATCATGTTGCGTGTGATGTTATTTGGTTTAGCCTTTGCTGTAAGTGGGTGATGTCTACTTCGCCCCACGGTCCCAAGTACATTGTAAGGCTTTTGGAGCAACAAACGGGACTTTTCCCCTCACTACCCACCAAAACCAGGGGGTCCCGTAGATTTTGGTCTGCTGCGTTTAATAGACCCACCCTAAGGGTCATGACCCCCGCCGGATCCTCCAATGGAGACCCCGACTCCTCACGGGGCCTCAAAAACAACCTATTTGGAGGGCCCCAAAACAGTCGGGACTCATCGGACCCTTAGGGCAGGGGGTTGCTGGGGAGGTTTTTTCCGCCTGAGGCACGGTGTCCGCCATGCCAAAGGGCGAGTGCGAGAACTTGAGCGCGGCGGTGTGCTTCATCTGTGCCTTGCACCTCTGCAACGAGAAGAACCTGGAGCTCCAAGTGGATCCGGCCAATCCCTTTGGGGACTTTGCAGTTGTGGCGCCCTAGGCGGCCAACAACCGGAGACCGAAAAGACAAAGGCCATGAATGTTAAGGAACCACCTCCAGAGGTGGTTGGTGGACATGAGCTCATGAGCCCCCCTTTTTGGTGTTCACGACAGGGTCCCTTGTCAAGATTCGCACAGTTTGCCACCCTTAACAGGGGTCGGTCGGTACCGCCAGTGTCTGAATGTGGAGATGCTGGGGTTGGTATCTCTGTCGGCATGTGGCGTGTAATTAATTAAAGGGCTTACGAGCAAGGCCTACCTGCAGCAATTCGTGTTGAAGACCATGCTCTTGGTGAACCATAGATGTGTTTTCACCTGAACATGGCAACGGATTATTTTTGAAAGTAAAACAATGTGTTTTCACAACAAAATGGCAACGGATTCCTTTTTGGGTAAAAAACACAACATGCCGCCTTCTTTAGCCAGAAAGGTGTCCTAGCCCTGAGCTTTGGACTTGCTCGGCCCTTTATTCCCTTTCTCACGCGCAGTGTGCATCAATTCAAAAAGTCCGCCGCGGAACGAGCTCGCGGGCTGGAGGCCACATGTTCCCTGTGTGCTTCCGAGCTTGGGTTGCAGCTAGGAAGGGACAGTCCAAAAAAGGGGTCGTGAGCCCTTTATGTTGGGTAAGGACCCCATTTTTGAAGGGTCATGGAGACTCCAGGTACGCTGGCAACACGACTTGTTGATTCTTCGCATGATGTCGGCTAAACTCCTTTGGTGCAAGGTTTGCATCGTGCTTCGTCTTCGGTTGCAGGACGTGCTGCACTGGCAGGAAGACTGGGTGGGAGCTCCCATCCTGCCGCATCAGGCAGAGCCCCTCGACAATCAAAGTGGTGTGGGGATCAGGCGTTGCTCAGGCGTGACAACTCTCTTCCCAGTGGTTCAGCCGCACCCTCTACATCCATTTTTTTGTTGATGGGTTCGGGACCTAGAAAACCTAGAAACTGTGTTCCAATGCTTTGTCTCCCCAGGGGTCAGTGGTCATTGAAGGCGGTGGTGGGCGCCCTTCAAGTTCTAGTGGGGTGCCGAAGAGGGACCAGTTGGACACCTTGGAGATGCGATGCAGTTTGCCCACTGAGTAAGTAAGAATTGAGACCTCAGAAGTATGTTGAATGTTGACCTCAGAAGTATGTTACGTCAGAAGTAGGTAAATTGTTTACTGTTGTTCAAGCAGTGGTTGAAACATGTGCGGACAAGTGCTCGGCCCGAACCTATTATCTTTTTCGCAACAAAAAGAGGACCCCTTTCAGCCGGAAGCAAGTCGGTACTCGAGGAGCTTGTCGGGTCCAATTGATGTTTGTTTGTTTTTTTCCGCATAAACCACAAGGATGGGTCCTCCACGTTGGAAACCACATGAAACCACAGGGTGTTGTTTCCCCATGGATTTTGCTAATGTCTTTTCTTGAAACCGGGATTGTCATAAGTTTTGAAGGGAACCGACACCCCGGTCCGGTCCTTGGGTCTGCCCAAACTTTTAGCTTCGGTTCGCCTGAGGTGCATCGCCCCGTGGGCGTGTACTGGTCAGCCCTTGTTCACGCAGGACGGGTTCACATGCGGTCGAGCGGCGGAAAACCTCTAGCAATCAGTTTGGAGAGGCGCTTTTTCATTTTTTCGTGGATTTCACAAACAGTTTCTGTGTTGGTGCTTTTTCAGTGATCTTTTAGTACTCTTTTAATATCCTGGCAGGTGTGGATCCACACAAGTCACATCCAAAGCGTTTTCTAGAGTACCTCTACAGCCGTAGTTGCACCCATAGTTGTTGTTCGCCACTGTCAAACAGAACCACCGTACACAGTGTCCCTTTTCCCTCCACCGGAGAAGCAAGCATCTATGGGTTGAGACTGTTTCTATGCAGCGGGTCACTTTTTGCTGTAAGACCACCTTTCACTGCCCTTTGTTCGCTATGGGCACAGCAACTTCCCCGTCACTGCTTTTGGAACAGTAGGTCGCAGCAACTTCATTGCGGCCAGGCCGAAGTTTCTCGAAGGCTCCAGCTGTTTCCCAGAGTCTGCCCGCTCACTTCCCGAGCTCTCGGGCTTTTTGGTGCCTTTTTGGGCAGGCCATTTTGGTGGCAGATCTTTCCAGGTCCCCCAGTAATGGGCCTTTAACCCTTTTTGAGGGAGGTTCCCCTTCTAAAATAGACTACAGAACAAAAGAGTACCCTTATTCTAACCTCTCTACTGGAGGACCTAGATTTTTGGACCAATCCACTAAGGAAGTGAGGCCATCCATGTGGGTCATGGGTTCATTCCCACATCTCACTCCCCGAGTTGCCGCACTTGCACCACTCTTGGGAATTGGAAAATAAATCTCAGCGGCAACCAACGAAAATTGCCCCTCCTCACTTCCTGAGTTCATAAACTTTAGACTTTTTGGGTTTGGATCATTCTAGTGGTAAGTTTAAAGTTTGAACTTTTGTTTGGGCCATCCGCTTAGTGAGGGACTTGTTTTCGGGCCATCTACTCAAGTGAGAAGCTCGAAGCCCGTGTCGATCGATCGCAGCACCTCGAGAGTTCGCCCAGGATGCCCCGGAAGTGATGGATGCGGAAGCTTGTCTCGGTGGCCCGGCCTAGGTTCAGCGATCGGGTTCTCAGGTGCCAGAAGTTTTTAGCTGCGATCCTTTTCTTGCTGCTGCGAGAAGTAGGGAATGTGGGAATGAACCCAGCCTTTGGTCCCCTGGTAAGCAAAAAGGAATGGTTTGTAGGGGTCATTCCCTACTTGCCTGCTGAGCACCAGCGAGTTTCCCCCTAAGAAAACTTTTGTTATATGGGAGGGATTTGTTGCGAACAAGCTTCCTGAAAAACTGGACTTGAGTCACTTTTTGAGAAGACCATTTTAGTGGTAAAAACAAAGTTTGGACTTGTTCGGGGCCATTCACTCAGGAAGTGAGTGCTTGAACCGGCTTCCTGGACAGAGGGTGAGGCACATCTGCATGTCCGCGCGACTGGCAAGAGCTCAACTTTGAATAGCGATGGACTGCTTCCCTCGACTTGGTGGTTTGGATATTTCGGGCTGGTTTCCCATTTGCCCTCTACCATGTCACGAAAGCTAGCTTTAGCTAGCTGAAGTTTCTCCTTGCGTAAGCAAGGTAAGGGGCTCAAATGCCGAATAATTGATTTGTTCAATTATTTGAGCCGAAAAGATTGAAAAACATCAATTATTTAGACCCCCCCCCCCCTCCCCCCCCTCCCCCCCCCCCCCCCCCCCGGTCTCAGGCTCGATTCCTCCCTGGTCCATCCCCCCCCGGGCAGTGGCTCAGTGTTCAGCAGTCTCGGTTTGCCCGTTTTGGACTTGGTGCTACGAACTTTTACATGTTCCACCGATTCAGCTTGTTCATTTGAGACCTCAGTCTTCTCGGTAAACCACCTCGCAAGAATCTTTGCACACGCAGCATGCAGAACCCAGAGGTGCTTTCAGACAGCTTCTGACGCCTCTCGTTGTTTTCATTTTTCAAGGTTTGCCACGCCACCATGTGCGTTTGCATGTCGCATCCTACGAATCTTGCCGGGCCTCTCGTTGTACACAAGCTACCTATGAATCCACTCTGTCACCGACCCATCTCATGCAACAACTGCTAGCTTTCGTTCACCCGCTCCTCAAGTTACAAGAACCAGGGTTTACATCCCCAAAACGGGACGGAAATTGTGAAACTGAGCAACACATAACAAGCTCGCCGAGCATAAAGCGAGCTCACGGACAGGTTTGCAAAAAACCTAACAGGCAACCGGCCATGTTGAGTTGTCAATGATCCAAGCCGGATTTGGATTTGGCCAGTATAGAGGGCAAACGAAGACACCCCAATGTCAGCTTTCCCGGAGAGAAGCCAAATGAGGAGTCAATACCAGGTGTTTTCCACTTTTCTCAGAGCGAATCTGCTCCAAACTGATCCCAAAAGCGTGAATCAGCGCCGGCGCCTTTTGCGTGGTTGTTGTTGGGAAGCATGTTTTTTGTTGTTACATTTTTTGCTTATTGTGGTTCAGTGGTTGAATTCCAACCACTTAACTGCTAAAGTTTTCGTGTTTTTTGCTCCCTTTCCAACGTCAACCAAGTTTAGGTTGCAGGGGAAATGAAATGAAATGGCTATGGGTCAACACCCCCTTTTTCCCAGTGAACATCCGATTCAATCCCCTTTAAAATAGGTTTTACCATGGCTGGTGAATTCAGCTACCAACCAAACTTCCCCCAGAATTGGTTCCTTTTTTTTTGGGGGGGGGTCCCCTGTTTTGGGGGTCCCCTTTGTTGGTGAATTCAGCTACCCCAAAATGGGTATGGCTCAAAATTACAAAGCAGGGGTTACGCAGGTTTTGGTCCATGTTTCCACTTACCAGGGTTCCATTTTGGCATCGGATTTTTGAGCCACAGCCAAATGGGATCGGTCCCAACCCGGTTTTGGATCAGGAATCCATGGCCCGCCCAAGTGCGGGACCTGCTCGCTGCTGTGCAGCGGCCATGCGAAGGCCCGGCCGGGTGGCGACGAGTTGGATGGCTTCAACTTGAGTGCATTTTGCCACGGGATGTTTGGATTGAACAACTTTTTGCCAACTCATTTGGGCTTTCCGCATTAAACAAGTAAAACAAATATAAACTTTTAGCAGGGGTGCAGAAAGCAACCGAGTCAAGTGGCTCGTATGTTTGCACTTCTCTTTACACATGTTTGGGTGTGGTACCATAATTGTAATTATAAGACAACTACAACTACCCTCAGGGGTAATAATGATAACTCCCAGAACTACCCAGAATAACCCATGACTAGAATTATCAATTATTATACCATAACTACCCATAACTATAATAATACCATAGTTATGGGTAAGTTGGATTTCCGAAATAGTGGTACCATAGTTGGGTCCGACCTATAGACGCTTGATTTGAACTCCTTTACACATGTTTGGGGTTTACCCTTAAGAGCTATGGTTCTTTTGGGCTGTGGTTTTAAACTTAAGAGCTATGCTTATTTTGGGCTGTGGTTTTACACATGTGTGGGGGTTTACCCTTAAGAGCTATGCTTCTTTTGGGCTGTGGTTTTACACGTGACACATGTAAGGGGGTTTACCCTTAAGAGCTATGGTTCTTTGGGCTGTGGTGAAACCATTCATTACACATTCAGGCTACGGAGAACGAACGGTATGTGCCGGTGCTTTCCAGAGTGTTCAGTTTTGACCCAGTCGTTCAGCAATGGCGGAGCCTAGAAAGGAGTCGTCCCTTTGGGGCCCTGGCTGGGCTTCCCATTTTGTTTTTTGTTGTGACCGGACAGCAATCGCACCGGGAGTGAGGCTTAGGCGAAGTGAAAGGCCATGAAACGCCCTCGGAGCTCTTAGGCTCGGGGGTTGAGTGCAGTCGTCGGCAGGAAGTGACAAAGTGGCATGCCCATTTCGGAGACAGAGGGCCACTCGGCTTGGGAGCTTCCCCCAATGGGGTGTTCAATCCATGAGGTGAGGCTGTGACCAGCGTAGGACTAACCATTGTCGAACTGATAACAATGGTTATGCACTGCTTAAGCGGGTTGACCCCACAAGCAAAGCATGTTGAGGGGGCTGTTTCGCACATGGAACCTCACATGGTTGACAGTGGTCGTCTGAGCTTGCCACTGCTTGTGGTGCCAAGGGAACCCTTTCTAAGTGACGAAGTACGTAGTCAAAGGGATGGTCCACTTAGGTATCACAGAAACCGAGTTTTCACAGCCAGAGCCATGCCTTGGCTTTTGTTTTAGCTGTTGGTTCTTTCGGTTTGTCCGTTTTGAGTGGGTGGTTGCAAGCGCAAACAACGCTCTGTTCTCGGAAAACATGCAGGAATTTCTGGCTATACCTTCTTTGGTGGCTTGCAAGGATGCACCTGGGATTTTGCTTTGGCATCGGCCCGTTTGTGCCAGGCCGGGTCCATAAGGGGGTGCGCACTCGTTTTGGTCCTAGGAGTGGTTTTGGTTTTAGTTTCCGGAATCGGCCGGGAGTCGTTTTGGTCTTGGCGTGTGCGTTGTTTTGGTCCTAGTTGCAGAATCGATTCGGTCTTAGTGCTTTGGTCGCTCTATCGGTCCCGGAAAGATGTGAGTTTCGGCCGCAGCCGTCGGCTCAGGGTTGATTGGTTGATGTATTATTGTATCATCATCTATTAGATTTGATTGTTTGATTGATTGATTAATTTGACTTGAATTGAATTGAATTGATAGGATTGATTGATTGGTCGGTTGGCTGATTGATTTGATTGATTTGATTTGATCTGATATGAGGGTTGATTTGATCTGAATTGATTGGATTGACTGATTCATTGATTTGTTTCAGTGACTGGTTAATTTGATTGAGTGAGTGAGTGAGTGAGCGAGTGAGTGAGTGAGTGAGTGAGTGAGTGGGTTGACTGATTGATTTGTTGATTGATTTAGTTAAGTTGAGTTAAGTTGAGCTGAGTTGATTTGAGTTGAGTCGGGTTGAGTTGATTCGAGCTGAGTTGAGTTAATGTGAGTTGATTTTAGTTGAGTCAAGTTCAGTTGAGTTTCTTTGAGTTGTTTGGAGTTGAGGAAGCAAGGTATATGTGGGAAACAGTTCCTCGGAACTTGGTGCGTGATAGTCCATCTTCTAAGGGCTTCTTCTCTTACACCCTGAGACGACACTCACAGGCAATTGCCTCGAGGGTAGATGTCCAGATCCAAGCCTATCGTCATGTGCCATATACGTCCGAATACACAAACCCGAATATGGCTGTGGTTCAAAAATCCGGTACCAAAATGGGTTGCCCTGGTAAGTGGAAACATGGACCAACACCTGCGCTTTGCCCCTCCTGTTTAATTTTGAGCCATACCCGAATCTGTTTGTCCAGCCAACAGCATTGCCTCGATCCCTTATAGCGAAATCCCGCCGGATTGTTCACTCCCTCAATGGGATGAAGGCAGCTAGCGGATGGATATGGATGAGATGTTCCCTTTGTCGCAGTTTTTTCGAGGTGAATTCGCCTTAGAATAGTTGCTCCATGTTGTCCAGACCCAGCCCTTTTCTTGGTGGCTTCCGGCCATCTCCTTAGCTTTTTAGTTTTTTAGTGTTTGGAGCGGAAATTACTCAAAGTTACCCTTCCTCCCACTAACATAGCATTTGTGGGACGGCACCCGGAAGAGCAATTTCCTCTTGAATGGACCCTCTGTCAGGTGCAATGTTAGTGGCACGGAGGGTAAACTTTTGTCGGGGGATCTGAGGACAGCCCAGTGTTGGGATTCCAGGTTCGCTGAAGCATCGGCCCCAGATCAAGTTCTTCTGGCTCGCCCCGAGGACATACCGGCATCGTGATGCCACAGTGCGAGTGAGCTACTCTGCTGTGGTCAATCTGTGACGCCTGTTCAACCCAGTTGTTCAGTCCCTCAACATATGTTTGGTTGAGGGCTTCAGCCAAAATGGAGTGGCTCCCCCAAGAAGGGCTCCAATGTAGTGGGGTGCATTTATTTGTCATGTGTTTGTTCGGTGTTTTTAGATGGCGAACGGACTGGGCAACTGGATCCTTGGGACGGGAGTGACGAAAGCACGCTTTGGTTGAAGGTGCCCCGGGCTCGAGCTGAACAGATCGCTGACTGTGGGGCTCAAGGGAATTGACGATGACGGAAGAGCTTGACGGAGCAGAGTCTGCGACAAAAACGACCCACGGCGAAAGTGACCAAGTGCCGACATACTGTGGACCGATGAAATCCATGTCGCACCACTTTGAAACCGTGGGACACCATTGCTTATTGGTATTTGTGGGGGAATCATCCTTCCAGGGGTTCTTAGGTGGCAGAATTTCGTCCATCCACAGTAGGATTGACAGATTCTATTGGTGTTCGTTCCGCTGTCTGTATAGTGATTAGTGCCCTCAATCGGGTGATTAGCCAGTGGAGTAAGGAGATGGCCCACTTTGCTATCGCAGAAAAGTGCTAGATTTGTCCACCATGTTGCGCCGATCCAAACACATTACTTCTAGACTGGGGTAGACTTAGGATACATTTTACATTTTACCAGTGACTCCATGTGAAGCAACAACAAAATATACGTTCTATAACTGGGCCTAACTCTACTCATGTAGATTCTGTTCCAGATTGACTCAACCGTGTGGTACACTGCATTGTATCGAGATCCCAGAAGCGAGACCATCCCGAAAAGCAATGCACCCATCTGAAACGTGCTCCATTTTTGTTGGGTATCTGACCTGGTTTGCTGTGATTTTGGGAGGGTATGGAACCATTCACCAATGCCCAAAAACACACGAAGCTTGCGCGTTGCAAGTGCCGCCGTCACTGGCATGGATCGCGCGTGCACCGTTTGAGCGCTGCAGATGTGAGAAACAGTTGGCAGTTGTTTGATTTCACCAAGGTATCAACTGTTAACCTGTTGCATATTTGACTGTTTCCCCAGCTGGCCACATTGCTGCGCTTCTTGCAAGCGGTCCAGTTGTTTTCGACAAGTTGCACCGTTGAGCAGCTGAAGTTGAAATCTAGAAACAACAACCAACCAGCAACAATCAACAACAACACCACTAATAAGCAACAGCAACCAATAATATGCAACAACAAACCACCAACAGCTAACAACAAGCGCCGTTTTCGAACAGCTGCACTCAGACGGTGTGCGAAGGCTGCAAAGGCCTGCGAGCGAGGTCCAATGAATCTCGTGCAAAGAAGGTGTGTCTGCGACTGAAATCTTCCGGCGTTTTCTTTGTTCCTGGTAGCAATGGCAACTTCGGATTAACCTGAAAAACGAGTCAATGCTCGTTTTGGGAGGCTGCTGTTTTAGATTTATCTGAAACACCAGTCAACTTCGGATTAAATTGAAGCACAAGTCAACTTCGGATTTCCCTCAAAAATCAGTCCTAATTCAAATTGGATAGATTCTCCCTTCAGCGGGTGATGAAGTCATCTAGGTGAATTCCGTGCTCAGTTGTGAGGGTGGGAAGAAATGACGCAACACACGACATGTTGAAGTGTCCTCCCAGTTGCTCGAGGCATTTTCTTGTCCTTGCACAAGGAACGGGTTAGTCATGGCTACAATGCCCAGTGAATGGCGGCCTCTGGAAAGTCTTATGAGGCTAAGGAACCCTCCGGGTTATCATAGTGACAAGGGCGTTACTGTGGCTCGGCCAAGTTAATAAGTTGCTATTAACGCGGCTTACACACCGCTTACAAGTGCCTGAAGTGGAGTTATCCGGGTATTAGCGAGTTCTGGTCGCATATCCAAAGGACATAGTTTGATTTTGTTGGCAACATTGACAATCGGAAGAGCAGCGCTGACGAGTTCGGCGTTTGAATCGCCACAGGACTAGGCTGAATGTATGCATCCACTTGTGAACCTGGCAAGCATCGCCCTTAGATCACGATTTAATCGACCATGATAAATTTGTGACAGTTCTGCACAAGTCATAACGAGCTTACCAGGGTGAGAAAGGTCCCTTACCTGTGGATTTTCAATGGGTTCGCTGGGTGATCAGCCTTAGGCCCTCCCAGGTTTCATTGGCGCATGGCCTTAGCTGCCGGCGCCAAAAAGACGCGTGAAGTCTGTATCAATTCTGGCGTGCTCGGCTGGGCATTTCCCAAAGACCTGCAGCAACAATTTGGGGCGAACCAGCTTCGAACCTGATGGATTCGTACAATGGCGCGCAAGATGCTCGGGAATCGTTAGGTAAATGTTGTATGCGAGTTGGAAGCGATGCTATCCGGCTTTGTTTGCCTCAGCCGTTGCTGTGAGCTTCCTCACGTCCTGGACGCTGAGGGCATGGGACAACACCAATCCCGCTGCAGCCCAGCCCTTGCCAATTGCGACAAGTTGGCTTGGATTTGTGCCTCCCCCGCCTCCCCGGCCCCGGCGCACAACCACCTCTTTGCACAGATACCCGTGTAGAAGGACACTAAAAAGACGTGGTTGGCGAGGGGTTGGTATGACAAGCGCTCGGAGCTGGGTATCAAGGGAACTCACTGCGTGGCCCTGCGGGGCCCCTCTGCCCAACCATGATCATCTTTGAACAAGCTATAGCGACCTCGCAAAGGCGTTTGCGAGCTCACTCATGATGATGCTTTCCTTTTCGGGGAGGACCATGTTTGTGACGAATTGTTGTATCTCACCCAGGCAATTCTGCCCAGTTTCAGTGGCGGTGGCGTGAAGCAAAGGCCAGGACGTGTTGACCAATATCAATGTATGTCTATTGCAAATCTACATATTATACACAAATAAACACAGAATACACCTAAATGTGCAGATATATGGGAGTCGTTCCAAAGGTCCTTGTAAGGAGTTTAGTTTAGTATCAGGCGACTAATATGTGTTGGGTGAGATACCTCCGCGAAAGATTCGTCATGGACTTGCGTGACTGCATCTTGTAAGTCAGTGAGATATAAATGTGTGTGTGCTCATGTTCTGTAGAACCTTCAATCTACAGCTGAACTACACAATCCGTTGCTTTTGCGCTTTCTCGTTTAGATGATAAAGCCTGGTGAGGCTACAGTTTCATGCTCTTGGTCAGTATTAGAAAGATCCGCGAAAGCCCGCGCGACAGCGCAGGCTTCGATTGCAAGGGGAACTTTCCGGGCGCCGGGCTAGTCAGTGTACTAACTTGGCACTGAAACGATAGTGTGACTTTCCAGCTGGAGCTGCCAAAGTGCATTTCTCGTACTGACTTGGTACTGAATAGTTCCGACTTTCCAGCCGGAGCTGCGGAAGTGCATTGGGACTGAACAAATATGATTTTCCAGCTGGAGTTGCGGAAGTGCAGTTCATGTACTGACTTAGTACTGAAAAGTTCCGACTTTCCAGCCGGAGCTGCGGAAGTGCATTGGCACTCAACAGTTTCGACTTTCCAGCTAGAGTTGCGGAAGTGCAGTTCGTGTGCTGACTTGGTACTGAAAGACTTTCCAGCCGGAGCTGCGGAAGTGCATTTCATGCACAAACTTGGCACGGGAAAATTGCGAGTTGCTGACTCTTGCAATTAGAAGTGCACCGCAGCGCATCCGTGCAAGATTCGCGATGGTAATTGTTGTTTGTCCGCGAAGAACGGCCGTTTCGAGAAAGGAATTAAAACAACCACCTTATATTTCAGGTATGAAAGGGAGGGGGTTCTGAAAAAGACTGGAACACAAAATGGGTGGCTTCCAGTTTTTTTCACCACCAACCACCAGGGAGTCCACAGCTTTGAGAAACTCCCATTAATGTCACTATTCATATGATTATTGTTTTTGTTGTCATCATCGCCATATCATCCTGAGTATTCTAACTATCATTACTTCAGTGCATGTCATCACTCATACCATGGTATATGTATAGATTGGCATTATAGACAAAGTATTAAGTATTATAAGCTATATACTACGAATATAAGATGGCTATGTATATATATTATTCTTTATAGTTGAATAATCACGACCCCTTGACCCCCAAAGAGGTACCCCAGAAGGGTGTGCATGTATGTGATGATGGGTGATGTTGACGGCCCCATTGACTGCATGTGTTTCGGGTGACATGTCGAATGGCAATGACCATTTGGCTCAAGATGCCCATCAGATCAAAACCAGGGTTTGCGCTCGCCTACCGGACTGGGGTTAATAAGGGTCCCGGTTTCTGGTTCGCTGTGTTTCTTTCCCTGTTGAGTGAGTTATCAGCCGTAACTGCTTTTTGGGATTACTGCCATGTGTGGGGGTTAGGCTATGTTTTATAGAGACTTATAACCCAACTTATTACTTCTACATCCTAACTTATAATCCAAAGTAAGTTTCGCAAGTCTCTATACAACTTAGCGCAAGTTCTATAGCAACTTAAGGAAGATACGATAGATGTTAGTGTAAGTTCTATAGAACTTATAAGGACTTATCGCTAAGTTCTAGTAAGTTCTAGCCTAAGTTACTTAAGGAACTTAGGGAACTTAGGTGAACTTAGCTTTTTTGCAGGTTTTTTTATAAATTTAGGCACGCGCTGAAAAAGCAAGCGGGGCTTTTTCCACAGCCGCGCTTTGCTGCACTGAGTCTTTGCCAGTGTCACCAAGCGATGATCTCGACGATGTCGCTGCGCCGCTGCCACCCAAGAGCGAGGCGCAGTGTCTCCGCTGACGCCACGTTGAGAAAGTCGCGGACATGGACAGGAGCTCGAGCGGCACCACCACAGCTGCCATGCGGTTGTTAACGCGTAGCCCGCACACCAGGGACACGGGGACGCCCTGCGCCAGGACAACGTCGTCCGCCGTGTAGAGGTCTTGTTTCCAATAAAACTGATGAGACACCAGCATGTTCGCATTGCCTTCGCACAAAACCTCGCCGCGCAACAGAGCATCCTTCCGCGCAGCTACCGCGATGTGCGCGGATGTGAGAATGCTGCGGGCAAAGATGCCGCGCTCGAACCCCGGGCCCGAGCGCAAGTGCGAGGCGTAAGCTTTGAGTAGCCTGCGCTTGCGCTCAACTGGGAAGCAGTCCAGCACCATGCCATCGCGCAAGATCTGCGGCCCGAGATGATTGCTTCGGCACCATGATCTCGGGCCCGCAGCGCTGCATGGTGGGCACGCACGGCCGCGGTGAAGGTCGCAGTGCTCCGGGCGTTCACCGGCAACTCGCCAACTTTCAAGCGCTGGCACATGCCCAAGATGTCCCGCATTCTCAAAAGGGAAGCGGTCTCTCGCGGCAGGATGTCCTGTGTCACCTTCTCCGCGAACAGCGCGACGATGGGATACGCTGCCAGGAGCTCGGCCGCCTCGGGCAAATCTAAGCCTCCAGAAGCTCTGGCTCGCTTCGCAAAGAGTGGAACCCAAGCAAGCGCGGCGGTGTTCAGCCCGACTGGGGAAACACGCAGAAGGTCATCGTGGGAGGGCTTCATGCGTGCTGTGAGCCAAACGCCTGCGTGCGCACACATGCACGGCGCAACAGAATGAAGCATGGACACCAAGCGCAGCTTGTTTCACGCTATAGATGCGTCCCGCCGCGTGCGCCGCGCAGGGCTATAGAAGCGATATACAAACAGATCTATAAAGCTAATCCGCTCTTGAGCGCGCCTCTGCTGCGACAGCACGGACGAGTCTACGCTGATATCTAGATCTTAGCACACGCGAACTGCAGGAGCCGCGCGGCAAAGCGGCCTACAGCCCCGTCAACAAGCCTGAGGCCTCGACGCCGCGTCCGGCGCAGGGCGCAAGGTCTCCTCGCCGTGCTTCAACACGTCTCCGATGTCCCGCTGATAGATCCGCCAGCTGCTGGGCCAGCCACTGCGTGCAGTCTTTGTCCTGCTCGCCGCGATGGAGTGACTTCTGGTGGTCGAACACCAAGCGGCTGATCCTGGTCTCAGTGTCAAGCAGGCTCTTTGCGAGAGCGCCGTCTTCCGGCGCACGAGCACACAAGCGCAGGGACGATACGCTCAGCTTGTTGAGGCGGCGAATGCCGCCTGCGAGGCGCTTCATCGTGCGAGTTTGCATCGACTCTTGGTGACTGGGCGGCTGAACCACGTGACTGGTGTGCGCGACGGCGCTCTGCGCCTCCTTGCTGTCCATCGTCCACCAGTACTCTGGCTCGCCCATGGCTTTCAGGGTCTCATCATGGGCGTCGCGGAAGGCGCAGCAGGCGGGTTCCCCATTGCTGCGGCTACTTGCCAACGACTGAACCACTGCCCTCTCTTCTCCGCACTTTGCAACGTCTCGAAGATCGTGTGCTGCGTGAAGGTGTGCAGCCATTGCAGCGTAGTGCCGTTTGAGTGCTCCGCAAAGGACTTCAGGATGGCGTCGCGACGCCCTGGCTCACGCAGTGCCCGCAGCGTCTCCGAGGCCTGTCGGAGGAATCCCCGCCTTTCCAGATCTGGTATGACAAAGCGTTGTGGCGCTTGTACAGCTCCTCACTCACCTCGGGGACATCCAGCGCTGCTGCCTTTGACTTCGCCGCGCGCCTCGCTTTTGTTTTTTGTTCACGTCCGCAGGCTGTGTCTTGGCCTTTGCAGCCGCTGACTTCTTCGGCGCCATCGGTGAAAACGGGCGGAAACAGTGCAGAGCAAAATCGAAGCGACGCGATATGCTTCTGTTTTTTCAAAGCGCAAGCCGTGAATTGCTTCAAAGCTAAAGCTGGCGATCATGCAGCGACAAGACATGCGTCGCGCAGCTGGCACTTATTGCACATCGCAACGGTCAAAACTGCATCTGCTTGCGCAACGCGTGTGCTCACACAACGAGTATATCTGCAGGGATGAGTGCTGCAAGCGCCGCAACTCCAGCAGCGCGCAACATAGCTCACTTTGCGCAGCATGCGGACACAGTCCGCAGCGCGTTCGTTCAGGCACTGTCACTCTTGGGGGTAACTGCCGCTGGGCTAACTGGGGCCGCTGCACCATGCGGCGAGGGGACGCAGCCTTCAGCTTCCTTGAGCGCCACCGCCAAGCATTTCTTCTGGTCGTGGAGCTCGATCGCCTTATCCAGCAGCCACTGCGTGAGCCCGGAATCGTGCAGCTCTTGCTCGCCGCGACTCAAGCAGCGCTCCTGGTCAACAATGAGGCGCCAAATCTTCGACTCGATGTTGCTCAGGCGCTCGACCAGTGTGAGTGGTCTTCTGGCAAGCGCGCGCATGCGAAGGGCCAAGGCACTCATGTTGTTGGGGCGGCGGACGCCGCGCCCTAGGCGTTGCATATGCACCGTCGCGTCGCTTGCCGGCAGCGGGATTTGTCCCGCGTGCGCGCTAGCGCTTTGCTGCTCCTTCTCTGCGTGGGCTTCCAACAAGCAGTCGGCGCGAAACCAGTACTCGAGTTCCTTGTGGCGCTTCAGGACCTCATTCTTCGCCGGGCGAGACTCAAGCCGATCGAGATGTTCTGGGCTCCCCAACTGGGCCGCAACTTGCCAACAGCTAAGCCATGGGCCACGCCGCTCCGCAGCCACGACCACCTCGTGGCTTGTCTGCTTGACAAACATGTGGAGCCATTCCAGCGCGCTCGGGCGGCGGCTTTCCGCGAAGGCGTTCAGATCTGCTTCGCGGCGACCCGGCGCACACCGCGCGTCCATCGCCTCGGAGGCGCCAGTAGCCTTGCTGGATCTGGAAGGACAGCTCCTCCGTAGCACGCTTGTAGAAGTCCTTTGACGCAGTCGGAAGGTTCCTCACGTGACTTAGCAGATTTGCCGCGGCCTTTGCCTTTCCCTTTGCCATGCACCTTGGCAACCTTCCGCACTTGAGCCTGCGGCTCCTCCTTGGCCTTTGCCGCGGCAGACGTTTTGGGCGCCATGTCGGCAGCTAGTAAGCCAAACTGCAGGTTCTGCCATGGGTGCAACTGAGACATGTCATGCCAACCCAATCAAGGCGCATTAATCGCGCGTTGCCATGTGACAGGCGTGTGAGAGACCGGGCATCCACCACGAAGGAACTCTGCAATCTTGTCCAAAAAGAACGGAAGCAGCGACGACGTCCATGCAGGTTGTAGGCCCGCTCGCAGCCATCACGCGGCTATCAGATGAGCTGGCGCAAGCGCTGTCCACTGCAGCAAGAGCCGCCAGAGATGTGTCGCAAATATGGCCGCAAGCACGCACATATTTCACCCAGACTCACTGTCCACATCCCAGATGAAAGTTGCATCAACGGCGCATCTGCTTCGCGTTCCAAGTGGCAACGAGCCCAGCGCAATATGCGACATCTCACCACCGTGGTCGAAACACGCTGCATGGCCAGCACAAGAATCTACCAGTCTTATTTCATTACTGCATGTATCCGCGCGAAATGATCGCTGCGAAACGCAAAGAAATTTGTTTAGCAAACTGGGATCAAATCAATAATGAGTCGTTTGATGAGAATCATTCACATTAAACATCTCAAAATGAAGGAGCTGAGAGCTGCGGTCATACTCAAGGTCGCTGTATTGAATGTGTGAGTTGAATTTCACAGTATGAGCAAATCCATAACAAACATGTTGACAATTCATTTATGTATTTTCTTGATATGAGTGTCAAACAAAATATTAAGCACTCAAAACATAGTTCATCAATCATTTCCATTGTACTCGCAAGCAACAACCCACAAGCAAACAATATCGTGTTTTGATATGTTAAGAAGTAATCTCAGTTGACAATCAGTCAAGTATGAAACTACGTAAATGAGAATATCACTGATCACAACCATTCACAAATACATATGGGTAGGTCAATATATATACATATATTCACAAATCAAGACTTGCCCACAAATGAGGTCCCGTGTACTCAGAATTGCAATCAAATCTGATCAAACTTACTCCAACATTTGAGTAATTAGAAAAAACAATTAAAAATCTGAAAAACATCTGAAACAATCTGAAAAAATCTGAAAAAATCTGAATCTGAAAATTTAGTAAAGGAAATGATGAACATCTGAAAAAAATCAGATTTTTCAGATTTTTTCAGATTCTGAATCATGCACACATATGTCTGAAAACAGTCTGAAAACCTGAATATGTCTGAATCTGTCTATCTTCAGCTGTCTCACCAATAGAATCTGAAACATACATATTGTTTCAGGACAATTTCAGGTTTTCAACTATGGTCTGATTGCAAATATGCGGCTTCCTTTCACAGCCGAAATATTGTTGTAATACCAAAATATTTCAATGGTTTATAAACTTCAAAGATTTCATAGCATAATTGATGAACCCCTCCAAAAAAGTCCCACTTCACCAAAAACAGCAGGCCGACCAAGCAACTACAGGCCCTGAAAGGGGTCCAGCTTCACAAAAAATGGCAGCCACAGACAGCAAACAAATTAGAAGTTCTGGCCAGTAAAAAGCTCTGCTGCGCAGAGGAAAAAAAACAGGCGCACACAACAACAAAACTAGAAGCCTAGTGGAAAAATCCCACTTCACGAAAAGCAGCAACCCGACCAAGCAGGCTGGTGACAGGCCCTGAAAAAAACACCTTCACGAAAAAATGGCAGCTAGAGACAACAAGCAAACTAGAAGCTCTACTGAAGAAATCCCACTCCGTGAAAAGCAGCAGGCCGACCAAGCAGGCCAGTGACAGGCCCTGAAAAAGAACACCTTCACGAAAAAAATTGGCAGCTAGAGACAACAAGCAAATGGGACGCTCTACTGAAGAAATCCCACTCCGTGAAAAGCAGCAGGCCGACCAAGCAGGCCAGTGACAGGCCCTGAAAAAAAACAACTGCACAAAAAAAACTGGCAGCCACACACAACAGGCAAACTAGAAGCCCAATCAAAAAAATCCCACTTCAAGAAAAGCAGCAGGCCGACCAAGCAGGCCAGCGACAGGCCCTGAAAAAAAACCACCTTCACAAAAAAACATGGCAGCTAGAGACAACAAGCAAACTAGAAGCCCAATGGAAAAAATCCAACTTCAAGAAAAGCAGCAGGCCGACCAAGCAGGCCAGTGACAGGCCCTGAAAAAATCCACCTTCACCAAAAAATATGGCAGCTAGAGACAACAAGCAAACTAGAAGCCCCATGGAAAAAATCCAACTTCAAGAAAAGCAGCAGGCCCACCAAGCAGGCCAGTGACAGGCCCTGAAAAAATCCACCTTCACCACTAAATATGGCAGCTAGAAACAACAAGCAAATGGGAAGCTCTACTGAAGAAATCCCACTCCATGAAAAGCAGCAGGCCGACCAAGCAGGCCAGTGACAGGCTCTGAAAAAAACAACTGCACAAAAAAACTGGCAGCCACACACAACAAGCAAACTAGAAGCCCAAAGGAAAAAGTCCCACTTCAAGAAAAGCAGCAGGACGACCAAGCAGGCCAGCGACAGGCCCTGAACAAAATCCACCTTCACAAAAAAACATGGCAGCTAGAGACAACAAGCAAACTAGAAGCCCAACGGAAAAATCCAACTTCAAGAAAACAGCAGGCCCACCAAGCAGGCCAATGACAGGCCCTGAAAAAATCCACCTTCACCAAAAAAATGGCAGCTAGAGACAACAAGCAAATGGGAAGCTCTACTGAAGAAATCCCACTCCATGAAAAGCAGCAGGCCGACCAAGCAGGCCAGTGACAGGCCTTGAAAAAAACCAACTGCGAAAAAAGCCGCTGCATTTGTTTTTTTTGTTTTTTTGATCTCCCCAGGTAAAGAAACATCGCTGTTGGGACTCGGGATTTTGAGCTTTTTGAACTTTTTGAACTCTCCAAGTAAAGAAACATCACTGTGGGGGCCCGGTGTTTTGAACTTTTTGAACTTTTTGAACTCCCCAAGTAAAGAAACATCACTTTGGGGCCCGGTGTTTTGAACTTTGTTGGTCTCCCCAAATCAGGAACTAGGATTCGAGGGACCCTGGATGTTGACTTAATATGTTTTTCCAAAATCCCCAAGTAAAGAAGCATGACTTGAGCGACCCAACTTGGGTAACTGCCACCAACCCAAATTAAATGAAACAAGCGGCCCGTCAAAACAACAAACCCTAACTAAATGAAACAAGCGGCCCCTCCAAACCAACAACCAAAACTAATGAAACAACGGCTCCCTCCAAACCACAAACCCAAACTACAGCAAATGGAAGAGCGGCCCCCTCCAAACCACCTGAAACTAGAACCATCAACCTAAACTAAAGGGAAAAATCCTCCACACAACCAACGCCAACTAAATGAAACAAGCGGCCCCTCCAAACATCAACCCAAACCAAATGGAAAAAGCGGCCCCCTCCAAACTACTAAGCCAAACTAAATGCATCAAACAGCCCCTCCAAACAAGCAACCGAAAAATGGAAAACCGGCCCCCTCCAAACCAATAACAAACAGCCCCTCCAAACAAGCAACCGAAACCAATGGAAAACCGGCCCCCTCCAAACCAATAACGAAAATTGAAAAAAAAACAACTAGAACCATCAACCTGCACTAAAAAAATCAGCGGCCCCTCCACACAACCAACCCAAACAAAATGAAACAAACGGCCCCTCCAAACCAGCAACCCAAACTAATGGAAAACCGCCCCCCAATACATCAAATGGAAAAGCAGACCCCTCCAAACCACCGACGAAAACTACGTGAAATTAGTACCATCAACCCAAACTAAAAGGAAAAACGGCCCCTCCACACAACCAACCCAAACTAAATGAAACAAGCGGCCCCTCCAAACCAGCAACCCAAACCAAATGGAAACAGTGGGCCCCTCCAAACTACCAACCAAAACTAAATGAATCAAATGGCCCCTCCAAACCAGCAACCGAAACTGACGGAAAACCGGCCCCCTGCAAACTGCCTACCCAAACTAAATGAACAAGCGGCCCCCTCCAAACCATAAAAGAAACTAGAACCACAAGCCCAAACTAAGTGGAAACAGCGGCCCGCTCCAAACCTCTTCTTTCCAAAGCCAGGCTTTTCCTTTTTGTTTTTTACGTTTGGGGATTCTCAGACACTTATTTTACTGTAACAAGTACATATTGTACTGCGCCAGGATGATGCCGTTCTTCGGAAACGATTTTGTATGCCTATGACTTTGTAAAGGTATGTGACGTCCGACGCAGCGCGAATCTTGGCAAGGAGGTATGTAACAGGGGCTCTTGTTAGTCTGTCATGAGAGAAAAGTGCTTGACACCTCCGCAGTTCCAGCACGAAAGTCGCAACTATTGATTCATCCGGCCCCTTGCTAACTGCATGTTGCAACTGTTCTTCTGCTTAAGGGGAAGCTCTTTGCAACTCTGCACATGAGCTTATCTTTTTATATCTTTTGTTTTCGTTGTTTAATCTGTTTTACAGGCTGTATTGAATCTGTACTCATTTTTGTTTAACTTGTTTTTCTGTTTTATATGTTTTTTTTAATTTTTTGTATTTTTATTATATTCGTTAATCTTTAGTATCTTCCTAATAGAAGAAACAATAGATACTAAGATCAGACTAAGTGTCCGGTATCTAGACTATCTACTTACTTTCTCTTATATCTGCATTATCTTGCAACGAGGCTTCTTAGTGTCCGGCTCGGCTTCTCCGCTAGCGCGGCCGCGAGTGGCCGCGCCACTGGCCGCGAGTCCATCTCCGCCTCCGAAGCGTCGGCCAGCGCTGGGCAGCGCCCCATGACATCACGCACTTGACCCGTGAGCCCGCTCAAAGTGGCGGGCTTTCTCCGCGGAAGGATTTCGACCACCGGCTGCGCCGGCTGCATCCCAGCCTGCAGCCCAAGCAGCGCTTGCTGCAGCATGGCCGCCGCAGCCTCCCGCAGCTGCTGCTGGCGGCCCGCTGGGGGCTGCGGGTTCCACGCGGACAAATTCCCGCCGTCTGCCTGGCCGCCGCCCAGAAAAAGGCTCTATTCGTGCGCCTCATCAGCACGCGCGTTGTCACGCTGCGCACGACGTCGGCGGCCTGCATCTTGTCAAAGACGTCCGTAAAAGTCGCCCCGTAATCCCGCTGAAAGGATCTTCCGGCAACCTCTGAACCCATTGCGTCGGCTTTGAGCGTGCCGGGCACCCTTCCGCCAGAAGCACTTCACGTACAAGAAGAGATCGTAGGCGCGGCAGCTCTCGAAGGGCGCATCGTCTCCCTACACTGCAAGAAGCGCCGCCGCCATGACCCCGAACGTTTGCTCGCTTTGGGCGCAAAGACCGGGCCTCTCCAGGAACCGCGTCATCTCCTCGAGGCGCGCGGCGTGTGGCTGCTGCACGAGCTCCTCCACGACGAAGCAGCGCGGGAAGTACGCGGGCATCGTGCTGTAGTCGCCATGGGGCTATACGCCGCTGCGACAAAGGCCGCGCAGAGCACGCACCAAAAAATAAACGACAACGGCTGCGGCGCAAAGCGCAAGAATCAGCGAGACACGCGTCTGCACATGCACCCGCTTAATTTCAACACTGCGAGCTCATGAATATGCGCAATTTGCGTTTTCGCTTCGTCGTCATCCATGCCAAAATCAGGTTTTTCTGGGCTCTCCTCCTTGACCGCGAACTTGAACTTATTTGAACTTAGGGAACTTAGGGAACTTAGCCTAAACACCTTATAAGTTAGTTACAGTAAGTCTCTCAAGTTAACTTACAGTAGAACTTAGCACAACCTCTATAAGTCAGGTTATAAGGTCTACTAGACTTTAGCATAACCACCACACGATCTAGTAGGCCCCCTCAGTCCGGTAGTCAGCGCACTTCGTGCATGGACCCGGCACCGGCCTTCTCGGCCCGTGGTCAGAGGGGCGGGTGGACGCATCGTCGCAAGCTCTACTACGAGGCCTTCGACGAGCTCACCCGGTGGGCCTGGCGGGAGTTCAAGATTGGGGTGACAAGGGTCGCCTGGGAGGAGGCATCGGATTTGCACCGGAGCTCCCTCCTGGCGTGGCAAGCAGATTTTTCCGATAACGCTTATCGGCATCTGCGAGACGTCTACCCCGACCTCTACGACGCCGTCATCGCCCGAGGCCGACACCAACAGATCCCAATCCTACAACGGGCACAGGCCGCAGCTCAAGGCGCGGCAGGGCAGCCTCCAGCTCCAGTACCAGCCCAGCCTCAGCAACAACCAAGCACCCCATCAAGTCCATCCTCCACCACAACTGTGTCCACAATCAAGGCTGCAGCTCCAAGCGCAGCTCCGACACAGGCAGCAGCAGGGCCGGGAGATCAGGCTGCAGCTCCTAGCGCAGCGGTTCCCACAAGGACCAGCTCTGAGAGCCCGTCCCGACCGTCATCCTTTCCGCCTGTGAAAGCAGGCCGGAGAAGGTACACTGCTGCAGGGAGGTCCTCATCGAGGAGGAAGAGGACGCCACCGACAAGGCGACAGCCTTCTCCTCCACCGGTGCGGAAGGCGTCAACCCGACGCCCACGATCCACTCCCCTCAGGGCTGCAGCTCCAAGCGCAGCGAGGTCGAGGACCAGGAGCCACAGCTCCCCAACACCTCCGGCCCGTGCATCCCTGAGCAGCCGGCCGCTGATCTTGGCGCCGGCCAACTGCGCCTACCCGACAACTCGGGTGGACAGCACGGGAGTCTGGATCCTCCAGCACCGATACGAGGGAGGCTCACGACCCACGCGTCGGGCGCCACACCCGGTACCCTCCGACGATCCGTACGACCTCCCAGACTCGTATTGGCATCATCCGCCAAGGGCAGGGTCCTCATCCAACCCTCCCAGAGGACACGGGAGGGCCGAACATTTTGACCTGAGTACTTCACCGCCTCCCGAAAGGTCTGCACGTGAGGTTTACTCAGGCTTGGCGGCCTTCAACCCGGACAGGGTATACGAGGCTGAGCAGGTCAGCATCAAGAGGCCTGCACCTGCCGGGCGCGACTCATCCACAGCACCCGCAACAAAGACCGCTCGGATAGTTTTTACCAAGCGGGAATCCAAGGTCAAAGCGCCCCCACAAAGCGTAATTGACCAGGCAGCTGCGGATCGCGCTGCGTCAAAGGCCATACCCCCACCACCGCTGAGAGCACCACCAGCACCCCCAGCACCAGTGCCAAGGGCTGCAGCTCAACGCGCAGTGTCGGTTCCAAAATCGATTAGCGGGGTAAAACGGCCTGAGACGCCGCCCAAAGCCTACAAGCGGGCGCCACCCTCACCACCACCACAGGTGAGGTTCAAGGCTGCCCCGGCACCCAAATTGCCGGTTAAGCAGCCCCCAAGTGCAGCAGCACCCTCCGGTGACGGAACGCCCGATTTCGGCGTACCTCAACCTGACGCCAGGGAGCCGATCATCGCCTGCCTTGACTGGCATAACACGCTCGATATTGCCATCGAGCCCGACGGTGCGCCAAAGGATTGGTTGTTTCGGTCGATAGCAAAGCTGTACCGAAACCATTTTCCTATCCAATTTCGTATCGTGAGTTACTGTCAAGCCCGTGAAACACGGGAGAGCACCCTTCGGCTTGCCACCCAGTTCACCCGCATTTGCAACGACACCATCGACGGTTTGGGCACCCCTCCGTTTGGAGACGTTGTCCTCACTTGGAAGCGGGTTGGACCATCTGGCAAGGCTGCAGCTCTAGCGCAGCTGGGGGCGAGCGTCATCATCGACGACAACAACGCCACCCTGAGGGAGTGCCGCATTGCAGGCGCACTCGGCATTTGTGTCGAGCGGCGAGACGCCAATCGGGCGCTCTACGAGGCGTTGGACGAGCTCCACGAGTATCTCAACCAACACCGACGCCTCCTCCGTCCTGCCAGAGTACTCGACCAGACAGAGTACCTTGAAGAAGTTGGTAACCGCCCCCACTCTGCAAGGGGCGGCCGCGGACTTTTTCGCTGACCTGGCACTGCCGGAGGCTGCAGCTCAAGCGCAGCAAAGGCACCGGTTTCCAACACCGGTCAAGTGCACCGGTTTCCAACACCGGTTGTATTATAAGTTTCAAGGGCCGCAGCTTGAAGCGCGGTGTGTCAGCATACGTGAGCCTGGCCTCGTGTGAAAGGTGCATCCGACATGGCATCAGGGATTTCCCCACCTTCGGATGATAGGTCAAGGTCAACCCCTGCTGGGGGAGAATCTAATGAGGAAGACCCTGAACTCGGTGATATTTCGGCACCCGCAATGTCCGTAGTTCCCGTAGGTTCCAGGGCATCCTCATCAAGAGATGTTCGTAGCCGCGAACGAAACGCGACTCCTCCCCGTAGGACTCCCATTGTAGAGGAACCTGATTCAGACTCTACTGCAACCCCCCTTGTATATAGCCCGCAAGTGCCTACGCCCGACCCATCTAGGGACATGAGTGCCGCTGCATTCGTGGCCGGATCGGCATTGCAACGTGCGCATCAAGCTTCGCTCATTGCTGATCAGGCTGCCAATGTTGCCCTTCACGAGCATCGAGCAGCGGACGAGGCACGCCAAAGGCTAGGGGAGGTTGCCGCTGTTGCGCAACAAAGGGAGCAGACCTTTAGACAACAGGCAACGGAACTGACATACCAAGCCCAGCAAGCAGTCGAACGAGCCCGTGCTCAGACAGCATTAGCTGAACAAGCTGCACAGCATTCTCAACAGGAAGCCCAAGGCCATGTTCAACAGGTGAGGCAGGAAGCTGAAGGCCATGTCCATCTGTTAAGACAGGAAGCCGTAGGCCATGTTGAACGTGCTAGGCATGAAGCCCAACAAGCAAGGTCGGCCGCAGAAGCCGAAGTGTCCAGGTTGAGACAGGAGGCTATTCAAGAAATTTCCTCACGGGAACAGAAGATCCTCCAGCAAAGCAAAGTGATAGATACATTAGGGACTGAAAACCTTTTGTTGTCGCAACGCCTTGCTGACCTAGAAAGGGCTGTCGCATCCATGGCACAAAATGTTCCGGTACCTCCGGATGAAAGTCATGAAAGTCAAAATCCTACGGATCCCGGGTCATCGGGGCTAAATGACGTTGGAAGTGACCTTCAGGTTGGATCACAGGCTCCCCAAGTTCAAGGGCCGAGTGATGCCACACGTGAGCAGTATCCCACGAAGGATGCAGCTCTAGGCGCATCGGGAAGTTCAAGTAGCAACCCTAAGGTAGCGCCACGTGCCCCTGTTGGTTTCCCAAAATCCTTCGCTCCCCCACAGCCCGACATAAAGTCAGATGCCAAGCGTGTGCAAATCCAGGATGGTGATCCACGTGCACAACCACAAGGACCACCGGATGTCGCTCGGACTCAGGATGTAAGGGGACCTGTAGACGTACAGGCACAAATGTCCTCTTTAACTGAGCTGGTCCATCAACTTTCAAAGTTAGTTGAGGCCCAGGTAGGGGTATCAGGGGCTTCGCCCCCGATCGCATCGGCTCAGGCACCCCCATCTTCCGTAGCCGCCCAGCACACAACTGCTGTCCCCACGCTTAGGCTAACAAGTGCAAGTACAAGTCAAATGGCTCAATTCCCATCCTCCCCACTCGCACCTTCGGAGGCAAGCTCCGACACATCCTCAGAATCCGGTGACGAGGGTCATACCCCTTCATGCCGTGTCTGTGGTGGCCCGCATGATGATACCGCCTGCCCCTCCCTTTCCATGAATGGGGGTCAGGGACAAGGTACTCAAGCAGCAGATGCAAGTGGTGGGGATGCTGCTACAAGCGCATCAGATCCGGCCTCGTATGAGGAAACCGTGGTTCGCATAAAGGACCTTAAGGATTTAGTGCTTCCGCTTCCGCCAGAGAACGCCGGACAGGCGCGTGGATACGTGAATCAAGTCCTCATGGCCATTGGACGTCTGCAAAAGACGACCGGTGACGAGCTCTATCTCTGGGCTCAGGATTGCCTGACCTCATCCGAGGAACAACTCAGGGCAGATAAACGTTTCCCACGCACAACCCGTGAGATAGCCGCCAAGCTGTTGAAAACGTGTCGCAAAGGCAAGTTTGGGTTGCTGTTCCAAAACATGGTGGAGCACGAACGGAACACCGCAGGTACAATGCCCAATGGGCGCGTGATGTTGCGTTCGATCTTCAAGCACTTTCAACTGGAGCGTGATCGGATCGGCATCCTTGGAGAACGCAATCTTCTAGGTTTAAAACTTGCCGGCCAATCAGTAGCGGACATAGAGGCTTTCCGTGAGAAGTACAACTATATTCTCCGTGCGATACCTCTTGATGAGCTCCCCAAGGAAAGAACTCTTTTCAATCATCTCATGGATGAGTTTGAGAAGTGCCCAATAATGAAGCATCGCGTTGAGAAGGCCCGTGAGTCCGCCCATGATAGTCACCGCCGCACCTGTGCATGGCTGTGGGCGAAGGCAGACCTGGCCATTGAGCTTGCCCAGCAAAAGCGCAACCGTGATGAGTTTGATCAAGATGTTAAGCTCAAACCGGCTGTTCGTGGCACGGGCAAGGAAGCAGCTACCAGCGCTTTGCCAGCAGAGACTAAGAAGGAGAAGAAGAAGAACAAGAAAGGTGATAAGAAAGGGGATCAAGGGCAGGATAAAGGCGGCACCCCAGCCGCTCCTGCGCCTAAAGGTAAAAGTCCTTCGAACCCTAAGCCTCCTCCTCCGAAGTCCCAAAATGCAAACAAGGGAGACACTACCCCTTCTAATCTCACGCCGAGGTCGAAGGCTGTGTCCACAGCAAAGATGTCAGCCGTTGAAAAGGCAAAAGTTCCGTGTATGTTCTATGCCTATGATGCGTGTAGGGCTAAGTCCTGCGCCTTCCTCCACTCGCCGACCGAGAAGTACACTGGGCCACCTCCACGGGCCCTCAGTAAGGCGAAATCTCCGGCCGCTGTTGCCGCCGTAGTCCCAGCAGTCCCAAGTGTCCCCGCCAGGAACAATAGCATCAGTTGGCTATGGGACACTGCTGCAGGTCGCCACCTCATCGGTAAGCAGGCTTTGAACAGCACCATGATGCATTGCGTACGCAAGACCAACACACCGGTAGGCTTTGCCACAGGCGGAGGAGCGCAACAAGGAGATAAATCTCTTGCGTTTGAGGACTCCCGTGTGATCCCACCTGATGAGCAGGTTTATGTTTTGAACGAATGTCCGCCCGCTCAATCAATTGGCAAGACCGTCATCGATCGAGGTTACCTCTTTATCTGGGACCCCAGAGAGAACGTTCCTTATCTTGTGCCTCCTTCTGAGATTGGTAAGTGCAAGCTTCGGGTTCCTCGCCGTTCTAGGATCAACGCCTCCAGGGTCGTTGAATACGTACCACAGTACGATGAGGTAGTCAAACCGCAGATCGTTGATCAAGCCGCGAATCTTCGACCAATCAATGTCGTTGGTTCCCCTGTGAAAGTCGAGGATGATGCAGTTTCCTTGTCCGATGATGAGTCCTTCATCGTTGATCCATGCCAGGATTTTCCATCACCTCCCCACGTGCCAGAAGAAGGAAAGGAGCAGCTCAATGCGCTCATTGATGATGTGGTCCAAGAGATTAAGGTTGCAAGCTTTACGCGCAACGAAAAGCCAGCCATGCCAGCTCCGGAGGAAAGGCCTCCGGCCGAGCCCCCGGATCCGCCGCCAGCACCACCACCTGTTGGAGCACCTCCTGCACCCGCACCAGCGGTGCCCGAACATCCTGATGACGAGCGCAGGCTTGTCGATTTTGCAGAAGGTGGTGAGCTTCGTGATGAACCCCGGCTTCGGGCCGAAGCCAGTTCACCGGAACACCAACGGACTCACTTTCCCAAGAATCCCTTCTGCAAGATTTGCAACATCGCTAAGAACACCTCAATGCGTGTCGCCAGGAAACCAGGGGGGCGGAGTGACGATCTTCTCGACGCACCCACCGCTCCCTACCAGCAGCTCGCTACTGATAGCGTGATCTTGGCGAAAGGCGATGAACATGTTGGCATCGGCATAGGCGGAATAAAATCCCACCATGTCATCAGGGATGTGTTTTCCGGCGCAAGGGTCGCATACCCGGTCTCTAAGAGAGACATTCCGTCGCACGCAAGGAACCTCAGGCATTTCATTGGCCTCAGAGCCAACGAACTCGCTCCACACTGTCTCATAAAAATGGATGAAGCTGGAGAGTTGCAGGGAGCGGCCGAGGAAGTAGGGATGATCCCCGAAACTTCGTTGCCGAATCGCTGGCCCCACAACTCCGAGCTCGAGCGAGATGTCCGAGAGGAGAAAGAGTGTTGCAGGAGCATACACCATCAATCGGGTTTGCCCTACTCTCTGCACACGCACTCCTATCCCTTTGCATGCCTCTCGATGTCCTTCGACCGACCGTCCACGTTCGATCCGACAAAGACGCAATGGGAAGCACTCACCAAGGAGAAGTTCGACGGCGTCCGCTGTTGCTTCGGACAGCTCGTTTGGTATCGCCTAAAGTCAGCTGGAAAGAGAGCCCTAGAACCCAACATGGCTCCAGGCTTGTTTATGGGTTGGCGTATCGATCCAGGGATGCGATATCGAAGGGTGCTAAAAGTTATGGACTACCAAAGTTTCAGGACCAATGGAAATGTTACTGTCCATGACGTGCCCGAACCTGAGTTGTTCGTCGAGGAACCGCTGCCGATCGAGCCCTGCGAACAGGCGATGGCGAGGTTCCTGAATATGCCATCAGAGATGTTCCGTTCATTCCTGAAGGCATCCCTGCCCCGTCAACACCGTCAGGCTTTAAGTCACGAAGTGTGTGCATCACCATTGAACGGATCATAAAGTTCAAGGAGACTCCTGGGTGCAAGGCCTGCACCGGCCATGCTAGTTCCAGGCATCACACTGACGAATGCCGCAAAAGGTTTGCAGAGCTAGTTGAAAGTGAAAAGGAAGAAGCAAAGGCCAAAAAGGCCGCAAGTGAGGAGGCCACCAAACCAAGTAAGGGTGCAGATGAGGCAGCTGCTATACGCGCTGCAAAGGCGTCCTCCCTAGAACCCCCAGAAGCCCCAGAGATCGAGGCGCCTGAGGAGGGAGACCCCGATATCGTCCGTGCCTTGCTTGGAGAGCCCGCCTCTTCTCGGCCCAGTGTTCCGCATACCGACGCTGTCCCCGCATCAACCAAGAAGGATGAATGGGTTTATAAGCCTAGTGGTAACGTGTTAATCCGCGTGCATCATCAGCCTAGGATTAAACTTTTCACTCCCAAGGATGTCGGCGATTGTCCCGTGTCAGTGTGCAGAATCACACCCGGTAGGACCACTCGCGTTGTGTCCCGGCAAGATGGTAGCAAGGAAGATATCAGTGATGGTTGGGCAGGCAGATTCTCAGCACATCGAGAACTCCCTGTGTTCTGGACTGGCATAACCATTTTTAGGTTATATAGTGATTCCGAGCATTCGGTTGCAGCTTTAAGCGGAGCAGGGGGGCTCAGTCCTCACGAGGGTAACATCCCAGTCAGCTCAGGAGCAGCCGTCACCGTGTCAACCGCATCCAGCACAACACTTGCTGAGACCACGAAAGAGAAGCCATCCGTTTTCGGTAACCCTTGTCAGCTTCAGGGGGGCGATGAACGCCCTCCGCTTACCGTTGGCAACAAACGTGCTCGCAAGCGCCTAGCGCGCGATGCTGTTGGCCCGATGTTTGAATTTGCCTGTTCACCTAATTCCTCAATGGGTAATGTGTTCAAGGATCTCGACATCCCACATGTCCGATTAGCAAAAGAGTACATTGACTTAGAGTCAGCCGTTGCGGACGAGCAGCTCGCTTATCAACTCTCGCAGTGCGTCCGACCCAACTTGTGGGCAGCCATTCCATGTGTCTCAGGATCACCTTGGCAGAGGCTGAACCTCCACAGGTTAGGAAAGCCGTTTAAGAAGAAGTTAGAGGAAAAAGTCAAGCAATCCAAAGTGATGTTTTCAAAGTTTGCATTGCACGCCGAGCATGTTTTGAAGGCCGGCGGATCAGTCACCTTCGAGTGGCCACGCGACTGCGAGGGATGGCAAAGGCCAGATGTAGCCGAGTTCTTCGAACGCCACAAGGACGTGTTCCACGGTGTTTCGTTCCACGGCTGTGCTGTCGGCTTGACGGATGAAAATGGTTCACCCATCAAGAAGCCTTGGCACATCAAAACTACATCAAAGGCCCTTGCCGAAGCATTCGCTGATCGCCAGTGTCCGCACACAAAGTCCGAAAAACATACTCCAGCGGCAGGGAGCCGAACCTCCCGCACTGCATTCTACCCTGAGCAAATGTGTGGTTTGATCGCCAACGCATTATATCCCAAAGTTTGTAGGACTCCGGTTCAAGCAATGCCTGTAGTTCCAGTCACTCAGCAGACGGAGCATCGTGTTAAGGAACAGTCCCTAAAGCACGAATCTTCGCTTTCCGGAGCAGATGACTTCACCCTCCTCGTTGAATCAGACTCTAAAGTAAAGGGTATTGTTGAGGAACTCCTTGATGTCCAAAGTCTACTTGCTTATGCTGTCGACATGCCCTCCAAGGCTGTCGAAACAGAAGCGCATGCAATGGTCACTAAACTCCTGTCCCGTGCTGAGATGCTTGCATCTCCTGAAGCATTGGAAGCGATCAAGCAGGAGGCGACCGGACTCCAAGACGTCGGAGTATGGGATAGTTCAACTGTCCGGGAGAAGGCTGAGGTCGCAGCTCAAGCGCGACAGTCTGGGATCAAGGTGCACTTTGGTCAGCTCATGACGATCGCCAGCATCAAGTTCTATGAACTTGCGAAGCACCTCCAAAAGGTAAAGGGGCGCATCGTGTTCAGGGGAGACTGTGCAAAAGATGAAGCCGGTGCACCCGCGGTGTACCAAGAACTGGGGGCAAACCCCACCTCGGTACAGGGCCTAAACGCCTGCCTGGCGTATGGGTGCATCCCAGGACACACGGTCACCACCGCTGACGCGGTAAAAGCCTATGTCCAGGCGTTCCTTAGCTCACAGTTTCAGACGTGGATCGAGCTCCCGCCTGAGCTGCGGCCAAAGGAATGGGGTTCCAAGTTCGTGAAACCCGTGGTCTTGTTGATTCGTGCCCTATATGGTCACCCTGACGCAGGAGGTCTGTGGGAGGCACACCTTAAGAAACTGCTCAAGCAGCTGGGAGGAGAAGAAATCCCAGAGTTTCCCGGAAACTTTTTCTTTAAAGGGGTAGGCATTATGCTCTCGACTTACGTCGATGACTTAACCCTCTCAGGTCCCGCAGATGCACATGAAGCCTTTTGGGCTAAGCTTACAAAAATGATAAATGTAGAGCCTCCCGAGCCGATCTTTCGGGTGCTCGGGCGTAATCATGTCTTTATAGATGGCCCCGCAGAGCCTCAAGAGCATGATCTGAATGCAGCTGTAAGCGCATTGAAGGGTGCCGTTGCATTTGACATGAATGACTATGCCCGTCAAACCGTAGAACTGTTTTGTTCTATAACCGGCACTCAGCCCGAGAAGCTCCGGAAGGTAACTACTCCGTTCTGTCCAGACGGATCACTTCCTCCTGAAGATGATCAGTCAGCTGGTGAGCTAGCCCCAAATGCGTGCAAACTCCTCATGAAGGCCTTATGGCTGGGACGACTAGCACGTCCTGACATCATCAAGCCCATAGGTGACTTAGCAACCGCCGTTCAGAAGTGGTCTCGCAACCATGATAGGCAACTCGCCCGTCTTATCGCGTACATCCACTCGACGACCCACTATCGCTTGGTAGGGGTCATAAAAGATGACCCACAAAATCTTCACCTCGCATTGTACGCTGATGCCGACTATGCTGGGGAAAGGGATGCGAAGTCCACATCCGGTGGCTTCCTGCTCCTCAAAGGACCAAACACCCATTTCCCCTTAGCATGGCTCAGCAAACGGCAGACATCCGTGTCGAGGTCCACCACCGAGGCTGAGGTCGTTTCGCTCACATTTTCCTTGTATCAAGAGGGCCTTCCCTCCTTGACCTTGTGGGAACGTTTGCTTGGACGCCCAGTCGAGCTGGTGCTGCACGAAGATAACCAAGCCACTATCCTCGTTGCCAAGAAAGGTTACTCTCCGAAAATGCGGCACATACAGCGCACTCATAAAGTGAACTTGTCCGCACTTGCTGAGCAACTTGAACCCGGCACGGGCGTAGTAATCAAGTACGTAGCAACCGATCTCCAGGCAGCAGACATCTTCACAAAAGCACTGCAACCCTTGAAGTGGGACCACGCTCTCAAACTTTTGGGCATCAGAACCAATTTGCCCGAAAAGTTACAAGATGTCCGGCCTGAGATGACCAAGCATTAACAAAAGTGCAGAAATCAAAGGTAAGCCCTCCTTATGGTCTGGTGAAGGACCTTGCATCACATAGGTCGCAGCCCAAGCGCGACTGTAAAATACAAGTCTCTTAGTGAGCACGGGGAGGGGGGAGTGGAATAATCACGACCCCTTGACCCCCAAAGAGGTACCCCAGAAGGGTGTGCATGTATGTGATGATGGGTGATGTTGGAGGCCTCATTGACTGCATGTGTTTCGGGTGACATGTCGAATGGCAATGACCATTTGGCTCAAGATGCCCATCAGATCAAAACCAGGGTTTGCGCTCGCCTACCGGACTGGGGTTAATAAGGGTCCCGGTTTCTGGTTCGCTGTGTTTCTTTCCCTGTTGAGTTTTATACGCCATATACTATGTTTTTTTTTGTTACTTGATACTTGCTGCACTATGTACATATATGATACATACGTGGGGAGCTTCAATTTGCAGGGGCACGTCGTTTGATTGTAGGAGCTGCCTCGCCTCGCGCGGAGGCGACTAAATCTGGAATGCTGGCCTTCCGACTCCGCGGAACCAACTCTGGGGCCGAACGCCAAAGAACTCTAGCAAGCGGTACAGCTGGGATCCGTCGCTTGGGGTTCGTCCATGTTGGCTTGTATGATCTTGGAGTTTCCAGCCACCCCCTTAGCTTTTTGGCCTTTTAGTGTTTAGTGGGGATTTCCATTTAACCCACTCAAAGCGAAACCTTTAGCGGGGGATCTGAGGACAGCCCAGTGATGTTATTTGGCTTAGCCAATGCTGCAAGTGGATGATCCTTCACCCCAAGGGCCCACGTACCTAAGGCTTTCGGGGTTCCTTTGTGACAAGTTCCATTTTGTTGGCCTTCCGAGACCTCACCCTAGGTTTTAATTATTGCGGGGTCAAGCAGAGGAACCCTGCAAGCTGTTCAACCCTTAAGCCTTCTGCGCACACCCTCTGACTTGAATGAGATAAATTCTTGCCCGGACCACAAATATTGTGTGCGAGCTGACGCCCATTTTTTGCCAGGGGATGGAATCACTGAAGCGACAGATGTTGTTCTGAGATATTCGGTTGTTTGGGCTTCAGGAGATGTGTGTTTGTTTGCAGGGTTCACTTGATGTAAGGAATTCGAAAGGAAACCACTTTGTTGGGGGGCCCTATTTTGACACCCATTGTCCAGGATCAATTTTGGAGGCATCGAGCGGAACTCCTTACATTTTCCGCAAAAGCGGAGATTCATTAATGTGATCCCATTGGTTTCTCTGAACTGCATACGACGATGGCTCGCGTATGTGGTTATGTGTCACCACTAGGATACAACCAAATACTGGGTCCCGTTAAAAGGCTGCAGGGGTCTTTGGTTTTCACAGTGACCTGGGTCAGTGTTTGTGTAAATCATCCCCGCGCGGTCAAATTGTTTTGCTGTCGTAGTTCCGTTTGCCAGTGGGGAAAGCTAGAAAACCAGAATTGTGGGCGCCTCCGCCCTTTTGTCCTCCACCTTTGGGCAGGATATATGGCCCAGAACCTTCCCAGCTCGCCAGAAACAAAAATCTGACGGCCGTCCAGATGGTTCCAAGAAGGTTTCAATCCCTGGCGATTGTAACTCGGAACTTCCAGGGTTGCTCTGTGGCTACTGCCAGCCCAGGATTCCGCAACCTGGACAAAGATTTCGGGGGTGTTCCCCCGCAAAAAGTGTGGATTCTCCCGTCTCAAATGGGAGAATCCACCGATGATTTGATTAATCTCGGGTCAATATCTAAAGAAACCGCCAGGGTAGTCCTTGTACCTATTTTTGACCCACACCCTTGTTGGCCCAATTTCACATAGTCTTTTGTCCAATGGTCCAGTTGGGGGAAAGATGGGACAGTTGGACAGAGCAAGCAGAGCACCCTTGGAGACGCCAGCGATACGCAGCGCGCCGTCAAAGTACAAGACGTACGGCCTTCGACGCGCGACTCGACCGCCCGCGAGATCAAAGCAGAGGGCGGTTCCTCCTTCGTGTTTTTTGTTCCCCTTGTTTTTTTTCCCCCCCGCTGGGATCACTATTTTAAAATGTCTCGAAAGGAAAGCCAGGCGGAAGACGACGATTTGCAGGGCAACCCTGTAAGGTGTCACCTTCCTTCAAGCAAAGAACAAGATAGTCGGGAAGCCCTTTCAGTAGTGTCATTGGGAAGCCTTTTCCTATCACATGCATGGTTGCACTTCGTACATCGATTTGCCCCCAGAACAAGTTGCCATAAGCCAAGCCTGCCATGAGACCCGACAACGGTAGCCATTTGGGTGTCACTTTTGTTTAGGGGGGTTCTGAAATGGGTCACTATGTTGCAAATCCCCTAGTCAATTAGTACAATTGGGGTGTGCCTAGTGGATTTGCTGAGTATTGCAAGCGAAGCCGCAGCCAAAAAAGCATGGCAAGTTTGCAGCGGACTCCCAGGATTTCCCTGGCTCGCTTTTTTGCGATTGCGGCACATCCTCCGTAGGACCAACCATGTGCAGGCAATGAAGTAATGCAACAGGCCTAACAGGCAGCATGGGGGTGGGGTACGTTAAAGACAATTTCATGGTGCGTTGAAGCCAATTTCATGACTTTGGGGATAATCTAGCAGAAATGAGTTTGCACACTATATTACAGGGTGGCAGCCCACCAAGACTTATCAGGCACACATCCCTGCCTACGGTGCACATTTAGGTGAAAAAACAACCATTCTCTACAGCGGATGGAAACACATCTGCACCCGTATTTGTTCTTTAGTCTTCACATTTTTTGTCCATACTGGTGCAAAGGGGATTTCCATCAGTTCCCACGAAGGGGTACCCAAGTTGGGTGTTTCTCAAAATGATGGGCCATTGGTGGTCTGTTTCCGGTGGGTTTTCAATCCATCGCATATTTGAAGCGATTTTTTCAAGGGAACGCCCAAGCAACGCCCCCCATACGCCTGCGAAGCGCAATTTCGCATCGCATATCGCAGGCCTTGGCGCGTGCGGTGAAGTGGCTGCTGCGGAAACGGCTGTGGAAGAAGCGGCTCGCCCCACATCGGATCGGACGATCGGGGCCCCCCTCACCTTCACTTTGTTTTTGGGTTTTTTTGAGGGTGTTTTCGTAATTGCCCTGTTCAGGTTCTGTTTTTGTTTCCCCTTTTTTCTGGGAAGCCAAAAGGACAAGCACTATTTTGTGGGTCCGCCTATTTGGACATGTGCCCAGTTGCCCCATACATTTTCCCCAAGGATACTTAGGAACATGGGAGGGGCCTTTTGTTGCCCGCTTCTAGAAACCAGAAGAAGTGAATGAATGTGGTACTGCCATATGCAGGAATTCATCATAGGATCCCAGCCTTGGCTCCATCCCCTTTTGCCGACCTATGGCGGGGCTTCCTATGTCACCTTGGATTTGAGCATCATTCAGGCTGAGTGTCCTTGAGAGGGTTTTTTTATAGCTAGCCCTGTATTTGGACGGGAGGCTAGGCAAGCTCTGTATCGCTGCGGAGGTCTGTTTAAAACTAGATGTCCGCCAAGCGTCCAAGAGCGCAGGATAGAATGGCCTCAAAGTGAGTGGAAGCTGAAAGTCACACCACCCATATGCATTGGGTGTGTTTCTTTTTTGGGGACCCCTTCAGATATCCTAAGATGATGGTTGTCTTTTTGGTTTCCCTTGAAAACCATCAACAACGAGGTACCTAAATATATACACCCATGTCACATCGGGCTTTTGTCCATCTGGATCCATTGCCAGACACTCAGCTTTCTGCTCAAAGGGCCCCTTCCCCTTTGATTCCTTCATTTTCCCATTTGCACCAGAAATAGCTTGTTATGGGGGTCTGAGTTTGGCCAATATTTGAGCAGGATATTTGGTTTGGGAATCATGTTGAGTTGACCCCTGACTCGTTCGCTCTAATTGGCCTGTTGATATTCCTACAAGCAACACAAGGGGGTGGATTCTGTTTGCCTCGAAATTTGAATATGTTGTTTGGTTCCGTTGATCTTTATTGAGTTGTTGCAACAAGCTCCCTTGCCATACCAAATTGAACTCGAAGGCAAAGTCTGCTGACTGTGGGAGTTGCCTTGCACATGTTTACTTCTCCAAGGTCTACTTCCCTCATCCCCTCGTCCCACCCGAAGCTTCCCAGCTCTATCGAACATGCCGGCCTTGACCGCCTCGAATGTCGCCAGGGCGAACTGGGTCCGTGCGAATTCCTCTCCGTGGGGAAACCCCCTCGAGCAAGCATATATTGCGCCAGAGTGAAACACGAAATCTGTGGTCTTAGGACCCGAAAAGACAGGGTCCTTCTTGATTTTGCTCTTGGTTGACAAAGGCCTGCTTTTCCAGATCAAGGGGCATAGTTTAGAGAGGTAGTTTGGAGTGTCGTTTCGAGACTGCTGCGAAGAGACCTACCGAAACTGAAATCTGATCAAATCCATGTCCTTTGGTACGGGGCTTTTTTGACACATCCTCCTGTTTTCGTCGTTCTTTTTTTTCCCCCGATGTCCTGCTGTTGTCGGCGGGTGTTTCGGCGCTGTCCTGCTGTTTGCGGCAGGTGTTCGGCCGTTTTTTGTCGTTTTTTTTCTCCGGTGTTCGGAGGTTTTTTTGTCTCTTCGGCCCATCTAGAACTTGTGGCCATAGCCCACCGAAAGCCGTCGCCCAGGAAGCCTTGGGCACCCTTGGCCCGGTGGCCCGGTTGCGGCAGTGTCGCTGGTTTCGCGTTGGGTTCCATCGGGTTAGCAGCTTGTCACTCGCCAACTCGCTTTTGGAGAGACTCTACCTGGACACAAAATCCTCGATTCTTAGCTTAAGATGGGAGTTATTGCAGGCCGACAATCTGTTGGTGAAGTCCTTTTTTTTTGGGGGGGGGGAGAACTTTGAGGGTTCAGAGGCCTGAAACCTGGGCAAGCCTTGAAGTCAATTGCTTTGGCGCCAGGAACCTCTGATCTGTCCAGAGCCCACTTGTGCTTGGGCTGCTTGGTTTTTTTTGAGTCCCTTTCCTTTGTACCCGATCATGATCGTCTTTTTGAGGGCTAGGGCCTTGCCATGAGCGACTCGACTCGATTCGACAAAGAAAGACTTCCGAGGCCCCGCAGGTGGTCGAGGAAGCTCACATGGGCCCTGAACGCATGGCCGGCATGTTGCCGACCCGGACACACCTCTCAGGCTTTTGCATCTAGGCAAACCGTTTAGCTTGTCTGCCGGGATCAAAGAAGAAGCCTGCGTCTGTTGGAGAATGACCATTGTAGTGGCGAACGAAATGTTTGCAATGTCTGGAGAAGTCAAGAAGTGAGGGTAATCTGCACGGCTGGATGCTTTGATAGGTGCCGAGTTGTTTGTGGGCAACTCTTGGCTGGCGAGGATTCACCAGTGCGACCCTTGGTGCCCGCTCTACGAGGTGAGCACTTGCGAATCTGAAGAATAAACAATCCAGATTCAGATTGTGACCCACTTGTTTTGATATGTTGAAATCACTTTTGTTCAAGCGAACTGCTTTTGGTTTCCCTTGGGGGGACCTTGGCATTGATGCTCAACCGGCTGGCAAAATGACTGTTCATGAAATCCGTTTTGAGTACTTATATAATCTCAAATGCTTCTGACCCAGCTTTGAAAGAGAATGTTTGTAGTGACCGGTAGGTTTAGACTTGTTTGGCCGCTCCGCTTGGGTAAACATGAAACGTCCAGTTGTTCCTTGCCAGGGACAGGTGGCAAACACCCAAGCCTAATTCTTGGCGAGCCTGCGAATTGCAAGCTGAACGATGCGGGAGGAGATCGTGTTGGGACTGGGCGTCGTGGGGCAATCTTAGTCAGTTTCACCTTAGGTTCAGAGATGGAGGCCCATTGAACACCGATTGATCCAGAAGGTTGAATCATACCGCTACAATGGTTGGCTGATACTTCAGGCAAGCACGTGTGTGTTTTTTGGCTGGCAAAGCAGTTTGCTGCTGCCTTGCCAGTTTGGCGGGGGGGGAGAAAGAGAGTTTTTGCACCTTTGTGGGTCGAACATTTTGGAGCCTCTTGACAGATTTTGCTACAACAGCTTTTTTTCTTGATTTTGCTGCGTCCACAGCGAACGGACGCCTATTGGCTGTGACCTCAAAGCAAATCTTTGCTTGACAAGTAAATTTGGCGAGAAATCTTGGGGTTACCTTGAAACCGACCAGTCCAAAAAGTAATGTGCCTTGCGGTTGTTCGGTATTCTCAGCCCAGCCGTTGGTGTGACCAGCCTCGTGTGACAAAGAATGTGCGTCAGGTATTGCCCTCGTGTTGGTTTAACATCCACGCTCTTTGGTAGCTACAAGTCAAAGAACCACCACACAACTACTCAAGTCTCTTTCCGAAAGGTCCCCAATCAAAAATAACGACAGGCAAGTAGAGAGAGAGAGAACAAGTTGCTCTTGCCCTGCCCTATGTTTTGTTTTAATCAATTTCCTTGGTGCTCAGTATGGAATGAGAATTAGAATGAACCCAGTTGCTTTGGTCCTAAAGGAATCCACCAGTTACATGGTTTGTCTCGGTCATTCCAACACATTCCCTACCTATCGCACAAGCAAGAAAAACGTCGGGTTTTTGTTTTTGGCGTCCCTTTGTGCCCGGTCAAAACCAACAATCAACTGGTTTCCATGTGCCAAACGTGACCCCGAGTGGCTGGATGTTGTTTTTTGTTGTTCTGCCGGTTTCGTGGTTGGTTTTTCGTGTTTGTTGATTGTTTTGTTTGTTGTTTGTATTTAAAGGAAACAGTAATAATAGTAGTATTAATAATAATAATAATTTGTATTTAAAGGAAACAATAATAATAATAATAATAGTAGTAGTAATAATAATAACTGTAGTAAAACAAAACATGAACACCGATTGCCAGGCACAGCGGCGGTGGAGGTGGTGAGGCTCTTCAACCAGGTCCTGGGCTCTGGGGCGGAGGTGGAGGTCTTCTGGGAGCAGAATTTGGCCAGGCGCTCAACAAGAGCATCGATGGCCAAAAAAGCAGCGGGGGGGTTCGGGAGGGGCGGCAGAACCCCCCATGAGGAGCGGCTGCGGTTGTCAAAACCGTTTTGGGATCCCATTTTGGGGTTGAGGTGAGTTCACCACCCATTTTAGATCCTACTTCCATTGGATTAGGATGTTCACTGGGGGTACGATTTGGATTTTGACCCATGGCCACATGAGCATCGAGGGCGGTTAGTTGGCTGGTGACGGATTGCCCCATCAGCTTCCTCCCGGTTGGTGGTTTGGAGCCGAATCGGTGGTTTGGCGGTTCAGGGGTGGTTTCCCATGAGCCTCCACAAGAACCAGGGGTTCAAATCCCAAGCCACTAATGAGAGCAGGGGCGCAGCATCCATGGCGAAGTTGGCGAACAGAGGACCTGTGGATGGACGACATCCGCTAGGCCCCTCAGCAGTGTCCTTTTACATTTTTGTGGGGTAGGGTTCCCCTACTAAAATTAGACTGCAGAAAAAAGTTGGTACCCTTATTCTAACCCCTCTGATGGATCTAGTCCTGCACCGGGGATGGATGACACCTTCTAAACATTGGGGGGGTAAATGGGTAACTCACCTGCACAAAGCGCTGCACCACTTTGAAGCCATGGTTGAAACCATAAGGTTTGCTGCCCTTTGCAGGGGAATCAAATCAGGCAGATGAATCAAATCATTCCAGGGCTTCTGAACGGTGGTGCGGGATTTTGTCCACCCTCACGAGGAAGATCACCCCAAGGCAACCAAAAGGTGAAGTTCAAAAGACATATATCCAGCACCCGATTCGGTCCCAGGCACTGTTTGTTCGCTGACAGTACCATAGGGGTTTGGGACAAGCTTGAAAGAGGCGGTAGTCTTGGGTGCAGAGGAGTCCTGTTTTGTGTTTTTGCTTTGGTTTTAGAGGGAGGTGCTTGAATAATCAACTACCCAGAAGAAAAGTTCTCGCTTCAACTGGCCATTGGAGGTCTTGGGATGGGATGGGGATCAAAAGAAGATGCATGCACATATGAGGGTATGAGGGTTTCTGAAAATCGAGTTCGGACCCCACAAGCGGTTGGTGAGCATGAATCCCCAAATGATGTCCACCAAAGGAAGCCCTACCCCCTACTCCAAATTCCCCCGTTTTTAGGGTATGATGTCGACCCTCTACTCAAAAAGGATGTATTTGCCATGGAAAACCCAGGTTTTTCTAAAACATACCCTTAAACACGTGGGTATTTTGGAGTAGGGGGTTTGCAAACTCACACCTATAGTGGGTATCTTACGCTTATGACTTAGTTTGTTTTCCAAGGGCTCTACCTGGCACGCGGCGCTCGGACGATTCCGACGTTATCAGTTGCCATATGATGGGCTTGTTCGCTGGCGGAAGTGAAAGGCTAGGTCACCTGAAAGGGAGCCCAAGCAATGCCTGGTTCTTCTTTTGGTATTTTCCGCAGAACCCCTTCAATCCCTTCTTTGGATTGCTTTGAAGAGAACAGGCAACCCAGCATTTTGGGGTCCATATCCACATTTTGACATACCCACAACTCATTGGACTCCCATTGGGAAACTAGATGGATACTAGATGGCAGACCCCCCCCAAAAAAAGCATAAAGGCCACATCACCAAAAGGTGGTGTTTCAGAGGGACCCCGGTGCCATGGACACTTAGACTACATCTTGCAGCCAAGAAACCTTTTGAAGGAAACATACCACAAACAAAGACGCGTGTCCACCTCCACCACCCCCCCCCCCAAACCCCCTACTGTACAAGCAGGTTGCAACATACACCACCCACCCCCCCCACCCACCCACCCAAACCCCCAACAAACAGGTCGCAACATAGACGCGTGGTCCACCACCCCACCCCACCCACCCCCCCCCCAACACCCCCCCACCCCACCCCCCAGCCGCTTTGACCCTCCAGCCATCCGCGAGGTGCCTGAGGCGAGCCGGCGCTTCGGCTTCCCCCCGAAGGTGCTGCAGCGACACCGGGCCCGGGGCCCTCTCCTGGCGCTTCCATTTGCTTAAGTTTGTGTTTGCCCCCTGCTGGTTTTAAAGGGGATCTATCACTACATGAAATATAGGTTTATTCTTTTCCAGGGGTCTTAACCAAATGGAAGGGTTGCAAGACGGGCGCCTTTGGACGCGGAGGGTTTTTTTGAGGGGAAAGTGTTGACCCCATTTTTTGCAACCCTCAGTGGTGAATCAGGGGGGGTTACGCCGATTTTTTTGAGGGGAAAGTTTGACCCCTGATTTGCAACCCCCAGTGGTTATTTCAGGGCGCCTGGAACAGGTTGCGCCGATGTTGTTGGAGGGGAGTGCTGAGCTCTCCAAAAAGAAGCAGCTGCGAATGAGGATTCCTGGAAGAGCGGGGTCAACATTCGGAGAGGCTAATGAGGGGGTTCCCCTGGAAGATCTGGAAGAAAGGATTCCTCACATGGTTTGGTGTTGTGCAAAGGAAGCCGACTTGACACCAGCCAGTTTGTGGACGAGTTTCCTTATTTTGACTCACATTTGCTTTTTTGCCAAAAGGACACCAAAGGCACAGAGAAACGAGTCCTTTTCGGGTTCTTTCACGAAATTATGTGCTTCGCGTTTAATTAATTTGCAGATTTAGGTGATAGTCAAGATTATATTTTGAAACATATATGTAAAACGTTGCTTTGCAAGGGTAACGCTTAGCGGATGTTGGAAGTGATCGCTCAGTGGCTGGTAACGCTACAAGGATTTGCCAGGGTCTGGGGCTTGTTTGAGGGTTCCCAAGTGGTTCATTGGATTCAACACTCCGAATCTGTTTTTTGTCTTCCATTTGCTGAATATGTTTTTTCATTTTCCCTTGTTGGTTTTAAAGACTTCACCAAATGGAAGCAGTTATTTTCTGCCAGGTCGCTGGGCTGGGACTGCCAGCATAGGTGTCCTTTTTTGGAAAATAGATGGCCCTGGTAGATTGAACCACCAGGTAAACCAGGGCAAGCAAACCAACCAGAAAGGACACCTATGCCTGCCAGACTTTGCTTGCTATGTTGCTGGTTTTCTTGTTTGCTTTGGTTTCCTGCGGTTTTTCCTGTTGTTTTCTTCTTTTTAGAAGGGGTTCTAAGTCTAGAAGCCCATTCGGCGATTGTTTCCTTTTACCTCCATGTTTGGCGGTCGAGGACTACAAGTTCTCCTTGGGTCCGAATGGTTAGACAAGGATCCCTGCAAGGCTTGCATGACAAGTGACAAGGCAAGGTGCTTTTCCGATACAAGTTACAAGTACCCAGACCTCCAGTGTCTATTCTGTTCGTTTTGATTCTGGTGTCTGAAGGAGGTTTCCTTTGAGTCAAGTACCAAGGCGCCCTATTTCAAACATGGCCATTGGAGATTCGGAGGGTACTTTTGTAGTTTCCAAAGTCAAAACTGCCCGCCATGTTTCCTCATGTTGGGGCCAAACCGTTGAGTCGCTTTCTCATTCGGTGAGCTCAGGTCAAATTTTTGTTTCTTGGGGGGGCCGCTTCTTGCGAGCTTTCTTTCACTTGCGGTGGCTCGTCTTGTTTCAGACCACTTTTGTTTTGAATCCGCAAGGAACGCCACCATGTTTAGAGACTCCCCTAAAAAGACACCCATCGTTGAAAAGGAATGAGAGGAATCAACTAGAACATGGGTGTGTCCAGTTCTGAGGCGGCTGAAAGGAATTTCAATGGGGTACCGCCATTTTGGGTATGTGTTGAAATAGGGACCCCCCACAACGGTATTCCTGTTGGCTTCCCTTCAAGCCATGCTTCATTTTTACAGGCTCAACTTGACGCCCAAATGGATCCGAGTCACCCCACCCCCCAACCCCTCAATCCACACACACACACACCGCATTCATCTGCCAGTGTCTTCTTGTGAGGCTACCCGTGTTTTGCTGTTTCTTTCACCGGCAATCCAAACCAAAAAGGCCACGTTGCTTTTTGAGGCTACCCTTGTCTTGAATTGTTTTTGTTTTTACCGGCCATCCACCACACCACAAGCCAGCCGTGGCGCCAAAAAGTTTGGCCCCGGGTCCGACCTTCGGCGTCGCGAGCGGCTCAGGTCACCGCGCAGGCCTTGTTCCAAGCCATGGAGCATCACTGCCGCGCCCGGGGCCCCGGCCCTTGGATGCGGCCGGATGCGGCCGGATGCATTTGGGGAGCACCGTGGTAAGGGAAGCCACACGGAAAGCCGAAGCCATTTTGGGGTGGGCCTGAAAAGACACCTATTTGTATGTTAGAGTAAAAATAACGAAAATGAAGTAGAGTCCGAACACACCCTGTGCTTTGTTTTTAAGTACGCCAGATGTGGGCTAAGCTCTTGTTGGAGGTTGCTGGTGATCGTGTTCGTATTTTTTGGTCTGTTTGCTTGGTTGTTGTTTGTGTTATTTGTGTTTGTTATGTGAGTCTCACAGAACGAGTTACGTGCGTTCTCGTTTCATGGCGTGTTTTGTGACATATTGATGCCGTTTTCAGCACCCCTAGAACACTGCTCACATGATCCAGCCACTGTTCGGCCATGGTGGCCAGGCCCCTGTTTAACCAATGGACAAAGTCTTTTTGAAACGCGGGGCCGCTGGTTTTGCGGGACCATTTTGCCAACCCTTGGGGGAGAACGGCGGATCTTGTGGTAACATATTGCATCTTTGGTCTCTACTAAAATTATGATGAATTGTTTTAGAGTTGAACGTTGAACAAGGTATGCTTTCGTGCAATGTTGAAGCGATTTTCCGTGAACAGCCTTAACGCAGATCGCGCTGTCGCTGAATCTCGGCAAAGGACTCGACCAAGTGTTGCTCTTTTGCCTTTGAAGCTGGCGAAAGAAACGCTACGTCTCCACTCACTAGTGAGCAACCTTTTTGTAGAGGGTCAAAGACCAACTAAAGACCAACTCAGCTTGGAGCTGCTCTCTTTCAAAAGCCACCTTTAGGCAAGGTGTCATTTGGGTGACTCTGAGGCAAGTTGCCTCTTAGTGCAGAACTGATCCCATGGTGGAGTAAGCTGGCAAGGGTGGTCCCTTCAAGACCTCTTTGGGTCAAGACTTATCGGATTTACAGGTTAGTACTTGTCTTCCATTTGGAGGTTGCACAAAACCCACTTTCCAGGCCCTTTTGCAGTGCTCTTTGTTTGTGTTGGCGTGTTCAAGAGTCCTTCTTCTGCCAAAAAGCAAAAAACACCTTCGGTTTCAGGGATCAACCTGAGTAGATGCCTCCTGACATTCAAATTTCTTGCCGTTTTGCAGCCGTCACGTTGGAAAAACACGGCTCCCCTAGTGGGTTCCTTTCGGGGCTCCATGCACCAGCGACGATCCGCTTGAGCAGAGCGTGGGCAACATGCCAAACATAACCCGATGCGAAGACGGCCCCAAAACACGAAGGGCCAGCCATCAGAACTGGCCTTTGGCTTGTTCTGTATACCGCCGTTTCGCATGCCACAACCCCTTGAGCAAAATGCATACAATGTAACCTGTCATGCACCATCCCCACCAGCAGCATCAGCATCATCAGCATCATCATCAGCATCAGCATCATCAGCATCATCATCAGCATCATCATCGTCATCATCATAAGAATTATGTTTAGCATGCAAGCTTCCTGACACTGGAGGTGAAATTTGAGCTCAGCGCCCCCCGGCCTTTCTTCTCCGCCGGCTACCCGGAGCCGCTGAGCGAGGCGCGTTCCGCTGAGCCCTCCCCTCGGGGCGCTCGGGGCGTCCGAGGGCCTTGGGCTTTGGGAGAAAGGGTCGACCCGCAGCAGAAAGGAAGTGAGGTGAAACGCGGGACATGTTGAGCCCATATGAATCAACCCCAGTTTGTTACTAGCTGGGGCAGTGGGGAATCATCGCTTTTGGAGGGGAACACCCCCCTATTAAGAAACAGGGGGTGAAAAATATGGGGTGAACATTGCTGGGTTAGTGGTGCGAGTTTCTTGACACATGCATTTCCCTTGCCCTTTTTTGGGACAAGGCTTTCCCACGAAAGTCGACCAAGCAGCAAAAGGGGCCGGATTTTTTAATGACCGCTGGAGAAGGGGAACAACCCAAAAGCCCTTGTTTTAGCTAGCTGCCTCTTATTTCCATCCAAGGATGCACTTGGACTCGCCTCATTTCGCGGGGGGTTGCACATGTTCCTAGGCCTTTCCGGGTCGGATTCCGCAGGCGGACCTGGCGTCGGTGAGTTCCGGCGCAGCCGGGCAGCTCAAAGACTCGGACTGGGCCGCGGGTTTCCTGTTGGTTAGCCTTTGAAACGTCCACCAATCACTTTGGAGGTGGTTCCCCATTACAATTCATGTTGAAATGATTTGACAACCTTTGGCAGCACAAGGGATGCTGACTGAAAGCCCAAATGCTCCCTTAGGCAGGGAGGGGATCATGAAATAATTTGCTGAGCATGGATCCCTCCCATTGGATTAAGGACTATTTGCACCCAGATGCTTTTTAAAAGGCGCAAGGTTGTGCTTCACTGTTTCAACAAGTCTCTACGCTTGGCCAGCAGGCTGTTTCCTAGCAGGGCGAAATTTGCATCGCATGGTAACTTTCCTGACCCAAATGGTACCCGCCCAGTGAACCCCCCCCTGTTCTGAGGCAGGGTTTGGGGTTGGAATGGGTCCCCATGTTTCATTGATTGGACCTGACATCGTGCACTAAATGGGGACTTAGTCCAGAAAACAGCTTGGATGCGCCTTTTGTGGATTCCCCCTGTTCTTCTCCTTGTTGGTCCTTTTTTTAGTGCTCTTTGATATCCTACAGGCATCCAAAACGTGATGTCAATTAGGAGGGGGTTCGTGACAGGTGACGTTTATGTGGGGCCTCATGTCCACCGAACGGCGCCGGGAGCGGCTGGTCGATGCGCTCAATGTCGAAGGCCGGAAGTCGACCGGAGCAGGAGATGTCCGGACGATGTCGGCGTGCGTCCAAGGGAAGGACTCCGCCGCAGGCGCCTCCTCCAGCGCGCCTTCGAAGGCGGCGGCAAGGCCGTGGCTTCGCGGTATCAAAAGCAGAACCGGCTCCAGTCACGGGGCAGAGGGGAACATTGCCAACCATTCCATCCATTGGTCTCAAAATAGGGTTTAAGAAAAATCGCAATGTTGGTACCATAAAAAGGGCGCATTTTAGTGCCCTTACATGGATGCGGGTAGATTTGGTGGTAGCAATCCAGAATATCCTTCAAACGCTTGCGAAAGGATTCGGTGCAATTCCCAATCCAGTAGTGCCTGTTTTGTGTTTGGTGCAAGAGGGTTGAACAGTCAACTACCAAGAGAAGTGCCCTTTTTTCTTTTAACAGTGAACTACCTTTCTTCAAGCTTCAAACCGAATTAAAGGATCCTGTAGGATATCCAAATGGATTCTCAAGATCCGAGCGCACGAGCATGCCGTGGTTGCACGTGTCCAGACAACCCGGATTTTAGAGACTTTTGCAAGGAGCCATGACCATAGAATTTGACGCAGAGCTGTACTTGGCTGAATTCCAGAAACGGTCTTCATTCAGCAGGGCTCCAGTTTGCCCCCATTGGAAACATGGCTTTTTCCACCAAAATAAAGGGAAACCACCATTGACAAGGCAATCTTCAGGTGTATAATGTAAGGATCCCTGTTCAGCGTAATGTCCATATTGTTGCTTATAGCAAGGAAAAGGCTACATAGGGTACACTCACGAATTGACCAGGTTCACAATGCAAGTGTCCAATTGGGCACGCAGTCTCCGCGGAAAGCGGGGGGTGGGATGTTGGCGATTTGGGGGTAGGGCAAGTCCTTTTTGGTTTGCCCAAGAATAAGGGGGACCCTCACAATTGGTAGTTTTCTTTTGTAACCACCCCAAAAATGAGAAAGACCCTTTTCGACAACTCTTATCAGGTAGGTTTTTCTTGAACGCCACCCCAAAAAGGGATCTGGTACCCTCAAAACAAGACACACCCTTTTCGGCAACTCTCATCTCATTGCTCTGAGTTACAGCAGCTCTTCCCGCACCTGGCGACCATCAAGGCGATGGCGGGGTTTCGCCATGGGCCAGAGTTCTGGGGGAAAGTGCGGGGTGGTGGTGGCTGTGGGTCAAAGCCGTTTTGGATCCCATTTTGGTGTTTTCGGTGCACCACCCATTTTAGAACCAATTTTAGTGGGGATTGGGAGGTTCACTGGGGGTACGGGATTTTGACCCATCGCCTGGTTTGCACTGATTCACACTCAGCCGAGTTGCTGATTTTGATTCTGCTGTGGCCCAGCTTGAGACCTGCAATTCGATGAGGGATGGGTGTGGCTCAAAACTTACTAAACAGCTGGGGTACGCAGGTTTTGGCTTTTGTTCCAAGTATCAGGTGTGTCAATTTGGGTACCATTTCGAGCTTAGAGCGCTTTGGCGCATGTACGCGGCCATTTTGGTAAAGAGTTCAGACTCTTGGCCAGTCCACTCAGGGAACTGAGACTGACAGCTCTTGGATGCCCATGTCGGCTCGACTTCCATTTTTTGTGGGGGTGATGTTGAGAGAGGACAGTTGAGCACCCCTCGGATGGCGAAACGCGGATGAAAGGGTTGTCATGTACATGTATTTGCGTGTTTGTGCGTGTTTGTGTGTGTGTGTGGTGTGTGTGTGTGTGTGTTGTGTGTGTGTGTGTGTTCGTGTGTTCGTGTGTTCGTGTGTTCGTGTTTTCGTGTTTTCGTTTTTTTTGTGTTTTCGTGTTTTCGTGTTCGTGTTCGTGTCCGTGTTTGTGTTTGTGTGTGTGTTTTGCGTTTGTGTTTGTGTCTGTGTCTGTGTTTTGTGCTTGTGCTTGTGTTTGTGTTTTCCTAGCCATCCCTCCCCATCTTCAAGAATCCTTCTGGGTAGCGTTCGAACCGATTTGATACCGAGGCCCATTGGATACGACGCTTGGAGCACTACGATGCAGTGGACGAAACGCGGCAGGTCCGCGATCACATGCTCCAGGCGCTCCGAAGGCCCCCCTCATGGTGGCGATTTTGGCAAAATCGGATTCGCGACTTTGGCGAGATGTGCGAATTATAGATCCGAGATCGTCCGATCCTGGGAAATGGCTCAGGATTCCAATCTGACAACCAGGGTAGAAAGTTGGTTGGGTTCCCTTTGCTGTTCTACCTTTGTGCCAGAAAAGTGCCAAGCAACGTGGCTCTTCCTGTCGCTGGGGATTGCAAGTCCCTTGCTTGCGATGGCGAAGTTGCTCGTCACTTTTGCCATGGCTTTGGGCTGTTCAGAGGTAATCAGTTGAAAGCTGAAATATTGTACAACTTGATGGATGGATTACTTGATGGATTACTTGATGGATTATTTGATGGATTCTTGGTTCTATTTGATTACTTTAGTACTTATGTTGGTTTACTTCACGGATTGTGAAAAGATGTATTGTAGATCCTCTGATCTTAGGCATGTCCACAAAACATCCCTTGTGTGAGCCAAAGCAACAGAGTACTTAAAGCGGCAGGGTACTTAGTAAGTGGGCAATAAGCATAGTTGTAGCGCACTTTCCATGGTTATAAGTCTCCTAAGTGGATGATAACCAAGCATACTAAGCACTTACTCAGCGCCCTGCCGCCTCAACTTTGGTGCATTTTGCCAAGGGCTGTTAGGACTTTAACTTTTTGCCAACAAATGGGTTTCCCAGCCGAGTCAAGCCTTCGTTCCGAAGGAGCCCTCCTTCCGCGGCTTTTGGCCGGACGTGCGCATCATTTGCGCCCGGGGCGAGGAGTGGTCCGCCGCCGAAGCCTCGGCCGAAGCGGCCCCGAGGGCCCGTAGCGTAGGCGTTTTTTTGTTGTTGATCAGTTCCTAGGTCCAGCTAGGCGCCAACTTTGACCGTTTCTTTTTTTTGGGAGGGTTCCCCTACTAAAATAGACTACAGGAAAAAACATGATACCCTTATTCTAACCTCTCAAATCTGGAGGACCTACGTTTAGGTAGACATAGATGGCACTTGCCAACAGATTGGTTTTATTTCCTGTACCAGGGCCATATATATATATATATTTTATATTTTTGAAACAAGGGGTCCTTAAAGGTTTTGGAAACGAATGGCTTTTCAATACGTACAAAAGGTGATCGTTGTTTTGTTCAGAGCATAAAGCAACCCAGTTAAAGAACGCGTACATTGGGGCCAATTAATTGCGAAATCATCCAAATACAGATGATTTAGAGGTCTTGCTTGCATAGTGGCTGGTTTTGTCAAATGTATCCTTCAAGGACAGCAAGAAACCATGTGCCTGGAGTCTCTAAGGCCTCTGAGAACAATGGCCGCAGACTGAAATGACTACAGATGCATTGTGTATTTGCCACACATTTGCAGAACATTTTGCCATACATGTGGCCATGCGTTTGCCCATTTTCAATTGGCCTTGAATCTCTTTGGATGTTGAAACATGTGCGGACGGGTGGTATTTAATCGGCATCGAGATCGTGGAAGGAGAAGCCCGGAAGTCTCCCAAACCCCCATCATTTTAACAAAAAGACTAAAAGTGAGTTCTAAAACATTGGTCAAAAACAACTAATGTATTGAAGAGATATGGCAAAGAAGAAGCCCCAAAAACGTCTCCAACACCCCCCATGGATTGTCAGAGGCCGTGCCCTCCAGTGACCGTGAGGCGGTTTCTGCGCCCACGAAGCACACCCGCGACGGCCGCTGGGACCGGGTCTTTCAGGCCGCGAAACCAGAGCGGCGCAGAGCGGGGCCAAGTGGGCGTCTGTTTGGGGGCTGCTTTGGAGGGTACCGGTTTTTTGGAGGGTACCGGTTTTTTGTTTGGAGGGTACCGTTTTTTTGTTTCGAGGGTACCAGTTTTTTGTTTGGAGGGTACCTTTTGGAGGTGTTTTGGTGGTTTGAAGTGAAACCAAAAGGACAATTATTACTTTGGAAGAAACACAGATAGCAAAGGACACACCCGTTCTTGGATGGGGGTTGCCAAGACTCGTCGGTTCCCAGCCGGCCGGTTCGGTCTTTAGATTTTAGTGAGGGTGGACGTGTAACCCACAAAAGTTGCACTTTTAGCACAGGATCTGAGGAAAGCCCAGCAAAGGAAAGCCACCATGTGTGTGTGTGTGTGTGTGTTTTTTTTTCTCCGATTTTAGCAAATACCAAAATATATTCTGTGGGTTGAGGGGTCAAAGAACAGGGGGTGATGCTACATCCTCACCAGGTACCAAGCAACCCTTAGTGTGTTTTACCTTTTGCCAGTTGTTCAGTGCCACCCTGGAATACATGTTTGTTTGTTGGGTTCCCCACTAAATTAAATCCATCCCCAAGAGGGTTCCCTGTATGTATCAGGATCGCTGAGCAACCGGGTGTGAGTTCCTCTTGTGGGTCAGATTCTTTTAGCAAGTCGGATTACAATCGTTGTGGGGGTTTTGGGGGCCACGTTCTGTAAGTCCAACAAAATCCGCTTGAAGGGTGACAACGTAGTCATGGGACGGGAAGCCCGTTTGGCACAACAACGTGCATGACCGAGAATGGGTGTCTATCTTTTGAGGGCAGTTTAACTCGGAAACCTTTCCCCTCCAAATGAGTTGGATGCCTTCTCATGGCAAGGTAGAGCGCAAAGTAGAGCAGAGCGCAAGGTAGCCAACTTCTATCCCCAATTCAACATATGACCTCCAGATCCAATGTGTGTTTGACTGGTGATCAATGCTTTGGGAGCAAGGGGCAACTGGCGTTCTTAGCAGGAGGGACACTATGCAAACATGAACCATGAGTAATCTGAAACCACATGACCATTCGCGGTTGTTTTTGTGAGGCCATGTTGCGCGTCATATGATAGGTGATTGTATGGACCAACAAGCCACTGCCTGTACGCATGCTCTCTTCCTAGAGTCCAAAACCAATATCTTGAACGGTTGGCTTTGAGACTTCTCAAACACCTTCAGCCCAATCAGACATGCAATAAACAACTTTGACAAATGTTCATGGGATGAGCAGCAGGGGTTGTTGGAACAATTAACAAAAAACAAGATGAAGCCTCAAATCACGGCATTTCCCCGTTTGCAGCAAACTGACCAGTTGGGTTCAAGACCTCAAGAAGGCAGGGACTTGTGACTAGAAGCTCAGGTAGTTTCAGTCACTGTACCAATTGTGAGCGACAACATGTGGAGGCTCTTGGATCGTTGGGGAGCATGTCTCGGCCGCCACCGTTTGGTCTCAGGCGCTATAGATATTTCAAGTCCGATTCGCATCAGGTGATGAGCTCCACCTGTATAGGTTTTCATCCATTCCGACGGCGCGAATTGAATTTTGCACCCATCAACATCAGGTCTGGTCTGTTCACTTGTAATCCTTAATATAGATATCATGGAAAATCGGATTGGCCAACCCTCCATTTTGAGCAGCCCAGATTTACGCAAGGAGACGTGGATCTGTTTATCCCGTTTGTACAACAGGATAATTATTCCTCCAGAGTTGGTGATTTTTGGCTTCACAGGGTTTGGTGCTTCTTGCCGGTATTTACGGTGCGAACAGGATGTTTCACCCATCGACGGGTGAATCGCAGGTCCTCAAGCTGCAGCTCACGCTCTCGCGGGCCTTGGGGGACTCCTCCGGCGGTGTTCTCCAGGCGACACGCGGAGGGTGGGGGGGGGGCCTGAGTTGATGACAATCCCGGCGGAGCAAACAAAAGCTGGAGATCCTTGAAAAGTGAAGATTTGAGGGTTCTGAAACTGATTTGCTTTTTGTTTCATTTTGAGGTTGTCCCGCCCAGCCTTTTTCGGCCTCTCAGAGTCGCTTGTTCAATCACAAAGTGTTGTTTTCTACTGGGACATACAACCAGCTCTTTCTACATCAAGTGAAAGTGTAATGGTGGGGCGTGCGTTATGCTCGGTCATCCCCATAGGGTACCCTAGTTCACAGTTGAGGGGTATGGATTCCGACCCGCCCTTTTCGCGGTCGGAATGGGTTGAGGGAGGCTGCCAGTTCAGGGCTGCAGGCTGCGAAGAACAAGCGCCTGTCCCTTTTTCCGGCGAAGGGTAAAAGGGCCGTGCAGTTGAATTTTGCGCAATATTTGGGTATAGTTTATTTCAAAACTTGGTCTCTATCTCTGTGGGCCTCTACGGTGCCAAGAAAGTCCTGCAATTATGATGTCTGATGTCATGTCTGGAGTTGTGTCTGAAATCATGTCTGAGATTATGTCCAAGCTCCCAGGTTGCAAGCCATTCTCTCACAAACTCAAGTGATGCAAGTTACAAATGAGACTGTCCACAAAAGGGAACCGCAATTTAAGGGGGACTCCATGTCACTACACCTGGGCTCTGCGAGGTCTTCGTGGCCTAAGCCTCCCAAACAGCTCTCCCTCTTCCCCAGCACACTGCGTGCTCTCTTTTTGCGAGTTGGCTCTGCCAAAACTTGCTCAGGCCTAGCAACCTACAACACAGCAGCGAAAGGCACAGTTCGGCAACATGTGTGTGTGTCACCATAGGGTGCCAGCCCTAAGTTCCAAGCTGTGAGTTAGTGCTTCAGCACATCAAGTATCAGCTGCAGTTCTCAAGCATCCATCATAAATCATGCCAAACCATGCCAAACCATGCCTTAACATCTCACCGCTGCAGTGCGCCTAGCGACAGTGTTGAGCTCTCAGACTCCCCCTCTGAGCTTGAGCTCGCGGAAGCAGGGGACTGCTCTGCCTGCTTGTCTGCCACTTTCGGCGAAGCTTCAGATTGGAGGAAAAGGGATGATGAGGAACTGGACAAGGAAGCCAAGGAAGCACTTGAGGCTGAGTCAGCAGCAGAGCCCTCTTGATTGTCTGATGCCACCCACGTCCAGCCAACGCCATGGTTGCGCTGCAGGATCTGCCTTGCAAGAAAACTCACCCCCGCAAAAGAAGGAAAGAAAACAACAGACCTGTTACTCACAAAACTCTTCCGCCACTGCTTCCAACTGAACACAGCGTCCCAGACTGCCATTCTTTGTCCGAGCTGCTTCCCCTCTGGCCCCAGGCCAAGCGCAAACAGCAGAAGGCCCATCACCGCAGCCCCCGCCACCGAAGTGGTCATGCTGTTGCCTGCGCACGTGGCAATCAGAAACCATCATGCATGCGGCACGCGATTTGCTCATTAATCATCTGAGTCAGACAAGGCCAGTCGGGCAGCTAACCTCACACCTCAACAAGTAAGTCAGTAAGTCTCAATATGAGTGTCCGGAATCAGGGGTACACATCTCGTTGACAAGCGATCAATGGCTGGAGTTGGGTCAACAGCTGTGCGACACAAAACACTTGGGCAGCAAGCACAAATCAATGACTCTTCCAGTTACTGCATGCGCAGCTGCAAGGAAACATTTTTTCTCCCATCAGGCTCCGGCAGCTGCGCTGCTATGGCGTCCGTGCTACTTCTTAGACTTCCTGCCACTCTTCTTGTCCTTGTTGTCTGGGCTCAAGTTGCGCTTTGAAGGCTTTGGCTCTGCCTCCTTCTTGCTTTTCTTCTCCTTCTTCTTGCCCTTGTTGTCACTCTTGCTCTCCTTGTCTTTTTTCTCCGGCTCCTTGCTGGTCGGCAGCAATTGCAAGAGCTTGCTTGGCAAGGCTTCCGTCCCGAAGCCAAAATCAGCTTTGGTTGCCGCAGTGAGTTCTTGCACTTCGTCAAAACTCACAGATTCACCAACGAGAGCTTGGTGAGTAAACATGATGGTCGTGGCAAGGAGGGAAGCGTCTGCACAGCTGGAAGTGATCTTCGCATTTCCTTGTTCGGCTGCCGTGAGGAGCTTCTTCAAATCGTCGCACTGCGTCACGTGCTTCGCCAAATCCCCCAACGCACTGCAGGGAGGCTGCAACGCAGATTGCCTGGCGTCTCTGAAACGCTCCAGATCCTGCTTCACATGTTCCTCTCCCTCCTCTTTGAAGACCCATTCCACTGGCTGCAGCTGCCACTTTTGCACAGCCTCAGTCACAGCCTCATATTTCTGCATAAAGGCGCTGATCGGTGGCAGGAAGCTCTTTTCTGTGACCTCAATCGCCCTCCCGAGCAGCTTGATGAAGTTTGTCTTGTAGGTCACGCACTGGTCCAAGCAGCCGTGTAGCACTTCATCGTTCTGCACCTTTTGCATCAGAGCGCTGTTGGTGGCGCTGTGAGCTGATTCGAAGAGAGGCAACTTGGAAATGAAGAAGGCCAAGTCATCGCCCCCGCTGTCCTGGATGGACTTGATCTCCGTGGGCCAATTGCCTAGACAGCACAGGCGAGCAACCGTGGCCCTGCAAGCTACAAGGCCACCCTGAATGATTAGAATTAGAAATTAGAAGTTAGAAGCCTCAGTCGTGAATCTAGTGTCAATCCGTCCAATTGGTTGCAGCTTGTTCCATGAGCTGTTGCCTGCGCCGCTTGGAAAGCGCAGGGCAAAAAAAAGGTACCGGTACAACCAACAGAAACACCCTGAATCCTGATCATCCTGCCATCATTCATTCATACTGCATACTTGCTGTGCAAAATGTTTCCCTAAGACCTAAGATACTAGCAAACAAAATCACAAATAACAAGGCCATCGACCCTGCCCCTCCCTCGCCAACCGCTTGGTGCAACCGAAGAGCTTGCCAGCTGAAGGGCGTGGGCAATGGGCTGAAGCCTTTTAGGTAGGCAGACCGTCTCGAAGTTGCTGATGTCCCCACAAGCGATCATATGCAGCACCTTCGCACTGCACACCAGCTGCACGCGTTCCACCATGGAGACCAAACTGTCACAAGCTGCGGGGAGGGCTGCGAAATCATCCTTGCTCACCTTCTCGTCCTGAACCGTGGCGCGAAAGCGCACCAAGGATTTGGAGCCGAGCACATCTAACGTGTACTTGCCCAGCTCCTCAATCGCCCCTGCCAAGTTGTCACCCTTGGGCTCTGTCAACATTTCTGTGCGGCACACCCAATCCACAATTGTTGCAGCTGCCTGCTGCGTGAGCCGGTCAGACTTCGCAGTGGGCACGTGCTGCATGACAAAGCCTGAACACAGGCACGGAGCAACTGCTTGCGTGGGTTCAATGTGGGGATCTGGGCCTGTCTTGCTGCCCCTACTATCCCCCGATCAACACCCGTCAAAACCAACAACGAGCATATAAAAACTTGCAGACGGGAGTTCGCCGTGACACTGGGCTTTTGAAGTCCAACGAAACGGGTTTGGAAAGCATGCAGCAAGTTGGCGCAAGACACTCTTTGTCAACAATCTGGGCCGAGAGTCAGTTTGCAATCCCAATCTGATAGTTACCAATCAACCTCACTACCAATGTCACCTGCGCTCAAAACAAGTGCCAAAAGGTGCCAAGCCACACTTCAGCTGAAATGCTTTGTCCATGAGGGAGGCCAAGTCCGGCAGTGGTGCGGGGGCGATGTTGCTAAATTCCTCAGCACACTCTGTCAAGGCCTTCGAGTCGTCAAGCCCTTCCAAATGCGCGTCCGCAAGCTGGGTCACCTCGTCCAGAGCCGTGCTGAAATCCGGGCACACAACTGTGTCCACCCAGCCATGTAGCTTCTCCAGGCATGATATGAGCTCCTGTGCCACCCGCTCTGCTCCTGCAACAGAATGGGCAGCTTTCAGCTCACCCATGAGGACAGGCAGCTGCTGCAGTGAGGACATCTGCTTCGCAATGGGACAATCTTCAGCCTCCAAGTCGGGGCTCTCCTCTATTTCGAGCAGTGTGTTGATGCCCTTGATCATGTCCTGCGCCTGCTGCACACTCAGCCCCGCAGACGCCTGTAGCTTTTGCTGCGCCAGCACCTTCTGCCATAGCGACCTGCGCCAGGTGTCTTGCCGAATTGGGGGGGTGTCTTCACCCATAACAGGCACCCGATCACAACCAAATCACACAGTGTTGCTGACGTAAGTTATAGACTATAGACTCGACTCTCTAGACTATGGATTAATATTCCAAGATTCTGGCAAGTCGCAGTGCCACATGTCACGAGGCAAGTCTCGTACAAAGCAAAGTAAGTTGTTGTTTGGAGGCGTGGAAAAATACACCAACTGTGGTGGAGGATGTCTAGATGTGTCTAGTCTGGCTAGCAAATCAAAGAAATAAAATGACACTGTGACAATGGGGCTAAGGCTAGGCTAGACATGTCTACTAAAACTGAGAGCAATCATAGGGAGTGCCAACCTGCGCAAACACACTATCTCTCGTTGTTGTTGTTGTTGTTGTTGTCATGGAGCGATTGGAAGAATCATTACAAATCATTACCATCTTCTTTGCCTCTGATCTGTGATCCAATCTTTATTTAAAACGGTTTAGTCTAGTGCTCCGCCCTGATCAACTGCATCCTGCTGGCAGGCGCCAAATGTTTGTAACGCGCGCGTCGTGTCAAGTAAATTGGGAGAGCCAAGCGCAGGTTGGGAAAGTGCAAGAGTTCCCTGCCTCCACTCTTGGCTTGCAGACATCGGGAGAACCACCCTTTGGCTGAAGGAAGCTTTGGCCACAGAACACAGGTACGCCACATCCACGTCACCATCGCCGCTGCCTAGCTTCTGCACCTCCATGCAAGCAAAAATCCGCTGCGTGTCCTGCATGACTACGCTGGTGTAGCCACTTTGGTTCTCATGACCATCCAGCCCCACCACTTCCTTGCTAGGAGTAGGCAGCCTTGGAAATGCGGGAGGGAACAACTTCAGACTTCGCAATTCAAGCTTCAATTCCCGCACACGCTACTACCTGGCCAAGCAAGCATTTTACTGCACACGCACACCTGTGTTAGCTACGCAACTGCCTGGCACAGAAGCTGCCACCCAATTGCCATCTTCTGCCGTCAGTGTGATACAGCGATTGGTTGATGACCTACTTGAGCAAGGGTTGAACTTTGAACAAATGCCTGCGCACAAAGGGAAGGCTTCTGTCACTTGTGGCACTTGTCACAAAACAAGGGCTCGCTGGCTGTCTGACAAGTCACCACTTCTTCTGCTCTGCAAAGTCTGCCGAGCGAAGCCTTCTGGGCAGCATCTTCAACGCCCATGAATCCGTTGAAGGGCTGCGCAGCCGCTCGAAGACGCAGTCAGTGATGCACGAGATCTGCACCCGCAGAAGCATGTTGATGAGGCTCACCTTGTGCTGCTGCTGCTCCGGGCTAGTCTGGTCGGGCCAGAGGTCTGCCATGTACTGCAAGTTGAGGATCTTCCTGGCATCACCCTCATCAGAGCGGACCTTCTTGAACTCCAAGAAGTTGAAGAGCACGTGCAAGTTCTCCCCATCGGTGGCACTTACCTGAGACGTGCCAGCAAGCTGAAAGCTCTTATCCATGGCCACCAAATGTAATGTTGGCTGCCGGCTATTAAGCTCGCATGACCCAATTGCGTCACACAAGGCGTTGCAGGATTCAATCGTGGCTAGCCCTAGCCTCTGCACACACGCACTCACACACACACACACACACTTAACTTCACTTAACATGTGTGTTTGCAACTGTTCGCTGGCAAGTTTCCATGGCTGTCAATCAAATTGCCCCATCAAAGTTCACAAGTGAGGATGGGGCCTCAATCCAAGCTGTCCGTCAGGAGAGGAACAAGGTTGCAAGTCATGGGCTATGGGTCAAGCTGGTAAGCAACTAAACAACAAACCAACATTGCACCCACACTAGTTTGAACGCTAGGGGAACTTGCCTCATCAGCCAAACTGCCTCTGCCAGCTTCTTGGCTATGGCCTGCAACATCTCTGTCAAGGTCTGGTGGTCAACCAAAATGCCGGGGCTGCACCGAAGGAAATTCTCTCGGAGATTGCCTCCACACCGCACATCCTCGGCAAGGTCGGCAGGGGAGCTTTGGCGAATGACCCGGGAGATCTCCTTAACTGACGCTGCCTCCTGGCACAAGGTGAAGATCTTGGTCTGCATCTCCTCAGCAAGCTTCTTCGTCTCCTCATCTGCGCGAGGGTTCGACTGCAACCCCTCAAGCTCGTCCACAGTGCTCTGGCCCTTTGCCAACCTCCTGTCCAGCTCCGACGCCCGGATGACACTCTTCCACACAACCTTTGGCAAAAAATCGGGCAGGCTAGCAACAGAAAGGATGCAAAGCAGAAGCAGAAAGGATGCAATCGCACAATGGACATGACGTGACATGACGCAAAAACACGACACACACACACACGCACCATGCACCCACGCACACTCACTCGCAAACACCAACCGACAAAATCTGACAATCGTAAGGCACGCGCACACACACGCGCACACACACACAAACACACGCGCACACACACACACACATGCGGACGCATGTGCAAAACGAAGCACACATGGCAAAAGCAAGCATTGAAGATAATCGCACGCGCCCACGCCCGCACACCCAATCGTGCGCGCACACAGTCACACACACACACACATGCACGCTGACAGCACTGAAAACGCACAACACGAAGACAGTCAGAAATTGCAATCAAAACACACACACACACAGACAGAGACACAAACAAATAAACAACAAATAACAAAAAAAACAAATATCATTAAAATTAATATCATACATTACATGGTACATTATCATACATGAATCTAATCAGCAACCCAAACATCTTGCAACTTGCTTGCCGGGTGACAGAGGCTGTGAGCTCCTGAAGCAACTCCAGCTGCTTCCTTGCCAAGCACACCGTGTTAGCGCCCGTGTCCTTCTGCTTTCCCTGCTTGCGCTTGGCAGTGGGAAGAGACCCTGGTGCCGGCAGCTTTTCTTGCTGGCCCTTCGCTTTCTTTTTCGCTGAGGAAAGCTTGCCGGCTGCCTTGCGCTTGCCCTTTTTCTTGCCCTCCTCCGAGTCAGACCGCATGCCAAATGAGGACTTGGAGGAGTTCCCCGAGCTCTTGCTGCTAGCAGAGCTGCCGCTGTCAGACTCTTCTCCATCAGACCCAACAGCAGCAGCCACATCCTCCTGGTCAGCACTGTCAAACTCTCGATAGCCCTCCCAAAGACCTTCAAGATCATGGACCCATGGAAGTGATCTTGGACGCCACCAAGCTCAGTCACACTCACTTGCGCTGGATAAACCCAAGCTGAAGCTTCAAACGAAAAGGGCCAGTGGTCCAGTTTTTTTCATCCTATGTCAATGTCTATTATAGTCTGTCAGTCTGTCTATAATAGTGGTGTCTGAGTCTCTGAATATAGTTGTCAGTTGAGCTCCGTGTCAAACACCAAAAAAAAGGTCTTCTCGGGAGAAACAGCACCGGGACCACTTATCCACCACTGCTACCGCTGCTGGAAGCTGCGCAACCCTCAAAAGAAATTGCTAGACTTGCAGTCGGCCCGGCCTCACCCCTGTGAGGGGCCCTCGCACCGGTCCTTGGTGTTGACCTTCACGTCCAAGCCGGCTTTGGCCTTGGTAAACGATTCCTTGGCAGCTCCCTTGTCCTCAGCCGTCTCTTCCCGGGTGCGCTTTGCTGACTTGCGGTGGCCGACCAGCATGAGGGAGTGGTCATGCACTGGAACAGCTGGCTCGTTAGTGCGTGGGTCCACCACCACCTTTAGACCCAGCGTCTCCTTCACAAACCGCTTGCGTTCACTCTGGCTCTTGAACTTGATGCCCTTTTTGTTGTTGGCGGGATCATCACAGAACGTCTTGAGGCTGACCAATTTGCTCACCTGCCAGTGCCACAATTTCTGCTTGCCTTTCTGCCAGCAAACAAACAAGTGACACAAACAGCAGCCTTGCTTGCTCTTTCCTTGAAAGCTCATGAGTCATGAGTACCCAGTGTGTCTTGATCAAGGCAACAAGGCAACAAGTGAATCCTCAATGACTCAATGTAGTGAAGCATTGCACGCCTCTAAAGCGCTTGCCTGGCCTTCTGGCGATTGAATGTGCTGTGTACTGAAACGCCTGGAAAGGTTGAACGTTCCTGGATCCTGAATGTCAACACACTCCATTCGCGCAGGCCGCCGCTGGGCTGTGTCTTGAGGGCAGTCACTTGTTTCCCCTGTGTCGTCGTGCACAAGTATCCTAGCCTCCCAACCCTAACCCTACTAGTCGCTAGCCTTTGCTGTAAACTTGACTGCCCTAATGACAATCGACAATCGTGAATCGTGACAATCTGATAAACAAATAGTCGTTGAACGGCGTGGCTCAACACGTTTGGGCAATTCGATCGGGCCTCCTGGAAGTCGATGTAGTCTGTCTCACTTTTCTTTACAAGCTCTTTGATGTCCAGCTTTTCGTGCCGAGCTTTGCGAGATGGAAATAGAGCTTTTTCTTGGACCTTCTCGTGCCTCTTTTCCAGAAACCTGATTGGCAAGTGTGTGGAACACGCGGCGCACGCTCAGATTTCGCCTAAGATTTCATGTCCAACGCACTGGGCATTTATCTTCTAGTTGGTCTAGGATGGTCTAGGAATCATGCCAACCCCCTCATGCTGCCACCAAATCACTTTGTCCGCACAGCCTCATGCTCCTCCATCGAACGCTGGATCTGGTGCAGCGGCACTCCGGGAAAGCTGCCCCTGCAAACGTAGTAGCATCCGGAGCAGTTGGAGCTCTGCGGCTTGATGCGAGTGACCGTCACCTCCTTCCCCGCCGGCGAATCCTTTGATGCGAGAGTGTGGGTGTCATCTCAACTCCACTTTTTGTCTACACAACCTACCGACCGTACTACCGAGACGCATGACTGACTTTGAATTTTGCCAAGCATCCATGTCCGCCTCACCAAACGTTTGCCCACATTGCCTGCAAGCCGAATCTCCGCCATCAGCCCCCGACTCAGCATCCGTCATGGGCGCAGCTGGCAGGCGCTGCCAAGTATAGCAGCTCGTTTACCGCTGCGCTACTGCGCTGTCCACACTGCCTGTCATCACCACCGTTTGCAACATTCTTTGCACTTTCACTTTCCAACCTCCAGTTGCAGCCAGCCGAACTTGCTACACGGGCCAAAGAGGCAGCGTTTCAGTTCTTGCGTACAGCACTGCAAAAACCAAGACTCCGAGGCACCAGATGGAAAAACACAGAACCCAGTCCCATACCATTCGCGAGATTGGATTACGTTACCTCACCTCGCTTTGTGCAGGGCTCCGCTTTTTTGTCCCCAAAAGTCTTGGGGGCAACAACAACCTTTACCCCACGTCTTGATTGATTGATTGATTGATTGATTGATTGATTGATTGATTGACTGACTGACTGACTGATGGATTGATTGATTGATTGATTGATTGAAATTTGAATTGATTGATTGATTGATTGATTGATTGATTGATTGATTGATTGATTGATTGATTGATTGATTGATTGATTGATTGATTGATTGATTGATTGATTGATTGATTGATTGATTGATTGATTGATTGATTGATTGATTGATTGATTGATGGGTCCGGTCCATGCAATTTGAAGCTCGCTCCCCTCAATGTTGTTTCGCCCCTGGCAAAAAAACCTTTAACCCCAGGTGAAGTCTTGATTGATTGATCCCGAATCCCTGCCTACTTCCTACAGTTTGGCACAATCTACGTCTGGGGCAAGCTCACCGTGTCATGTAGTACTACGCAGTATCAGTATCAGTATCGTCGTATCGTTGAACCACTATTACTATCACTATTGTGACTTCTCATCTCAATCCCAAAATTGCATAGTTCACAATCATTGTAAGCTTTGGTAAATAGGCTCAAAGTGGCTCAAAGGCTCAAACACTGACTTGCGAACTGCCGATGGAAGTGTCAGCCCGCCTGCGAGACGTGTAAAGAACTTGTAGTCCTTCTCTGACCAAACAAAGTCTCGAGGATTGAAACCTTGCGCTGCCATGATTGCCTGGCCGCACGTGTGCGCGTTGCCCTTGCCCCTGCCACAATCATTGTTTCAAACTTCTGAAGCACAAGCCCAAGTTCAGTAGCTCCAGTGGCCCCTGCACTCTGTCAGACGTTGTTGCAGGTGTCTCGAACTTGCAAGGTTTGGCCGCCCGGCCCAACATGTCAGCTTCTGAAGGCCCTTCCAACAATTGCATGAAAACTAAGACTGAGAAGTTGCAGTGTTTTCCCAATGGAACCTCCGACATCAAGAGCCGAGATCAAGAAACTCCACTTTCCCAAACAATGGCTTCTCTTGCGACAATGCCAACTGACAACTAGTGTCAGTCAAGTCATCACCACCCTCCCATCCACCTGAGACCCTGCCTGGGCTGGGCAGAATTCTTGCCGCTCCAGATGCCACAGCTTCATTGAGGTGCTGAACGCCGCTCCGAATCCTTTCTTGTAGACCCCCATGCTGGACCCACTGCCACCTTGGTTGGTGCAGCATTGCAAATGCTGATAGATAGTGATGATTCACCCAAAAACAAAAGCCACCCAGCAACCCAGTCTCGCAAATATCACCGACTCACAATCAAGTCTCACTGATGTTGCAAGTGACATCTTAGGCATGCGCGTGCCACATCCACCAGCGCGTCAAGCGGTGAGGGCCCACCCTCCTGAGTACGCAGCACAATCTGAATGCGTTTGACCCTGGCAGCTTATGGCTAGCCAACTTGATGACTTCACAATGTACCCATCACACCCATCTTAGCACTCACTGACAAGGCGCCTGTTTTGCAACCTGCAAAGTTATACAGCTGAACAAAATCCTTTGCAGTCTCACGCCGTCACGCCATACCTCCATGTGCCGTTTTCCCAGCTGACACGCAACGCAAAGACTCCCTTACTAAAAGGAGTTGAAACGAAAGGGGCTCCGCAGACCTGCAAGATGCACTCCTTACAATGGGTTGTCAACAAACTAAACTGTTAAGGAACACCGGGCAAACGCAATGGCAGCTTAAGGTCACGCCCGTTTGGGCTTTTCAAATGGGACGCGTCCCGTTTGGGCTTTTAAAAGCCCCCTCCAAAGAATCTGGGGGCCAATGAGGACCCCCTCCCCCAGACCTTCCTGCGCCAATCACGCAGCCCTCAGTCGGCTTGCTCTTTGAGTTCTTGGCCTCATGTTTGGCTGGTTCAGGCTTCAAGGAAAAAACTGGTTCAAAGGGCCAAAAGAAGCATTCCCAAATACAGGGGGGAGCTCTTCATTTGGCACCCTCTCTGGGGGGCAGATTTTGATCTTCCCGAAGGTCCGTGCAACAGTAGTGGAAGTAGTCGGCACGCAAACGTTGCTAGATACCATTGAAATGAAGATTTCTGATAATGACCCGGGAAGTCACCGTTTAAACTCGTGCATGCCGCCATCTAGCCCGCTCGCAAACCAAGACTGACACCATACCACTCTTCAGCTGTTGAACTGTTGAACTGTTGAACCATATGGACCGCACCCATGCCACACAGCTCAGCAAATCGTATTGGATCTGATCAGAACTAATCATCAAATGATCATCATATGAACCATATGTCATGTGGCCATATGATTATCCAAATATCCATTCTTCCAATGTTGGTTCATCATAGGCTAGGCCGGCCGTGTGCATCACATTCTGTGAACCTACTGTAATTAAGTTGCTAGCAATGACTCTGACACTCAGAAGCCAAGGCAACGCGCATTCTACTGCACCCTGAAAGGAACAGGCGATTGACACATTGGCGCAATCGTTCGCAGTTACAAGTTACAAGTTGCAACTAGCTACCTCACGTGAAAAATGCATGTGACCTGGCCCCTACTCACTACCTGAAAAATGCAAAAGGCAAAAGGGCTGCTTCTCCATGTTTCTTTTTCAGCTGGCAAGGGTGGATTGACTCAGAAGAAATTTGAGTGTAGCATGGCATACACAGTGTTCTCATCCCTGTCTTCAAGCAGTTGTCACTCGACTGGCACCACACTCTATCAAACTAAAAATGAAACTGTACTGTCATGATTGAAATTCTCACCGGCATATCAGAGCTACCTGCTGCTATTGCCAGAGCCACAGCCATTGAGTGTTGTTGGCGCATCCATCCCAGCGTCGTTCTTCTGAGTGAGCCCGATGTATGACAAATACGATCAGATTAGACATTTGCAGACCAAACAAAAGTTCATAAGATGTACAATGTATACCATATAGTATAGTAAAAATACCGTAGACCGTACCAATTTACTATAATATACCTCATATAGTAGACTTACACAGTATAAGCCATAGCTGGCCATAGCTTATAACTTAGACTTACACGTTATAAAGTTATAACTTATAATTTAACTTATAACTTAACAACTAATAACTACTATTAATAATAATAACTCTTACAACTTACAACTGCACATGGCACTCATAGAACACACGCTACATAATGTACGATATTCCTAGGCTGAAGGCACTATATAGTGAACCCTACGCAGGCATGTTGCTGAACGGTTCAGAACGGTTCAGTGGAAATCCCCTGAACGGTTCAGAACGGTTCAGTGAAAACCCACTGAACGGTTCAGAACGGTTCAGTGGACATGGAGATCCCTGAACGGTTCAGAACGGTTCAGAACGGTTCAGAACTATCATGGTTTTTTGCCCCGATTTCCACTGAACGGTTCAGAACGGTTCAGTGGAGATCCACTGAACGGTTCAGAACGGTTCAGTGGGAAGCTGACTTGAGCATGTCATCTGTTCTAGCATGTTGTGTGAGATGAAACAAAATCGAAACAAAATCAAACTGATAACTTAAATAAAACATACTTGATTTAACTTATACTTTTACACAAGTTCACAAACAACTAACAACAAACAAACTAAGCGAGTCTAGTCTAGTCTAGTCTAGTCTAGTCAGTCAGTCTAGCTGAAAAGTTTCTGAGACAAACAAATCACCAGTCAGCACGAATCCTACCTTACTTTACTTATCTGATCTCTGGAAGGTTTGTCCGTAGTCCCAAACACATAGCAAGTGGACAGAAACTGCAAACTCGCACTCAGACACGCATCCTTTACTTTTCGCAGACCTCTAAGTCGCCTACAAAGCCCCAGGTCGAGAATTTCAATCCAAGGGGCAGCAAGCCTGGCATACTCGATGTCCAGCTTCTCCATCTCCCGAAGATTCAGCGCCGCCCTGGTCCACCTGTCAAGCTGGCTGCTGTACCCCTTCCTGTGCGTGAGGTTCAGCTCCTTCTGAATTCGGCGAATTTTGCTGGCCGTCTCCGGCTTCCTCTTCTCGGGAGAGTCCTCCAGGGTCTGGCATTTGCTTTGCTTGGGCCCAGAGCCCAGGTGATTGGTGGCCCGTGGGTTGCGCTGAACCGTTCTGAACCGTTCTGAACCGTTCAGGGGCTGGAAATTCATGGAACATGTGTGACACAACCCATGTAACAAGCTGTGAGTAATCTGCTGTGTAAAAAGTCAAAACGCAGGAACCGACTCCCTCCAATTTCAAACACTGACGCTGGGGTCCTTCGAAACACGAGGCACAGTCATGGGCAAGTTGTTCTCCTCGCAGTAGGCCCAGCCTCAGGTGACACCCTAACACAAGCCTGCAAGCTGTAAACCACTTGCCCGGGTCCCGGGTTGTAAACCACATGCGCTGCCATGACTTCCTTTAAGTGCCTATTATCTATGGTCATGTCAGTTGGTTTTTTTGTGGTCAAGCAAACGTGCCTCAGCTAGCGCCGCAGCCCAACATTTGTCCAGTCAACAAACTTGGGTGACCCATCCAACACTGATACATCATAGACTATGCAACTATCTATCTACCGTTCTACTTGCCCCTGGCCCCTGCTTGTTTAATGCTTGTAACATGGAACGTGGCCTGTGGTACTGTTGGCCCATCAATGTACCCACGGAATCTTGCAATATCATAGGCGTCACGAATCATGAATCACACTAACGTTGAGACTGATGAGACTTGCTGAAACCAACTCCAGGCCAATTTGAGTGAGTTCATTGGCATAGCAGCTTGCAAATCTGCCGCACGAACTTCTTGTTCTACCAGGGCACAATCAAACAAGCTCGAGCGCGCATGGCATTCGCTGCAGCTTTCGATGTACTTGAACATGCCGTTCAAGTCAACCGACTCAGCCACATCCTCTCTCACCCCAATGATGTAGACCCTTTTTCGATGATTTGGAGACCCATAGTTGGCTGACCTCAGGAAGAGCAGCGTGCTGCTGGGGAACATGACTTTATGAACCCACATGCCACATCTGTCTGAGATGAACGCATTGCAAAAGTCAAGCGCCCACCAGCCAGCTCACAGTGCAATAAAAACGAAAGACGAAAGACCCCAGTTTCTCGCTATGCATTGTAGCAATTTATGATACTTGCAAGTTGAAATTGGGGCAAAGACCAAAGAGTCTCAGCAAAAACCATTTGAGCATTTATGCGGCACTTGCAGGCACAGCGCTTCAGAGTCATAACCTTGACCTCGTAGCTGATAAAGCAGGGCGGGTCAGACCTTAGACAACAAAGTGCCACGGTGGCCACGTGAATGTGCAACACAGGCTGACAGCTAACACGTTGCTTCCCTGTGCGTGGACTGCATAACTGCATAACGACTATGGGTTGTGCAACTACTCGTTGCTTCTCTGGTTCCTCTGAAACTCTACCTGCAAGACTGCGATTCATGAGCCCGTCGCTAGTTAAGTTAGTACCATAGGTTCTGGAGACTGCAATTGCCTTGCCAACATTCAACATACTCTGACTCTGACTTCACTGCTGACTGAGCCAAGATGCTCACTGTGAGGCAACTGCACGCCGTAGGTCAGACCGTCCTCCTCGCCGAACAAGAAAAAATCCACCGGCGCCTGTGGCAGATGCAACTCAACTGTCTCATCTTTAGATGTCCCTTCAAAGTCTTTCCTCCATACCGTCCCTACCACATCCACACACACACACCGTTTCAAATAGCCAGTTTGCTCGTCTTTCATGATTGCTACACTTAAGCTTAAGCTCACCTGGGACCATGATCATGTGACATGACATGCCTCTGGCAAAACTACATGCTTGGCTGCACTTGTTTCACTTCGTCGCAAGCTCGCGCTGCAATGCAATCATGGCCTTCCTGACTCCAGGAGGTGCGTCCTCATTGGATTCTTCAAGTTTGCTTCTGAGAAAATATTGCACCTGCTCCACACTTGCCCCTTCTTGGGCTATGTGTAGCGCAGCACAATCTGCATGGAGCCAAGCGTGAAACTTTGTCCGGCTGTACGCCTATGCAAATCGGACTGCCCCGTGCTCAATCTTTGTCAGACAATGTCGGCAGGCGGCCAACCGCTTGGCTTTTTGGATGCCAACATCAGTCACACCCAAACCAAGGTTGCAGAATGAGCTGGTGGCAACTGAAGGAGGTTGATTGCCAGGCGGGTTGCTGGATTGAACAACCAAAGCTGCATGGCTTGCCAGCGCTTGCTGGACCGCTCTTTCCTCTGCTTGCTCAGCATTTGACTGCAGTGCAACTTCAGCGCTTTGAATTTCAACGTCATCACAGCACACAAACATGGCGTCTTTGTCTGCCGTGTCACCATCAGCCGGCGGCTCAGCGCCACCATCTGCGTCTGAATCATCACTATCACTTCGGCAACTGTCACTGCTGCTGCTGCTGCTGCTGCTGCTGCTGTCACTGCTGGCGCAGCTGCTGGCAGCACCCGCTCTACTCCTGCCAGTCTCACCTGTTCGCCCTCCCAGCTGCTGCTGCATACGAGCGACGCGATTGCAAACAGAATCCTTGCTGTCACATTTGGCAGCCTTCCCTGCATCCTCGCCGGCAGCTTCTGTTGCGCTTCGCCTCTTCCGTTTTTTGGTTTGCCTTTGCAGTCCAAATGGCAGCCGAGTAGTTGAAGTTTTCCGCACGGCCTTTGGCAACGATGATTGAAAGTACTTGGGCGGGCTTGTTGCTGTTATAGTGACACTTGTCAAAGGCAAGTAGGGGTTCAATGAGTACTGGTGGATGCAAAAGCTGATGGAGTCACACAGTGGGGTGGCGCTGAGTGCCAAAATCTGCTGAAAAGCTTGGTGACTTGTGCAGCACACAGGCTGCTTGCAACCTGGCCTCAAAATGCTGACAAGTGTTCTGGCCTCACTGGCGCTGGCCATGTCTGAAGGAAAACCCTGCACCAACACATGCATCTGCGGCTTCTTCAAGACTGGGCCAATAAAGAAGAACTGCCCTTGCCCCTGCCCACCATTCGCGTCTGTTCCACACACCTTTGCCTGCACTTCAATGAGCGCGCCGGCTGCAAGAACACCTCAAGGTTTTATTTCTACTTGAACTACGCAAAGACTGAAATTGACACAAGCAGTAAAAGTCAAACGCAACATCCCCCAATCCACAGGAATCCTCAGCCAGACCCTTGAGACAATGTCTTCGGGATATCAATAACCAGACAAAAGAAAGATGCCAAATAGTCCAAGCAAATTGTTGACAAGGCACCCTCCTGCAGTAGCCTGCTCATGTGACGCACAAAGTTAGCTGCCAGGCCAACAAACGGGCGTGCATGGCACTGACCGTGCAAGCAGTGGCAAACACTGTGGTGAACGGCAGCTTCAGCACATCTACCCGAAAGCTGCCATGCTTCAAAACCTGATGCGAATGGCTGCCATGTCTCAAATATGTTGCTGTCAGGAGTTTGCAAATCAACGAGGTCCAAGCTGAGAGCTCCATCTGCTGTGGCAAGACCAGCGCAAACTTCTTTCCAGTCTGTGCTTTGCTTGTACTGGCTGTATGTAGCCAGCAAACGTTCGCGAGAGACAGTCTTCAGCGCGTTTCGTGACAGCTTGCTGGCAGTGTCAACACCCTGGTAAGACAACCGCTCAGGGTTCAGCTTGGCGTCCTTGGATGGCAATGGCTGGCGTGCAGCTTCTTCTCGCAGCCCTTGCTCTTCTGCTGCAATTGCTTTGAAAGCCTCCCTCTCTGACACGGGCATTTGCTTCCAGCGCTTTCCACAGTCTCGAACTGCCTCCTTCCACTCCTTGGGCCCCAGCTGAAGCCCAGCCAATGATCTCCGCTGAAAGATGTTCCAACCTTGGAAGCGGGCCACAGAGCAGCGTCTCAAAAAAAACAGCTGCGCCGTGCCTTCCAGTAGGCCAAACAATTAGTTACTCTTGCCTTCCTGCTCTATCTTGGGCGATGTGCCAAGCAACAATTCAACTACGGGCTCAGGGTTCAAAGCAGTTTGACCCAACTTAACTATCAACCATTCAACTTTAACTACTTTAACATAATGAACTTTGCGATATATTATATAGTCTAAGAGTCTATGACAATGAGCAACTACCTAACTTAACTATACGTACGTTACGTCATACGTTCCAAGAGCTTCGAAATTCAACCGTGCGAATCCTTAAGTCACCATCGCAGTCAATGTCAAGTTGTCGTTGCATCAATTCATGACACTGTCCACTTTTCCATGTTTGCGTGAGCAGTGTATACTGTACACTGTGCACTGCGATGCTGAACCCTGTAAGCCGTATACCGGCATGTGTCCCGTATACCGTATAACACCGTATTCGAAAACATGTACAGCGGCCCGTACAACGTTTTGAATTGGGGGTCCGGAGGGGCTTTTTCAAGAAGGTTTTACACACAAAAAGGAAACGGGAAAGGTCTGATTTTGATCACCTGACTGCCCTTACTGCCTTTCGCAGGCAAGTATCCACAGATCTTTCGGGGCTTGGCAAAGCTTTTCCCGGCAGCAAGCAAGTTGTCCAAGTCTGCAAAGGACATTCTTTTGAATTGGTGACCTGTGCCACTGCTGTTGCCAATGCCACTGCTGTTGCCAAGTTGGCTTGCCTGCTCTGTGTGGCTGTTGCCACGCTTCTGTCCAAAGTGCCAAAGTCGTAGGTTGGCACTGGCATCACCATGGCGGTTCCACATCCACGTCCGAAGCTTCCCAAAAGCACCCACGACTGATGTCCAGAACATTCTTTCTTGGGCGACTGGATCTGTGGGCTTGCAGCCTCTCCAGCGGTGAAGCTTGCTCTGGTAGTGGCCATGCAGGCACTCTACCAAGTCAGAGGAAATGGGCGCAAACGTGGCCACGTCTCTCAAAAAGGTTTGCAACTGAAACACCTTGTACCGTGTCAACGCGTCCGCAGCTGGTGCTGAGGATGGGATGAAGGTCAAGATGACATGGCTGAACTCAGCATCCACGCACTTGGGGCATGTCTCAGCAAGCTGCTGAAAGTGCCAGTACCTCTGCAGAAAGTCCTCATAGTTCAGGCTGCACAGTTGGAAGAGCACGTGTGGAAACGACCCATGAGCATGGACGAACCTCTTCCAGCACTCTCCAATTTCTTGGAGGCCAAAACAAAAAGCATCACGCGCAAGCTCGGGTGTATTGAATTCTGGAAAGTACACCAACTTGTCCACATACTCCAGCATCATCTCTACCCCAAATTGCCCAGACACGTACTTGTGAAAAATGCGAGCTGACCTCATTTGCCAGTGTAGCCATCAAAGGCTGAAAGCACGATTGAAAGTAGTGAGAAATAGAAATCAAATACACAAATGTTACACAAATGAATCCGTCTGATGACTGAAGAAATTCTGATGTTAGTGATGGTACGTTTCTGATGTTTCAATGGCCGCTCAGACTCTTCATTTCACTCTAGTTAAGCAAAACTCAGCAGATTTCCTCTTGTTAAGTTGGCCGTTTGCCAGTTTGTGTGGATGATGGAACAATTTACAGGAGGGAAGACAACAATAAAACATCCTCACTCACCCTTGTAGTCAGGTCGCTTCTGGCTTTGCTCTGATCGTTCTTCACGTGCTGACACAGGTAAACGGTGAAGCTTTGCCACAGCTTCGCTCCGCTCAAACAGCTGTCGCATTTTGGCAACGTTGGGCGCCACCATCTCTTCCAGCACAATGATCTTTGAGACTATACCAGGGTCTCTGAAGGCTGCGAAGGTCTGATTTTTTCGCTTTTGGTTGATTTCACTGGGCGACAACTCATCAGCCCCAAGGGCTTTGACCAAAATGTCACGCCAGGCCTGGTCACCCAAGTCCAGTGGGCCACAAGTGTCATCAGCCTCTCCACTGCTACACACTCCCACTGAATTCAAGAGGCGGTCAATGGCGTCCCCCCTTCCACCTTCTGGGTTTGCATTTGCATTTGCAATTTGCTGCAAAACTCGCGGAAGCAGTTGGTGGAGGAGGCAGCTCTCCTCATCGGCTGACAAACGTTTCAGAAACAAGTGACGTGGGTTTCCTCTCCTCTCAAACGTGCATAAGTAGCAAGTTGGTATTGAGCTTTGGCTTTGACTGATATGGTCTTTGACAAGAGTCTATGATGTCTGTCTATGTGTTCAACAAAAACAGTGTTCCTGGTCAGTGGTAAATCTGCTAAGGCTCCTTACAGAATTGAAGGGCCCGCTGAGCATGAATCCATCTGTAAAGAAGTGGAACTGGAAAGCCGTAACCATACAAGAGAACATAGTTCTTGCAAATTTGGAGAAGCGCATACTCGGCCTTTGCTTCCTGAGTGGCTCCCTTGCAGCAGGTGCCGATGCAAAAATGCACGAATGCTGATGCCTCAATGTCACCATTGTCCCAGCGCATGAGCTGATGGTGGAGTTGCTGCCGCTGCTTGCTGTAAGCTGCATCGCCTGTAACCAGGTTGCAAGCGCGAAGACGGCGGTCACGCCAACACCTACCCTCCTGCGGCAACTGACTGCACACCACGTAGCTAAAGTTGCTAGCAATAACCTGCAAGACTGCTGAGCGAAACTGAATGCGGAAACTGTGCACCTCAAATAAATGCGCCAGCCGAACGATGGAAGACCACACGCCGGGAAATCCATGAATCAAAACTTTTCTCGCTAAGGCCAACTGGTGGATGCTGCAACAAAAGGCCAAGAGTGGAAATATCTGCTTGTGCCACTTGCACCCTTGTGATAGATGTTTCTGACACACGGCTGCACGGAACTTCTTGAGCATTGCCAAATTCGTAGGCAAAGAGTCAAAGCAAAGTGCCAGACCCTGTATGTTCACTTTGCAGGCCAAGTCTTTGTCCATGCCCAACTGCTGGAACCTGTCTGACACACTTCCCAGAAACAAGAAAATGCGACTTGCAAACTCTGCAGTAATGGTGGTGGCATTTGCCTTTGGCAAGCAAACCAAAGGAGTGTGAACTTGGAAGGTTTTGTAGTACTCCTCCAGTTCAACCCCATTGTCAGCTGGCTTCTCGTTCCCAATGCAGTGCACCCTTGCTACCACATTCTGCACCTGGTTCATGACACTGACAACTCTTGAAGGTCGCCAGAACTGACACCCAGTGGCAGCTCCCAAACGCATGTTGGTGTCGTCTGTAATGCTGCAAACCAGTACGTGGCTAATATGATGCTCAGCCGTAGACATCTGAAAGAAGCGGGTGATTGCAGCGCACCAGCTTTTCAGCCAACTGACGAGCAAGCGCAACCGCCGCTGTCTGGCGAATGTACCAAATTGACCTGGAAGGTTGATGGGCGCGTCTGGTTGGAGGTCTTCCTGAAAGTCTGCTGCAGGATGCTCTGGCGGTTTGAGCTTCATCATTTTTCTTTGGGTCTTGGATACAATGGCAGCTGCTCTTGCCTTGGCTGTCCTGGCCAGTTGCTTCAACTTCAACTTATCTGCAGCGCAGCCGTCATCATCGCTGGTGACAACAACTGCGGCCTCCTCTGACGACTCATCTTTATCAGATTCACTGACAGAAGTCTGTGTGGGGCTCTCAGCGCTGCTGCTTCTGCTGCTGGAAGAAGCAGATGAGATCTCACTGCGTGGCCCCGAAGCGCCCCCTGCAATTTGCCCCCGCTTGCGCCACAGGTCACTCAGAGGCATGGCGTGCAGACACTCCACGAAACAAACAAGGTCTGGAATGCTAGCGTTTAAGTGCAACTCAAGCATCACGGACCACTCCACAGAACACAAACAAAACATTTCTCCATTCAGGGGAGCTGCTTGGCAACCACACCACCGGTGTTCACAGACTGTCAACTATTGCTCATCTAGAAATCTCAGATCAAGAAAATCATATCAGGCATCGCTTGAGCCAGCTAAGAAAACACATATTTGCACCGGATCTGATTCAGAAGCTCGATCAAATGACCAAGAGCGTTTGGCGCGCATCAAAGAAAATTGAAATGCCCTGCCGCCCCGCCCAACATAGTTGAAAAACGGGCCAACACTACGCGTATTTTCAGGCATTTGTTCATGAGATCAATCTCACAAGAACATGAGCAGCTGCGGTAGCATTGACTGTTGACTCTGTTGACTGATTCACTATTGCTGACCTGAAAGCACATGTTACATGTTCCAGAAAACAACTTCCCGATATCCTTGCACCAAAGTAACATTCACACGCATAAAGTCACACGTGGACGCAAGTGATTCCTATCCCGAGGCCACCCACTGCTACTGAAATGGTCTGCTTGCTGATCATCAAACACCAGGACACTGCAATACAGCAAGCCAGATCTACAATCTCCGGGCTCCTTACTTCAATCCCTCAACTTCATCTGCAACCCTAACTTCTGAGCCGAGTCTTAATGCATGCAGCATGTACGTGGTATTGTGTGACAGGACAGGACTCCAATCTGCTGTGCCACGCTGCCTAGAATCCAGCCAATCTTAGCAACTGCAAACTTCAACGCTCGCTGACTGACTAAATCCTGTGAGTGGCCCGAAATCCCTGCGCATGAAAATTGCCAACCCAGGCAAGCCCTAGCAAACACAGGCGCTGGCGAGCCTTGTAGCCGCACCACTTGTCAGGGAGCGTCTGCTTGAACGGCTTCAGAATCCCGGTAACCTAGTCAGCGATCGCCAAGCATGCTTCAAAAACTCGCCAGCACGGCGCTCAACAGCCAGGGAGTGAGCAGCTCTTAGTTGGGCTCATTGTGCTGAAAACAGATAAAACAAGGACGAAGATTGCTTGGCCTTGCAAAATTTTGATTAGCTCGCATGTTTGGAAGTTGACAAGCAGCTGACACCTGCAACTGTCGGGTCTTTAGGCAACATCAGGAGCTTCATCCACTAACACTTTCGCAACCGCTGCAGTGACACTCAAGCAAAACATGCAAAGCCAAGGCACTTCCTCTATGACAAACGTTTTCGGGTTCCTCTGCCGGATCTTCCAGAGGCAGCTCTTGGTCACGCTGGCTGCTTCCCTCAGAGACAGCTTGAAGTTCAAATTGACATACGCAAAACGCCTGTACCGCCTGTACAGCCTGTACCGTCTGTACCCATCTATTGACAGTCACAATTTGAATTATCAGGACTCCAGGACTCAGGACTGTCAGGAACAGGGAATGCGGCATTGTCATTGTTGTCAATGTACTTTGAGCGACGGTGCGGTATACATCAGCTATCGGTGGCATTGATGCTTCAGCCAGCCCAAAACCAACTAGGGAAGCCCTGAAAGTCTCAAACTATTCAATGACAATGACGGTCAAGACACAAACAGCAAGCCATTGCTAGTACCAGCTGTCATCTGTCAATCTTGCCAAACCATGCTGCACTATACAATGACTCCTGACTCCTGACTCTCCTGACCAAACTGTCTGCGCAGCACTGCAAGACCAAGTGTCTCAACAAATGGGTTGTAGAACTCCTTCTTCGTGCGGTGGTTGAGGGACGAATAGAGAGGGCACGGCACGCCAAGCAGGGCTAGTTCGGCGTTGTTAAAGAGGTCCTTGGCTGTTGAAAGGGCCCAGGATTGGCTGCGAAGCAAACAAACACAAACCGTGCCATTCCAGAGAGTTTGTCCATAGTCCATACACGGTAGTTCGAAGTTTAGCACTTGTCACATTTCACTCGTTGGTGAGCCACTGAGTTGACAGCAATGAGTCAATGAGGCATCATGCAAGTGAATCGGAATTCAGAACATCAATGCTCAATGCTACTGCAACTGGCCACACGCATGGTTTGCAACCGCAAAGCGAAACATGTCGGAATCTACCCAAGCTAACACTGAGTGAAGCACCAATTCCACCTCTTAGTGGCTAGGGGGAATTTGCCCTACCCACACGGCAAGTGTCATCCGTTCCTTCTTTGTCATCATGACGGCCGTCGCAGGTGAAGCAGTGCCCTGTCTCATTGCCAGCAACGTCCGCGAAGAAGTGGTTCCCTCTCATGACACCGCAACGCACGCTTTCAACTTTCGCAAATGCCTGACATGACTCACAACCAATGATGACTCCATTGCCAATGACTATCATTCTATGATTCTATGATGATAGACTGAGACTGAATACGTGGCCTCTGGCAGATAGTATCGGTACTGTATCAGTGATCAGCTTGCTGCAAAAGCAGTCCTCATCAAACATTTTTTGCAAGTTTACTGCCTGGCACCCTTTTCCGCCCTTATCTTTCTGACCCGGCTCTGAATGACTGATATGTTGCTACCATGACCATGGACCATGACTCCATGACTATTACAACAACAACAACTACTACTACTACTACTGACTCTGTCAACTCGCTCATGCGACCACCTGCCGAACATGCAAACCAAGGCACACTCGCCATGCCGAAGGCACCATTCCCGAGACTTCTCGTCAATCTCGCTCGAGAAAAGCAGCTCAACCTTGAGCTGCAAGTGCTCCCCGATGTGCTTCCTAGGCTTCTTAGCAGGCAGTGCTGTAGTGCTATAACGATGTTGAAGGCACTGCCAAAGTTGACTAAAAATCGAAAAATTGCGCCCCTGGAAAGCGAATGGGCCGCGGCCCATAGACAAAACAAAACTTGCAAACATCAGACTGAACATTGACGACTACTTCAACTACTTCAAATTCAAATGCAACACCCATGCTGGCGCCCAATCGCGGCCCTCCCACCGTGGCCACCCATGTTGCTTACCCACCCAAGCTGAAATCATCCAAAACACAAACAATCTACGAACTTGCAACCCAGCCACCCAAACCCGCAATGACTGGCGCTGTAGCCTTGCAATAATGTCGGCCAAGATGCATGATGTAGGCTGTGGTCCCTGCTCCCTCGCAGGCGCTCCACACGCGAAGCCTCAGATTGCACATTATCCCGGCACACGCTTGCTCAAACTGACCCTCATCAACGCATAAATTCATCGATCATCAAGCCGCTCTATCGCTCTTGCTTCTCAAACCGGGCAACTCAGACCTAACTACAAATGACCTGACCTGGCCACCAGCCTAGAGCATTCTAGCATTCCTCTCTTGGGAATGAGTGACACTGCCGCGGGGCGCCGGCTGCCAAAACAATGGAGCTGTGTTGAGCGTTCATTTCAACATTCAACGGATGGTCGACCTGAAAGATTGATTGATTTTTGAGTTAGGTTCAGAGTCCAGAGTCATTGTCATTGATGCCAGCTACGGTGCGCTGCAGCAACTGTCACCCCGTTGCTACGTCAGTGGAAAGCACTTGCCCATGGCCCATGCCGCATGCCCCCATGACCAATTGCCTTGTTGCAAAACTCTCACTGATGCCGATGCCGATGCCTGCCTGGGCAACCGCCTGCAAAACTCGAAGCCCTCCTATCTGCCTACCTGGCTGATGTGTAATCCTCAACCTCGTGCATGGCCTCTTTTAGGCCTTGTTTCCATTCGCAGCCCGTGCGCCAGCAACCCTCACTGGGAAGAGCCTTCAGCAAACGGCTCAGGTTGAAGAAGAGCGCTGCCAGGCAAAGGCTCAGCCGGTTCAACTTCATGTGCTCCAGCACGGGGTCCATCTGGCTGTCCTGATCTTTCACATCCATGCACACTGTGATGATGTTCCGTGTCTCCCGTAGCATCATGCCGATTTTGTCAGCCGGCCCTGCCATCTCTGAGCGCTTTCGCTTTGGCCTGCCCTTGCCAGCTGCGGCCTCTTCGAGATTGACCTCGGGAGGTGTGACTGCCCAGCCCTGATCCTTCGCCACCAAGTTGTGGATCCACTGCTGCGCCAGATGCTGGGCCTGTGCCAGCTCTTCGTTGAACTTGTCCAGAGCCTCGGGCATGAACGTCATCAAGCGCCACATGGAGCTGAGAACCGCCTCCACCAGCGTGGCAAACTTCGCCGCAGCTGCCAGCTGTCGCATCATGATGGGCTCTGCCACCAGAACTTGTGCCACGAGCTGGCGAAGGTCTGGCACGAACGTGTTCTTGCCCTGCGCGAACTGCTCGGTCCTGTTCTGCAACGCCTGCTGCACGGGCAAGTTTGCACCAGGGTCACCCGAGCCTCTGCCAGGGTCACCTGAGCCTCTGCCAGATCCACTGGCCATGTTGCGCCCAGCCCAGGCAAGCAACTGAGGGGTCACTTGAGCATGATTGGGCGCCGCGTACAAATCTCAAACCAAGCCTGCCTGAAAGAATCCAGCAAACCACATGTTTCATCATGTCTCAAATGAGGTGCTTCTCAGGCCTCATGAGCCTCAGTGTCCGTTTACAAGCTAGCTTGCTTGGCAACTCTGACGTCTGAGCAGTTGCTCCCCACTCCCACCTTGAAAAACAACTCAGTCGAAGAAACAAGAGCAAGTTGCCGTGTGACCCGAAAAGTTGGACAATGGGTGAAGCTGAAGCTGAAAATAAACCTAACTCCCCGGGCCCTTCAATGATGAATAATCTGAATAATCCAAGAAACGGACCAGTCTGCTGGCAGTGGGCCCGATCCACGCCAGCGCGCTCCAGGTACCTTGTCAGACTGGCTGAGATGTTGCGAGTTGCGTGAGATGCAAACATGCTGGCGCTGCACTGACTCCAGTTGCTCATGGACTCATGTCAAACTCATCTGAAACTTCACTTTCTGACAAGCACCCCTTCCGTACCCACAGCTGCACTTGTCAAGTCGAGTGGCCGTGGTACCCACGCTTTTGGAAACACAGTGAGCAGCTTTCCTCCGCCAACTTCTCCATCATCCGCCATGACACGCGACCCCCTAGCTTTCGCTTGCCTGTTTCTAAATCATGGCGGGGGTTTATGGTATCAGTATCAGTGTTGACATATTGACTGTCACTGCCTGCCGTGGCTGTTCAACATGAGGGGGCCAAGCTGTGTCCAGAATGGAAGCTGCTCTGAACAAGCCTTGTCACCTGTCTCATCTGTCCCAGATATGAGCACTCAAGCTGCAAATGTGAATCGCCACTGACTTGCCTCACTCAAGGCAGGCTGTGCAACCTTTAGTTGCAATTTGGACCTAAATTAGGTCCAGTTCATGTTCAAAAAAAGTGCCAGTGCAAAATGCTGGAAAACCATTCTGTGGCAGCTCTGGCAAGGATAATGTTACAACAGCCATATATTTACATGGTTCCCTTCGCTGGCCACAACACAACTTGTTTCGTGGCCCTGGCGGGCTCCGTTAGAATAACAGAAACACCCAAATAAAGAGGCCAAGTTTTGAAATAAGGTATAGTGAAGTAACAAAGCCTTCCGGAAAATGCTGGTTGATCAAGCTAGGGGGTGCAACCTTTTTTAGTTCGCATATGTTGCTAAAGCGTTTCCGCGGGTGCAATGGGTTGAACCCATTTCAGTGATGATCACCTGTTTCTTGGGGGGTCCAACACTCGCGCAACCCTCAGTGGGTGGTTTGGATTGGCTTCGAACTTTCGAGCCGTTCTAGAGGTCACATTGAGGTCGAATTGGGAAACTGCCCCTACCTCCAAACCAGAAAGCCAAACAACCGATTGGAGGGAAGCTGATACACAGTCCTTTGTTTTTCTCCGGCTTTGCCAATGCACGTGTCAACATCTTCCTTTCAGGGACGGTGCGCAGAGCCATTCAAGGAGAAAACACAGGTCAACGGTCTCCATTTGTCGTTCATCGACCGAAAAACATACACAAGGTAGGAATTGGTCAACGGTCTCGATTTGTCGTTCATCGATCGAGTTTCTACTGTGCCGATCAAGGCTTTGTAGCAATTCTGGGGCACGCTAGGCTTCTGGTTTCCATGATCAGACATGCCTTTGAACTTGACTTCAAAGCTTTAAAATCCAGCGTGCCCAAAGCAGTCATTGTTCGGGAGGGAGTATGTACATCAATTAAATCGCCCCTTTTCTCATACATATTACCTCTCTTTTCGTACTTCTTCAAGCTCAACCGGGTTGTTGTCAGATGGGATCATCATTTTAGTCAAGGGCCATTACACGCAGCAGTTACCCTCATATCAGTTAACCAGCTATTTTCGGTTTGGTTTTTGAAGGACGGTTCCCTTGGTCACCTACTTTGCAGGCAACTGGATCCACTGAATGTGTGTGTGTGTGTGTGTCCGACCCATCATTCATTGTTTAAGATAAGAAACTATACCTAGGCGGGTGTTGGAGTTGGCTTCATATTCGTCTTTGTTTGTGCGCGCAGGGCATCGCTGTGGCATTGCTGGAGATGGCAAAGCAAGCAGCCACACCCTGAGCGAAGCGACACCCGACCGATTATGGGGAAAACCCGGCTACCCTCGGCGCGTGCATGTGGATTTTAGGTTACAAGCTTTCAAACATGTGCCACGGTCAAGGCATGGCATTGTTTGGGAGGGGCGGGTTGACAGTTTCGATTTTTCCTAGCCCGGAAGATACGTTCGGAAGCCGCAATTTGCATACCCCTCGGTCAGTTTGGCGTTGTGAACCGTGCCGGCGTGAGCTGGTAGTTTGTTTTGTCCAGACTGACAGCCCAAACCCATTCAACAATTTGACTGTCGTACAAGTTGCATTAAGCGAATACTGAGGGATGTTTTGGGCCCAGGCGGTGTAGCAACCCAGCAAGATGAGCAGTTGGCAAGCTCACCAATTCGGGGTAAAACGAGCGAAAGCCATGGTAAGGATCCTTCGCTTTGGGATCCCTTTAGGTTTTGGAACTATTGTAAACACTTGCAGATATATCAACAACTTTGGGATACTTCAGATCTGCTTTGGATTCTGGCTGATGCTGCGGCATCTGGGATGTGGAAGCTGGTGCACTGACTTTTTTGACTGCTTGAGTGGCCTGCGCCCCTTGCAGTGTTGCTACTCAAGTCAAATAGGCACCGCTCGATGATATCTTGGTTCTAACTGGCCCGGTTTGCAAAATGGATGAAGTTGGCGCCCAAATGCAGTCTTGTCCGTTGTGACTCATGCTGCAATGTTCCTTTCCTCTGACAAAGACTCTGGTTGCTCATTGCCCAGATGCGATGTGTGAAACAGATTGCTGGTACGGACATTGGTTGGGGCTAGCCGGGCCTAACGTCACAAGTACAACATGCAGCAACTCTCTTTCCCTGAGTTCATGGACTCAAACTTTCAGCGGGGGATCTGAAAACGGCAGCCCGGACAAAGTTTATACGGTTTTTGGGCCATCCACTCGATCGGAAGTGAGGCAACTGAATCTGGCACTCAGACATGCCAGGGTTTCGCCAAGCGGAAGCTGTAGGTCCGATAGAGAAGTCAGTCGGAAAAAAGGAGGTAAGAGTCGTCTTCCTTCTGGCAGCACGGCAGTTTGTAGTAGCTTGCCTGATTTGGGTCTGTTGTTTGTTGTTTCCGTTTTAGAGTGGTCTGAATAGAAGAATCAAAAGAAAGCTGCCCATTTTTGGGAGGGGGTTTGCCCTTTTTGGACACACGCCTATCTGTCATATGCTTCGCAGGCTCTATTCCGGAGCCATTGGATCAGGCGAACCCAGAAACGACTTGGCCCCCTCCCCCAGGGTTCGATCCGAAGCCTCTCAGAACCGTTGCACTGAGGTTCTGAGATGTTTTCCTGGGCTGGGAAGTTGTGGTTGAGTATGGGGCCGCAATTCCGAAGGTCGATGCCCCGTTTGTTTCATGCCTGCCTTTGTAAAAACTGTTCTTCCCTTTGCGGAATATCGGCCGTTGAGAATTAGCTGTAAATTGCGGGTTTGGAGGAAAGGGTATCTCGGATATTCCCAGGATAAGTTGCTTCTAAGGCCCTTATCCATGGGTTGACAGGGCCGTGACCCAAGAAATTTTGCCATCTCCTCTCGGGGGGAACAAGTCATTTTGACCGGGGCTCACATGGGAGTTTCTCAAAATCAGGGACTCCTAAAGCCGCCGGTGCCCTTTTCTTTGGTGCATTTTGCCACGGGATGTTAGGACTTTAACTTTTTGCCAACTAATGGGTTTTCCATTAAAGCGCTAAAAGTTTTAAACTTTTGCAGGGGAGCAGATTTCGCAACCGAGTTTTGGTTTCCGTTTAGAGCCATCCAAAAGAAAAGCTGTCAGCTTCAGCAAACCGTGGGTAAATTCATGTAAGAATCCAAAGCTTGGGCTCAGGCTGACAAGCCCGAGAAGCCGGATGAGCTGGACGAGATGGCGGTCAGGAGCCCCAAGAGCTGAGCAGACCGCCGGGTTTTCTGGGGCGCTCGCTCCACGGGTTTGGGGGGGTGCTGTAACACATCAGCTTGCCACTTGCGTCAGGTTGCGAGATGTATGAGAAGAATCCAGAGGGTTTAAAACGACACCGTTGCATGGCTGTCTGTGTGGAGACCATGCTGGCCAGTTCAAATGGTTGCCCCAACTTGTGGCGCCTTTGTCACATTTGTGATAGAATTGCACCTTGCACCTTGTCTCTTTGTTCATCGTCTAGTGTGGCAATGTTAGCTGTTACACGTCTTGTCGGCACATCAAGATAGAAGACCATGGCCACTTAAAACGGTTCTCCTCAAGCGCCGCAATGTTTAGGTGGGCTGCTTTAGCTGAAAGTTCAACTGCAACCCAGGTCGCCGAAATATCTCACCATGGCGGACCACCACAAACTGGTTGTCGGGAAACCAAAAAGGACACACACACACACATGTCCCTATGTTTTAGACAGGCTGTAAAACTTGGCGTCCCGAATCTGCCGGTATTTGTGTGGACTCCTTCATGAGCCAAATATCTTCCTGTGGTTGTCAAAACCCCTGGTGAAACCCCTAGTGAAACCCCTGGTGAACTTCAAAGGCAAATGGATGTCCATCCACCCCAAAATGGGATCGCCATAGGTGGCTGTGGCTCAAAAAAGTGGGATCAAAATGGCACCTTGGTAAATGGAACCAAAGACTAAAACCCGCGGTTGGCCGCAGCTCGTTAATTTTGAGCCATACCCAGCTTATGTTTCATGGCTCAGCTTTCCTTTCTCGGAGTTCCTTTTCGTGGGAGCCTGGGACCTGGGAGATTCCTCGACGCTGAGGTGGCGATGACCAGCAGCGGGCCCAAAGTGGACAAGAAGTGCCGTCGCCTCAGTCCGTTGGGTTGCCACATCCCCACCCTCTGTAAAAAAATTGGGGGCGGGGGGTGAGCCCTGGATTTCCATTTCGGGTTCCATTTTCCCTGTTGAGACTGAACAAAATGGAGTTGTGGGACCCCCCACCCCCCTCCCCCTTAAGGTAGGGGGCATGTTGCCACGCCACCCAAAGATCCGGCAGGTTCTTCTGGCTGGAAGAAAACTGCCCATGGTTTTTTTTGGAGTCCCTTCAAATTCGCTCATTTTTCGAGTTCCTGGACTTGAGTCACGTTTTGGGGCTGGACCATGTTCCCCCTCTTTTTTCAGGGTATCATGTCGACCCTCTACTAACAAAGGAGGTATTTGCCACGGAAAACCAGGTTTCCCAAAAAATACCCTGAAAAAAGCGGGCGTTTGAGTGTGGGAAATGAGAGAAACAACTCCCATGGCATCCGCTCGATCACACGGCAGGCTTGAAGAAGACCCTCTGGGCTGCAGACCTGGCATCCAAGATGCTGCCCAGGACTTGACTCGATGTGCGCGGAGGCCGTCGTGTTACGCCATAGCAATTCCAGAGTTCATGAACTTGAAACTTTTGTGGCTGGACCATTGGACCATTTTAGTGGTAGATGCAAAGTTTGGACTTCTTTTTGGGGCCATGCACTTAGCCAGTGAGCTCCATACCAATGCGTTCTGCCACCGCCGCCATTTGTTGTAGACGTTTTTTGCAAGTGGCCAGCTTTATACTATGGAATGGGGGTTCCAACCCCACCCCCGAAATTTCAAGAGAGAGTCACAACATGGAACTTGAACAAAAATGTTGCTTTTGAATGGCGTATGCAGAGGCGTCATGCCGGTCTTTTGCGAAGGCAAGGGAGAGGGTCGGGTTTGGATCTTATGGCCTGCGACTTGGGTGCGCGTGCAGATGTACCGGGTCGATCCCAATGACCAAACCTCATGGGCTGGAAATTGGATTCAGTGTTCCGCTGGTCTTCCTTTGGCCAGGACCCATTTTTTTACTGTGTGAGGGTCTTGGGAGCACGCCTGCTGTCCCAAGACCAAACAGCTCGCTGTGTTTGAAAACCACGACCCTGTTTAGTTCAAGACTTCATCTGCCTTTTCCACTTCCTGCATTTGCGTGGTCCGGGGGTTCAATGATTCACTCAGATTTCATGTGTTAGGATAATGTGAACTTGGATTTTCCCCGCGTTTTCACCTTTTTAGCTTCCCTTTTTGGCTGGGCCATGACATCGCCTCACGCGGTTTCCCGCTGGCTCGCTCCAGTACCATCTCCGCCTGGTGGGCGCAGCTCGCAGCGGTGGAGGCGGAGTGGCTCATGGGCAAACACGTGGAGGCGAGAGATCTTCGAAGTTCCTGGGGACTTAGGATCAGGGTTGTGCAGGGCTCCTTAAAAGATACATTTTGCAACCATTTGAGACATGTTGCTTTTTCCACCAAAATACAGGGAAATCACCATTTACAAGTTGCAATGTTCAGGTGTATAATGTAAGGATCCCTGTTGTGGGATCAAGGGGTTTATCCCCACATGTAGGTTCGGTCAACTGTTTGCTCGTCGCTCTGTCTTTTTGTTGAGGGTACCTGGAGTCTCCTTCTGGCCCTTTAAAAATGGTTGGTCATTAACCAAAATAAAGGGGTCATGGACCCATTTTTATTTCGGGTCATGGAGACTCCAGGTACATTTTATATTTTACGAGTGACTCAAAGTGAAGAAGAGAATAGAATCTACCTTCTAGAACTGGGCCTAACTCTAATCATGCTGGGGGTAGCTTCTTTTCAGGGATCCTAGGGGTTAGGTGGGGATTTTGGACAGGTCAAGGTGGGGATTCTAGGGGTACCTTCCATTTCCATTCTTTCCAGGGATCCAAATCTGTTCAGGAAACCATCCAAAACCCAGGGCAAACAGCCGCTTTTTTGAAAAGAACGATGGTTGAAAAGAATGGGGGTAATCAACCCTAGAGAACTCGCCGCCTTGTCGCAGGCGAAATTCTTCCATTGGCTGAAAATATGATTCCCCTTGTTGCTTTTGAAGGGAAACATTTTTTTTCCCGGCGACTCAAGCAAATGGAATAATTTGGCTCATAGAAACCCTTTTTGGGTTTGGAAGGGGCACAAAGGGACACCAAAAGGAAAACATTAAAATGTTGCTTGGTGGTGCGACAGAGGCAGGGAATGAGAAATGGAATGACCCCAAGAAAAACCATCCAACTGGTGGGGACCGACTGGGTTCATTTCCACATTCCCTACCTATCGCACCAGCAAGCCGCTTGGCTTTGTCTCCAAAATAGGGGAACACCCCCAAAAATGGTTGTGGTATTATTTGTTGGTTAACCTGGGGACCCTCTGAAAACCTCCAAAAAAAAACACGTTGCTTTGTTTGCGTCATGTTCTGGTAGTTTACCGAGGGCAGCCCTTTTGAAGTGATAGGGTAGTCATGGGCATGGCAGAGATTCGAGGCGACTTTTAGGCCCAAAAGCAGAAGCCTTGAGGGCACCTTGCGGCGTCTATGGAGCACCCTGCAACCCTGACAGCAGGTTCCAGAAACCTCCACTTCCTGATGTAGAGAGGGCTTTACACTCCTTAAGACTCAAGACTAACATGGAAGCTCCCAGAAGCCTCTGTAAATGGAACTAAGTCTTTTTCAAGGGGTCCTGGGAGCTTCCATGTTAGTCTGGGGGAGGGTAATACTGACCCTTTCACGAGCCAGTCAATATGACATATCCACAAAAAGCGCTTTTTGTTGGTACAATACCATTGATCGGAACGCATCGCTTGATCAACTAGATGTACGGGACTTGAAGATGGTTCGATAGTTTGTCTCTGAAAGTCAGCATGTTGACTGTCACACGTTGTCTTACACACCTGTCACTTGGGGGGCGCCTTTGGCAAAGAGAAGCTCGCGAGTGGCCGTGCTATCATTTGCCTGGCTGCGCGCAGTTATTCTTAGCATGTGGCTGCTTCGTGCGCGCAATGGGGCTGTTCGCTTACATGGCTGGTACCTGGCGGTGTGGTGGAAGGGCTAGGGAGTTTGCAGTAGTGACTTTGTGTGCGTTTACTTTGCAATCCAACACCTGGTACCTTTCAGTGGGAAGTTCTAGTGCCAGATGGTTTGAGGGATCCTAAGGCTTCAAGACAGGTTGATGTTCTTCGGTTTGAACTAAACCGAAGGCTCGTGGGTAGGGCTAGGTTCCCTCCAATGGGTTTCCAGGCCGAGAGTGTTTCTGGGGGAACGACTTTCACCTTTGGTGGGTGCCCTCCCTCCAAGCAGTTCCCTTCAAATTCCACGTCTGGCCAGACTTGGCTCAGGTCCGTTTCGGAGAGCCACTTGGGTGATATCCACAACAGCCCCGGAACCTCCTGGTGATTGGGTTCCAGGAGGGATTTTGGGGGACCGTGTTGAGTGGGTTTTTGGGGGAAGGACTGTCACCTTTGGCGGGTGCCCTCCCTCCAATCACGCTCTAGGTCCCCCAGTCGTGCCCTTTCTCACCCGTTTTTGGTTGGGCGGGTTCCCCGACAAAACAAAAACAAGAAACGGTACCCTTATTCTATCCTCTCTGCTGGAGGACCTAGTAGGCAACCATGTATTTTGCTTTTGGTTGTTTAAGGGTTTTTAAGGGTGTAGCCAAGTATTATTCTAAGCTCTCTGCTGGAACTAACATAGACGAAACCTAACCTCTAACCTCTCTGCTGGAGTAACCTCTACTGAAGGACCTTGGTGTGAAGCGGTTCCGATGGTCCATTTCCAGAGTCTGTTGGGAGACCGGAGACGGGGGAGGCCCACTCGCGGGTGCAGCGGCTGCAGAAGGCTTGGGACAGGCACGGCCTCCGTTCGGGGGGGGGGGGGGGGGGTTGGGGGGTGGGTTGGGGGTGGATGGAGGAGGATAGGGTTGGATTCAATGGTTTGGATGGGTTGGATGGGAGTTCTTTTTTTTGGGGGGAATCGTTCTCATGGGTAAGCAAGCAGGTTAAGTTCAACTCAGCTCAAGTTATAAAGCGCTGGCACAGGCATAAACATCGGGAATCGCCCTTTTCTGGAATACCAGATTTCCCTTCACTTGGGTATCACAGAATGAGTTATTTGCACCGCAACCTTTTGGCAAGTGGGTGGCTTGGTGGTATGGCTCTGGAGTTGGCAGGCAGAGCCGATTTTTATGTAAACCAACCACAAGCTGGTATAACCACGGCTTATATTTGCCTTGCTTGAGCCAACGCGACGTCAAACTGGAGCCCTCAAACAGTCTGCTTCGACTGCTTGGTCCTTCATGTTCCGTCGCCTTTGAAGTCGCTTGGCGGGCTATCCATTCGGTGCAGATTTATTGGGGAGTCGGCTTGCTTGATGTTCCATGGCCGGTCTTTGGCTTCAAATCGGCCCCTGGAGTTGAGCAGGCAAGCATGTTCAGGACTTTGACTTTTTGCCAACCATTGGCTTTTCCATTAAACCACTAAAAGTTAAACTTTTAGCAGGGGAGCAGAAAGCAACCGAGTCGCTAGCTTGAGCTGTGACTCGGAGGAAGAACCTGGGCGACGTATTCGGGGCTCAGGTAAGCCCCTTTTTTGTTGGGAACACCTTCTTTCCAATCTGTTGTCGCAGTTGTGTTCTTCTTGCTGGTGAGATAGCAAGGGAACGGAATGTAGGGAATGAGCCTCAAAGTCCCCTGAAAGGAAACCACCAGTTGGAAGGGTTTTCTTACAGTCATTCCAACTTATTCCCAGCCTATCGCATTGTTTCTCCAGATTTTTACGCGTCATCGGACGAAGCGGCGCTTTCAGGACCCTCTCACTTTGAGGCCTGAGCTGGGAAGCAGCTTTGAAGCCTCATCCATACAGTTTCTATCCCAAGTCTCCATATCATTGAGCCACCCACTGAGTTTTTTGGTTTAGCTTTAAAGGTTTGCGATACAATTCATGACATATATATAAATATGTACAATATATATATATAATATAAATATACATATATTGGGGTACCCTATTTATATATATACACACATACATATACGTATCTGCACATTTTCCTTTTCTAAAACGATGATCGACACAATTCCGATGCTGGATGTCGACAAGTGAGGTATGCTCGACCGCGCATGTGGCAATGCCAGGTATTGCCCAGACCAACCGGTGCTGATGCTGCGTCTGGAGGGCACCGCGGCGCGTCTCTATGCCCAGCAGGTGTGGTCTCGGTGGGGTGGCTTTTCGTGGGTGGGGTGGTCTATTCTCGGTGGCTCCCAGCCATCCGGTTCCTTAGCCCTTTAGCTTTTTAGTGTTTAGTGGTTGGATTTCCATTTAAACCACGAAAAGCGAGTCACCTTTAGCAGGGGATCTGAAAACGGACAGCCCAGCATTTCAGAGAGGCTTTGGATGGGGAGAACGCCTCTATTGATCCAGGTTGATGCATCCCAGGTCGGCATTTGCATGTGTTGCAACAAAGCAAGCCGCGGAAGAAGGTCCTTCAGACGGATTTTGGAGTCGCCCAAAATGGCAAGGGTGGGGTCAGGTCGGTACAGGGTATGTTCTGGATGTTGGCAACTGGGGATTCAAGGGAGAGCCTTATATTTTGCAGCGATTGACTAGGGTTTTGTGATTGGAGGTGGCAGTGCGGTATTTTGTGAATGCAACCAATTTAAGGGCACTTCCATGGTTGCATGTTTACATTAAGAGAAGTATATGCCCAACAATCAAATTGGTTTGCGCAAATCTAAGTGAGCTCACGGGTGTACACCGACCTCACCTAAGACCGGAATTGAAGCCGGTTGTGCAGATCTGACATGTCTGCCGAGGTTTGCAGTGCACCACTAGCCCACTTCTCCCATCGCGTTGTTGGGTCCATCAAGCTGGGCGTTAGTGGGACGGGACGAAGTTCGACCACGGCGAGCTTGGGGGTAAAGTGACTTCACCGGGAAAGTGCTTGTAACTGAGATTCCTGGCAACAGCTGCTTTGTGTTCATTGGTTCATCGTGTCATGTTCCCTTTTGTAGGGTATGCTCGATAAATGGAATTTGAGGAGCCCGCACACCCCTTCACCCTTAAGATAGGGGAGATATCAGCGTCATTTGCTTGAGCAGAGAACCCGCTTGCCCTCGTTTCCTCGTCCAGGGTGACTGGACAGCTGCAGCAACGCACACGGAAAGGCGGGGGGCACTAGGTGGACTGGAGCACTGAAAAACAGGGGGTCAACATTCAGGGCATACGTGCCCTTTTTAGCTTAGTTTGGTTGACATGGATGGCACTGGTTTAGATGGGTTATTCCATTGACCAGGGCCATCTATTTAGCCAACAGGCCGCCTATGATTTGGGGTTGTTGGTTTATTGGGGAACCCTGTTTTGGTTAGTGTTGATTGTAAACCAAAGGGAACACTTTTTTTGTTTGGGGGGGGGTAAAGAGAAGGCACTTCCATTTAATCAGATCAGTTCAATGGGAAGCTTACTTCGCACGCAACCTCGCAGAAGAAAACGCGATCGATCGCGTGGTTTCAAGCCGACTTTCTGTTTGCAACCACTGGCTTTTAGCCCATTTCGCGGGCCCGCGAACTAAACGGTGCATGTTGGTCCCGAGAGAGTCACACTCAAAACCCGGTGTTAAACTGGTCGTAATCCCAGAACCATGTAAAGAATTCAGAAGGCGGAAATGTCCGCAACTATTGCTGGGACTGCGTTTTACGAACCTTCATCTACCCGGGTTTTGATTGTGGCTCAAGAGAACAGCTTACTCCTCCAACCCTCCAGGCAGAAACACTTATTATTTGTTTTTGTTTCTTTTAGGGCAACCTCCCGGAACAAAAAGGAAACACGAAAACATGTGTTGTTCCTTGTGGTTTCCCTTTTCACCCACCAAACAGGGGTACCCTGAAAAAACAGCCACCCTCATTTGGCTAAGTGTCCCTTTCCGAATCGTTCGTTGGTCTGGAGGCTTGCCAACCAGCAGGTAAACTCAGGTTGGTAGAACCTGCCACTACGCCTCTGTCTACATGGGTCAGCCCCAAGAGCAGGGATTTAGCAGCAGGGATCTGTCACTTAGCCACGGTATAAGCTACTGGCAGCCACTCTCAGACCAAACGGATTGGTCATTGAGGATATTTGTTTGGAGGGTTCTGTAGATTGCTGTACTGTGATTGCTGGATTGTAGATTGTAGATTGGCCTATGCCCTCGTTTGTTCTGTAGATTGCTGGATACTGGCTGACCACTGTGATGATACTGTGCAGCATTTGGGTTTCGCTGTGGCGGGTCGGTTAAACTGACTTGACGTACTTGACGTTGGTGGACGGTTTGTCCAGCCCGGAAGGCTTTCAGCGGATCCTGGGCGTGTTGTGCCAGATGAACGCTTTGTTTTGCACGACGTTGGAAGCCCAAGACCAGCTGACGCCATTCATGCTGTTCTCATCCAGCAGCAGAACTATGGTCACGCTTGTTTGTAAGCGAACAGATGTTTTCTTAATTGTTAAATTTACCCCACACTAGATTTGGCCGGATTTCTTCTACTCCTTTTTGCAAGAGCGTCTCATGCTTTTTGCATGTCAGGCTCGGCAACAGACGGTGCCAAAAGCAATTCGGCTGTGCTACTCCCAACATGCCCTAAATAAAGGCCAAATGTTGCATTTCCCAGTTAATAACTGTGGGTGCTTGGTTATGTTGTTTTATTTCTTTCTTTCTGTCTTTATTTCTTTCTTTCTTTCTTTCTTTATTTCTTTCTTTCTTTCTTTATTTTTGTGATTTATTTTTGTGTTTTCTGTTTGTTATTTCTTTCTTTCTTTCTTTATCTTTTTTGTTTGTTCTTTTTGTTCTTTATGTTTTTCCTTTATTTGTGTTCTTTCTTTTTGTTGTTTGTTTTGTTATTTTTGTGTTTATTATTTCTTGTTGTTATTTATTTCTTTATTTCCTTATTTATTTCTTTATTTATTTGTTTATTTCTTTTTTTTTCTTTCTTTCTTCCTTTATTTCTTTCTTTCTTTCTTTCTTTCTTTCTTTCTTTCTTTCTTTCTTTCTTTCTTTCTGTATTTCTTTCTGTATTTCTTTCTTTCTTTCTGTATTTCATTCTGTAATTATTTCTTTCTTTCTTTCTTTCTGCCTTTCTCTCTTTGTCTCTTGGTTTCGTTGTTTCTGTGTCTTGGCTTCTTTCTCTGTTTGTTCTGCTTGGATCGTTGGTTTGTGCGTCCATATTTCAACCTTTGACACACCGCTGCCTCGCCTGTTACTTCGTTTGTCAACCCTCAGGAGCGGATCTGGTCATCGTTTACAGCCGGCAGGTGTTGCTTCGACCCGCGTTGGGTTTGTTCCCCGGGGCCAACATATCACGCTGGCTGCGGAGGATGGGACTCTTCTCTGTTTCGCACACGCGCAGAATGAAATCACATGCTAAGGTATCTCAAGCATTTTTTGTCTCGTTGGCTTGCTTGTTGCTCCCCTACAAGCACAGGTGTCCTCTTAGGGTCTAAGGTTTGTATGGTTAAGAGTAGATGTGTTCCACTGTTTTCGATGCATCTATTTTTCCCAGAAGGTCACCTTGCCTGGGTGGTTCCCAGCCATCCGGTTCCTCAGCTTCTTGGCTTTAGGAATTTCTATTTCACCCACTAAAAGTGTGTCACGTTTAGGCGGGAATCTGAGGACAGCCCAGCTACAAGGTGCTTCAAAGACTCGCTGGTGCGATAGGCAGGCAATGAGGGAATGGCCCCGAGAAAATCCATCCCTTTCCTTGGAGGAATCCCCAGCTTCATTCCCTCATTCCCTGCCTATCGATCCAGCTGGTGGTTTCCTTTAAGGGGACGTTCAGGTTCATTCCCTCATTCCCTGCCTATCGCAGCAGCACGCCTATTTTGGCTTTGTCTCCAAAAAAGGGGAACACCCCCAAAAATTGTTTGAGGTACTTTCTTCTGGTTTCCTTTTAGACCCAAAAATGGTTGAGGTATTTTCTGTTGGTTTCCTTTTAGACACCAACCAACTTGGGGACCCTCTGATCTAAGCCACGGCGAGACGCAAAACGAGGTGCTGCGTCCTGGCGGAGCGCGCCTTTGGGCGGACGCACCCGGCCACCGTCGCGCTGAAGGCACGGCTCGGGGACGCCCGGACGCCCGGGTGAGAACACGGGGGCGCAAGCCAAAAAAGGGGGGGGGGCGGCGAAAGGGCGGGGGGAGGATGTGAGAACTTAACTTTAGTGATCTAGTTAATTACCCTCCCCCAGACGATTCCATGGAAGCTTCCAGGACCCCTTTGGAAGGCTTGGTCCCATTTACTCTGAGGGAGCGTATATAGATTGTAGCGAATCAGTTAGTTTGCCAGTGAGGTCAAGGATTTCCGGGGTCCGAATTGGAATCACGGCGTCGACTGGTTGGGGAGGACGGTCTCAAGGGCGGCCCAGGCAAATTTTGTCTCAATAAAATATTCGGGAAAAACAACAAAAATCCCATGTCCTCTTGGGGAAAAAAGCTAGGTCCCCCGGTAGTGTTTTACCTTTTTTGGGGGAGGGTTCCCCTGCTAAAATTGACTACAGAAAAAAGGGTACCCGTATTCCTCTACTGGAGGACCTAGAAAGAATATTGGCTTGGAGTGTTTGGATTGCAGGTAATGGCATTGGCCAAAGTTCCCTTTTCCGGTTCCGCCTGGAAGAAGAACTTTGATGCATGGGGCTCTTGATTGGAACAGAACCCTCAAATGAAGCCTTGGGAGTAAGTCCTAAGACTACCCACAATCGGCAACGCTGGCTTGGGTTGTTGATTGCCTTTGATTGCGGAGGCGCAGGCTAAAACACACACCCGGAGACTGCAAGTCGACTCACGGATACCGAAACAGCGGCCATTGATTGCAGCAAAATCAAGAAATGGGCCTAAACGGATTGGAAGAGTGTTGCAAGTATCTAGACAAACGTGGTGCGTTGAAGCAAGCTCGTTGTGGGTATGTGGAGTTGGCGTTCATGTGTTTCCACCTCATCAGCTCGACATTAATGTTGACAAGCTTTGGACGTGGTCAGTCAGACATCTAGACCTTCAGATGAGTCCACCATCAAGATACCCCGTCATGCGGAAAGTTTCTAGCTGGCGCATGCCCCTTTTCACAGCACAAAGGTTGACTACCCCTAATTTGTCTACGAGGCCGTAGTTCTACAGTGATTCTGCAGATGTTCCTTTGTTGGTGAAAGTGAATGGACAGACGCCTAGATATCGCACGTAAGACTTCTCTATATATATATATATAGTATCCACGAAGAGCTTTGGTGGACATCATGTCCAGACAATACCAACTAACATCGGTGGTGGACATAGTGTCCACACAGGAACTCGTGGGCATAGTCGATTATGTTGACGCGGGAAAGGCCAGAAAGACTAGTTTGTCGCACTTGCCGCGTGCGGTTTTTGTTTGTGCGATGGTTGCCTTTTGGGGAATTGCCTTAAAGGGAACTGAATGGGAAATCGGAGCAAGTCTCGCTGATCCCAGGGATTTGTCCTTCCGGGTTTTGACTTTTTCACAAGACGAGTCGAATATAGATCTTCCTGTATTCTCCTGTAGATTTTCGTGGCGCCGAATTCCCAAGGAAACCATAAGAAACCATCGGACACCACAGGCAATTATAGGAAACCATAGGAAACTTGGTGGCTCCCAGCCATCCCCTTAGCTTTTTAGCTTTTAGTGTTTAGCGGAGATTTCCATTCAACCTAAAAGTTTGTCACTTTTAGCGTCGGATCTGAGGGCAGCCCGGGAAATGGATGTGTTTTCCTCGGAGTCATTTCAAACTAAACATGATTCTAGAACTAGACATCTATATCCCTATTGAACTCCATTTATAATATAATTAGCCCAATTAAAAGTCTTATAAACATCCTCCTGGAAAATTTATATCCCTATTGAACTCTATTTAGAGCCCAATTAATCCTAGAAAAGGACATCCCCTTTAAACACCAATTCGCATTCCCTTATCGAACACCCGCCGGCAGCTGCGAGAGCCGGGAGTCCAGGCTTGGAGCCGGCGGGAGGACTGGGAGAAGGCCACGGCGGCCCAGCCGGCGCAGTTATAGCGAGAGTGGCGGGTGGAATGGCCCGTGTTGCATTCCGTCTGGGTGAATTATAACGACCTCACAGGACCGAATTCGCCCCAAATGGTGGTTTATGTGGGGAATAGCCGCCGGTAACCACCTTATTTCAGGCTTGTGAAGTATTATAATTCACCCAGATTCCTTGGCTTGTCTTTTTACGAGAGCACCCGCAAAACACTGGGGTCATTTCTAGGGGTTGTCAAACTCAGAAAATGGGGTTGTCCTTTTAAGAGAATGGGTCCCCCAGTAGTGCCCTTTGACACCCTTTTTTGGTTGGGAGGGTTCCACTAAATAGACTACCGAAAAAAAGGGGTACCCGTATTCTAACCTCTCTACTGGAGGACCTCGGAGAGCACCCGCAAAGCACTGGGGTCATTTAGTTGATTGTTTCTAGGGGTTGTCAAAGTCGGAAAATGGGGTTCTTTCCCTTTCAACCCCCCACTTAGCGTGTGACTTTAATCATGGCAAAATAATGAGGCCAGAAGCAGACATCCTGGTCCCTTTGGTCTATGTGTTTAAGGAAAGGATCAGACCCATATTCTTCATGGGCATTTGGTGTCGGGCAAGGGAGTTTTCAGTGCAAGGTTGCGGGCATGTTCAGAACTAGCTATTTTGGGTGTGGGTCAGAATTAAACAGCTGGGGTTACGCAGGTTTTGGTCCATGTTTCCACTTACCAGGACAACCCATTTTGGTACTGGTTTTTTGAGCCACAGCCATTTGGGTGTGGGTCAAAACCCAAATCGTTCCCCCAGTGAACATCCGATTCAATCTCCACTAAAATAGGTTCTAAAATGGAGGTGCACCTACCCCAAAATGGGATCCCATCGGTTTTGACCCACAGCCATTTGATTACGGATCTTTAGACTTTGACTTTTTGGTTGAAATGGGGGAGATGTTTCATACCTAGAGAAAGTGAGCGTTTTTGTTGCGGAGCAATCAAGTCCCTGAGTGTTGGGTGAAATCCATGGGTTGCAGGAACTAGGCTTCAACCAAGGCTGGTTTGGGGTCTATGGGGTGCGTACTATGTCGGTACGAACCAGCAAGCCTTCTTCGCAATTCACACAAAGGTTTGAGGTGTCCAAAAGCAAAGGCCCTTCAGTTTTGACTGTCCTTCGGTCAGTGTGGTCAACCATCGCTGGCACTGGTTTCATTTTGGTTCTAATCCTTGTGCTACTTGTTTGTCCAAAGGTCTCTAGGGATGCTAGGGTTTGACATGTTGAGCTCGCAGCTATGAGAAGAGGTAAAGGATGCTTACTCTCGGAGGCGTAAGCAGTTTGATTGCGCGCATGTGGAATTATATTGGCGTCTTAGTCTCACAGAATATCGTCCTTCTCAATTTCTGCCAACGAAAGCCAAAAGGGAATGGTCTGGGGATTTTGCCCCAGCCTCCCTATGTAGCACCCAGTTGCTTTCACTAAACAAATTCTGTTGCAATATGCAGCCCTAAAAAGTTGGGCGTACAGTCGACAAAATAATTTGAACCTGCATGGAGCTGCAAGCGACTGAGAGAAGCCCCAAAGTGGAGTTTCAGAGATCAATCTGGGTGAATTATAACGACTCATACGACCTCACCCCACATGGTGGTTTATGTGGGGAATATCCCTCCAACCACCTTATTGCAGGTTGGTGAAACATTATACTTCACCCAGATCAATATTCAGTTGGGTGCTAAATAGCCTGCTGAGTTGCTTTCTTTACCCAAGGTGAAGCCAGATAGGGGATGGGGTATGGGGCACACCCACCCAAATACCATGAAAGGGAACGGCCCTGCCCTCCAGCCAGCAACATTAGAAGTGCCCAGTGGTTGTTTTGTGTTTCCCCAGGTACACTTGTTCAACCTCAGTTACACTTGTTTGCACGTGTACTTCTACATGTTCCGTGTATTTTTTGGGGAAACAACACGTGAATGGGACAAACATGGGGGCTTTTCTCGCAGAACTGGGGATCTCGGTCGTTTGTGGTTGGGGCAAAATATGGAGGAATGCTCAGGCAGTGGAGGCGAAGATGGTGGAACTTCCATGCTGGTTTAGGAAGTGCTTGGGATGAAACTCTAAGGAAATTCTAACTTGGTGCAGGGTAGACGATGGGTTTCGCAGCGCTTGGGGATATGGGTTGTTATATGAAGCAAGGGCCTGAGGGACCCTGCCCAAGCAAGGTTTTCCACTTTTAGCGCTCCCGCTGTTTCCAAGAGGTGCCAAAAGGCCACCCTGGTTTCATGTGAGCGACCTAACTCTAAAATCGCCCTACGGTCAGTTTTAGAGCCCCGTGAAAGCGAGGGGACGTGGCACCCTTTTTGGGGCCTCGATCCGCATATTTGAAACGCTAGCTCATTCTGAGATCGTTGCGGGGGAATATCCGATACAACTTAATTCCAACTTGGAACATGAACGTGAGCCATGCCAGGCTTATCAGGAAGCCTACTCCGTGGCGCAGGCAGATCGATCGAATCAGTTTAAAGTAGTTTCACGTAGAACCTCGCTTCCCGAGTTCTTGGACTTTGTTCTTTTGAGGTTTGGACCATTTGGTAAACAGAAAGCTTGGATTTTTCTTTGGCCAATCTACTCACAAAGTGAGAGAACAGGGTTTTCTCCATTTCCCTTCTCGGAACCACCGACTTGTGGCCATGGTTTCCATGGTCGCCACCAGTAAAGTAATTGATCGCCTTTGAAGGGGAAAGGGGAAGTCCAGTGACCCTCAAGCTCGAAACGGAAAACTACCGAACAAAGTGCCCACGGAAGAGCTATACATGTACTGGAGCCATAGCAAGGGTAGCCAAAGCAACCACAATGGCAACTGTTGGAGCGAGGGACCATGTTGGGCCATGACCTTGGCTTTGCAAGGCCCTAAATCAATTCAAACTAATTTCCCCCACAGACCTCCAGTCCAGCCCCAAGGCAACATGACCAGAGATTTAGGCCTTAGCCCCAGTGCCGTTCATGTGCTTCAACCCAGCGGTCATAAGTGAACGCGCCCCATGGGGTCCAAAAACCCGCCGTGAAACGGGAGGATCTTGGAGCGGGGAGGGTCGAGTTCAGGTGAGCCACAATCAACACCCGGGCAGATGAAGGTTAGTAAAGGGCAGTCCCAGCCAGAAATAGTTGCGGAAATTTCCGGCTTCTTAATTCTTTACATGCTTCTAAAATGGTTCTGGGGATCGACCATCTTAGGGTTTTGATTGGCTCAGGTGGGCAGCGATGAGAAAACCACCGGACGCCTGGGATTCGAGCTGGCCCAGGCTGGTGCTATCCGGTTCCTTAGGGTTGAAGCCATCCGGTTCCTTCAAGTTGAAGCCTGGAAGTTTAGTGCTTGGGTTTCCGAAAATTTAACCATCTCCAACGTGCACGAGTTGAACCAGATCGCAGATCGGATCTGAGGACAGTACGATAAGATCAACTATAGCAAAACAGGTTGCCCGTTTTGCCCCTGGCCACTGTGGCTTTGAGTTCGCATCTTCCAGCTGCGATTTCGATCCCGAGAGCGACCGGGGCCAATTTTCCGGCTTGGGGGTGCTAAGGGCTCCAACCCTTTCAATTGACCAAACAGGTAAGTGTTGCACGTCTCACTTCCTGAGTTCTGTTTCGGACTTTAGTCACTTTTTGGGTCTGGACCCATTTTCGTCTTAAACAAACAGTTTTTTTTGTTTTTTTCTTTGATCAATCCTTTCCTCGGAAGTGCGCCATTCAGGCCAAGGGCTTGTAAGGCACACGGGGCGTAGAAAATTTGTGTCCATCTCCCAGTTCAGCCGTTCCCGTCTTTCCTTTTTGCAAGTCCCCCATGGTCAACCCGAAAAGGATCTCGATCCCTACCTTGGCAACTCGGGTTCGGATTATAAATGTAGCGGTCCAAAACCCAAGCTGTCCAAGCAGTATTTCAGGGGTGCTGGTTTGTTATCTTTGTTTTTTGGGGCATGTTTTTGCCTTGCTGGTCTCGCTTCGTCAGCTGCTGGGCTACCAAACACTTCAAAAATTGCTGACATGAAATCAATTAGTGTGCTTCAATTCCTTTCCTTTGGCTTCTCCAGGGAATCGAGCTTACTGCTGAATGTTTTACGTGTTTTTCCCAACGGGCCCTAAATGCGAATCGTCCATTTGCTTAAGATTACTTTTATTGTTTTCCCCTGTTGGTTTTAAAGGGAATCGATTTCACTGCTGGAAATAGTGTCATTTTTGCCAGGGGTGTTAGCCAAATGAGAGAAACGGAAGAAACGCGCGGCAGGTGCTGTTCCTCAAGGGCGACCTCAACGGCGCCAAGACCTTCGCGGAGGATGCCGTGAAGCTGCGCCTCGATCAACCAACGACCAGGTCCCCAGCGAGGTGCCCGACCTCTCACCGTTTCTTTTTTGGTTGGGAGATTCGGTTCCCCTACTAAAAATTAAAATATAGACTATACAAGAAAAAAAAGGTACCCTTATTCTAACCTCTCTACTAAAAAACCTAGGCGACACTCGCCGGTGAGGTGAAATGAAGGGACGTGGCGGGTGTTTTGTGCGCAGAGGTCTGGGTGAACTATAACGACCTCACAGGACCTCACCCCAAATAGTGGTTTATGTGGGGAATAGCCCCCCAACCACTTCGGGTTGGTGAGAGGTGCTTTTTTGGGTGAACATAGATGGAGCTTCCCTTGGAAGTGGAAGAACCAGGCAACATCTGAGCCAGAACCCATCCAATCCGATCAAAGGGAGACCAATCATGTTGACCCCATATTTTCGCCAAGCAGCCAGTTGATTAATAGGGGGGGTGGGTAACTTCCCCGCCAAATGTGGTCTCATTCCCCACATTTCACAGGGAGAAGCAACCCGCTATGAATAAACTCAACATGACAGGTGTCCTGTTGACGGGTTAGTTCGGTTAGAAATAGATGGGTTCCACTGGTTTAAACTGCCCGGTGTTCCATTGACAAGGGCCAGCTAGTTTACCAAAAGGACACCTACGTTTGTGTGTATGTGTGCTGTATGTTGTTTGTTTATTTTCGGAATGGTGCTCCGTTTCTGTCTTCTGTCCGTGTCTTCTAGGGAACCAACTATTGGAAACTGTCTGGAAAAGGGAGCCCGCAAAACCACACACAAATACTTGCCCGGGATCCGCTGGGAAGCTTTAAATTTTGGGATTTCCCCAATCTATTTTTCCATTTGGTCCAGAATATTGTTTATATTCCCTTGTTAGCTTTTTAGGGAATCGATTTCACTACTGCACATATTGTTCTTTAATGTTTTTCCAGGCACCTCAAGCAAATAGAAGCTTTAAATGTTCGGATCTCGCCAAGGTGTTTGACACCAAACCTCGGCCAAGTCAGCTTGGTCGAGTCGGCTTACTGAGGCTCATCCCGCTGGACCTGGGCGCAGAACTTAGCGAGTTCCTGGTGGCAGAAGGCAAGACACGGCCAGGGGTCAAAACCCAAATCGGTTGGCCCCCAGTGAACAACATCCGATTCAATCCCCATTAAAATAGGTTCTAAAATGGGTGATGTTGTGCTGGGAGATGTCAGTTGACGATGTTGCCAACCATGTAGTGGGCAGAGGTGGCTTCATCATGCGAACCCGGTGTTGCCATGTTTGCTTTAGGTTGAACTCACAGCCTTATGGAGATTCGCAACTCATAATGCCATGGCTCTTTGGCAGAAGTCCATGGTAGCAGCTGTGTCTGATCCAGACCAGCCTGCCAGATTACCAGGCCAATCAATCCTGGGAAAGCTCAAGGCTTCAGGAAGGCCGGCATTGGCTCCGTCGGCTTTGGGGCGAGCGAAGGCCGCCCATTCCAGTGGTGAGTCATACCTTTCGCAGAAGATCGCGGGCCAGAAGCAGGCAGCCGTAGGTCGTGCCACGTTCCGTGGGGCAGGCGCTGAAGGGAAGTGGGCGCAGCCGGCACAGCCACTACCAGTTCTACAAGACGTGCCAAGGAAGCTGGTTGCGACTAGCCTGGTCACACCTGGCTCGCACTTTGATCGAGCAGAAGCTAGACCACGCGCAACACCCCGAACACCTGTGATTGGAGGTGGTGACGTCGAGAGGTCGAACCAGAAAGCTCCATCATCTATGCTGTCGCAGATCTTTCGACCACTTTCAATAGGTAGAAAGAAAGAGAGTGATGCTGCAGCTAAGACTGAAGCAGGTGCGCTGTCAGCCAGGCCGTCCCAGGTGCGACGTGCTACTGCAGCATCCTCCTCCCGGCATGCATCCAGGGATGACCTAGCTGACAGCTCTGACGCGGATGATGGTCAACCAGATGGATCCGCAGGGCGCGGCTCCTCACAATCTTCCGGACGATTTGAAGGGCGTTCTGTATTGAACGTTTCTGGGCTTGCTGGTGCTCGCTTCTATGACCTCATGTTCAGGGACCGCGCACAGACCAGCCACGGAGTGAGGCACAATGCGGCTGACCTAGATTAGCCGCTTTGTGCTTGTGTAAACATATTACGTAATCCCGCGAGATTCATCCTGGAAGGATGATTTACTTGTATAGTTCCTTGATTCTTCTGTTGGGATCTATGCAAAATGCATCTTCTCAGCAGAATGACTTGGAGGTTGCTGAGTTGAGTTTGGCAGTTATGCCAGTCACATCTGCCGATTTTATGTCTTGGACAGATGCTGCAAGGAGGTAAAAACAACAACTATTGTTTGGTGCCTTCCAGCCCCAAAGCAGACCAATTTGAAGCGCCGGTGTCCCTTGTTTGTTTGGTTGTCTTCCCACCAAAGATGAAGTCAGCCGCCCCAAATAGGGCTCCCACCCCAATTGGTGGTTTGTGGTTTGTGGTTTGGATGTTTTCGAGCGATTTGGGGGCTACCTTCCCTATTGGTGTCAAAGGGTTCCCCTTGGTCACCACGCAACGGGGTTCAGACTCAGCTCGCTCAGGTCATAGCAACGGCAAGGGCCAACTGGGCACGACCTCCTTCGATGCCTTGCTGCTGCTTTCGCAGGCGCTTCACTTTGCGTTGCTTTCGCTCTCATATTGGAACCAGCCATAACTCAGCTGTCCAAAGCCCTCGTTTTTCACCTTTTGGGGTTTCTCCTTTGGTTCATGTGTAGTAGTTCAACTTGTATTTCTATTTGTGGGCTGGTGAGATTAATGGTTAAGAGTAGGGTCTTCTTGTTTGCGTGCATTTATTGTTGGAATGAGATACGGCGGCGCAAGGTCGCAATGGTCATAGAGGGGATTGCCCTAGACCAAGGTCTTCTTTTTCGGTTTCTGACAAGCATGTCCAATGTGGGTTCCTGTAGGTCCGTGTTCTTTTGCGATTGGTCAGTATGTCAAGCAAGACAAGTCATGTGAAGTGAAAATAATATCAAACTAAATGTTATTGGCTCGTAATATGCTGTGTGGGCAGTTGACAAAGATGGAGGCGTAATGAACTCAGCCGAATGGATGTGATGCTGGTTGCAGAGAACATCAGGTGCACACAGGCACCACAATTTTGAGGTTGGTATGCAGTGCGCTCGTGCCGCATTTTGGAACATAGGCACGGATTTGTCTTTTTTATTTTTTGTTTGGGGCGAAGAGCAAACGAGGAGCTGCCATTGTGAAGCTCGTCACTATTACTTGGGTGTGAAGTAGCATACAATGCTGCTGGATTTTCCCAGGAATCCAAACATGGATAGACTTTTCCAGAACCCCTTACCCAAGGACCGAGTTCTTCGTTACCGAGTTGTTAGACTCTTTCCATCTCTTTCCTGTCGTCTTGCTGTCAATGCCAATGAAAAGGGCCAATAATAGTCCTTGCGCCCTTTCCAGAACTTGTGCATTCTACATATATATATATATGTATATGCACACATACATATATATATATATATATATATATATACTGGGGAACGGTGTTCTTGAAGCTCGGGACAACTGGGGTGCAAAATTATCAATCAAAGGGCACCCAGTACATCAAATGATTCGCCGATTCGCCCATGCCGCGCCCACCTGCCTATCTTGAGCCCAGCTGGGAGTAAAACGTGCTGATCGGAGTCCCTTACTTCAGGCTCTTTTTTTAAACGCAGATTCTTTGTGGGGGAATCTGCTTGGGCTTGAGAATCCCGAACATTTCAGGTGTTGTTTTCATATAAATCTCGCAGATGTTTGCGAATCAATGCAAGTCCCTCCCGCCTCCGGGAGGTCTACGAAGATCTGTGCCGGCGACTCCTGGAACTGCACGAGACCGAGCAGGTGCGCCGAGTCTCGCACGTGAGTTGGGATGAACATAGGTGACACTGTGGACGGACAAAAATGGACCAGTTGGTAGGTGATACATCCCAACATGTATGGATTCACCAACTAGTGCCTATTGTTGTTGGTTGGTCCCAACACCAGGAGTTCCACCGAACTGTCACATATCTCGTTGGGAAAGGGACAGTATGGCCAGGGTATCGGCTTGTGGTGTTGCAAGTGATATCGTTTTTGATGGCAACCAGGTCACCTATTTGTTTGTGGTTCCCTTTTGCTTGTTCTAAAGGGAAACAAACCGCAGCTCACCCTTTCTTGACGGGTCCACTATTTGGAGGCCCCCCAATTATTGAATGAGACCTTTTGATGTGCATCAAAAGCATCGTGGAATCGACCACCCCGCACTTATCATTTCTTCGTGTGTCTTCTCTGAACAGTGCATCGCTATCGGAAGAGGCGAACGACATCCCTGCACGTGTGGGAGGTGGAATGATGTGTGCGTATCTAAGAGGTGTCAAGCTGGCACTATCTTGAGCATGGAGATCTGCAATAAAGCAATGAGAGCCATCATGAGGAGTCTTTGCGGGAAACATGACCACACTCTTTGATTGCTTGTGGTGACTGGAGACCACACAACATGACCAGTAGTTTGGTTTCCGTTTGGGAGGGACATATTGGGACTCCCTAAATCTCCCGCAGAATCCAGGGGACTCTCCAAACGTCCCATGTCCAGCATGGTAAAAGTCAAGTTCGACGGTGGCTCTACGGAAGACTGCCAGGCCGAGGTGAGCCCTCCGATGCTTCAGGTGCAATCGGTTCCGCGGGTTTGTGAGACCGGTGAAAAAGATCGGTCACTTCCAGCTGCACCGAGTCTGAGATCCTTGGCTCAAAGAGCTGTGAAGGATCGACCAGCAAATGACCCTCCCACCTTCGCATGGCACCTGACGCTCCGGGGTCCCTTTGAAAGGAAATGGTCTTCCAGGAACCCCCGGCTCTGTCAGCTTCCATGTTCATTGGGAGGGTACATCTTTCGAGGACGGGGTTCTGAGTTTTGTTTGTTTTCAAGGGCCCGCGAGAGAGAATTGTTGGATTGTCCATTGGAGAGCCCCCGGATGTCATTTGCATTGGCGGGGTCACGACCCCTTGCATACTGCCATGCATCGGGGATGCTTCCTTTCAGAATGGCACACACACACACACACACATCCAAGGAGAAAGGCTGGCGTTTGAAGCCATGTTTATGTTTGTTTTTTGGAAAACCAATCGAAGTTGATCGATGTTTGGCTGAAATGCCTGAGCAGAGTGATTGGTTCCCATTTCGCGGAAGGTGCTGGTTGGCTCGTGTCTCTGCAATTCAAACCGGGACTGACAGACATGGGCATTATCAGATCCTGGCACCTGTCCAGAGGCTTGCCAAAAGCAAACCGTCTGCCCCCCGGTTTTGCCGAGGAAACCACGTGTGAGTGGGGCCTGTTTGAGCATGGATTGTCAAGGTGCTGATCACAAAGGCCATCAAGTGCTTTGAGACTGTGCTCAAGAACCTGCCACCCGCCCAGCAGGCGTGCCCCCGGGCATGGGCCCCCGTTTGTTTCCCGGGTTTCCAGATGGAGCCCCGGATTGTTTGACCCCAACCTGTTTTGTTGGGGCCCCTGCAACCAAGCGGTGCAAAGAGGTATAACGAGGGCATGATGAATTTCCCGCCAACACCAGGGGGCAACCTAATTTGCGCATGTACTCGTGGGAAAACGAATCGCTCTATTCGCTCATGTCAGCTCTTGTTTCGGTTTCAAGATAGCTTTGTTTTGTCACGACCGACCTTTAGGTTTGCTTGATTTTCCTTTGAGACTACCCAAGACCCACATCCCGCATTGCTTGCTGGTGCGAGAGGGAATGAATGAACCCAGGAATTCCCAAGGAAACCACCAGTTGGATGGTTTAGGCTCATTCCCACTCATTCCCTGCATCTCTCGCACCATTGACGCACAGCTTGGAGGCCCGGCGCAAGGGCCGTCTCTCCCGCGCCGCAGAGATCGTGGAGTCAGTGCTGCGGCTCAAGGTGCTCGCTCCCAGTTTTCGCTCGAACGCAAAGGGGGGAGGGATCTTCTTGCTTTCTCTTTACCGGAAAGAGGGCCTCAAAAACGGCCCGGCCACCTTGCGATCCCTCATTTATGAACCAGTTCCTTCAAACATACTGTGGATGGTTGCAAAATACATGTCGCAAGCTTCAGAAACCCTACGAATTCGAGGACATGAGGGGCCTATCTCCCCTAGCTCGACACACGAAGTAGGCCCAGTTGAACCAAGTTCAAGTAAGATTGTCTATTGCATATATGCCTCCAACAATTCTGTTATGACGTCTAATGGTCGGAGCCCCTCCAAAATGGTTAACCCCCCATGATGCCCACCAGAGGTCCCATTAAAAATACCCATATATGTTATATATTGGGGACACATATGGAACAGAGTGAGAAATTGCATTTTCTGTGCTCCCCACATATATGGGCCAAGAAGACCCACTGTCAAACTACCCCGAAGTAAGATTTGAACGCAGGGCTTCTCTGTTGGGGAAATCAACAGCCCATTTAATTAAGTCTAGCTTGGAGATCTAAAACTGGAACCCCAGTGGTTAGTAACCCTGGGCAAGTAACCCACGCGGGTACTTGCAACGAGGGCAATTAAGTGGATTGTAAGGAGCATGATTACTATCCACTTCTTTGGGTGTGCGGCCTAGCAAGTGGTTGGTATAGGTTGGTACCCACCTGGAAGTCCCTGTTCAGTGGAGTGAGTTCCGTATGTTTGGTGGGATATGCTTGAGTCGACGCAGATGGGCATGAGCCGTTCAGCGACGCTCCTACCTTGAAGTACGTAGCCATGTAATCTGAACCCTTTCTCTCCCTTTCCCCCACCGCGTTTCTTGTTGCTGAGTTGGAAGAGGGAGAGGTTGGGATCGATCGATCCTGCTGCGAGTTACGAGGTTATTGGCCTGGGCGACGGCGAGTACACGGCCTGGGCGAAGCGAGTGGGCCTGGGGAGGGAGAGGGGAGAGGGAGCCCAAATAAGGCCTTAAGACCCTTTTTTGGGCTTATTGGGCTCCCTCCACCCCCTCTCCACGCCCCATGAGAAACGCGTGTTTTCCAACTTAGAAATCGGGCTAAACTTGGCTTGGTGACTGTGTCTTTTTGCACACGATGTGTCGTGTTACTGAACAGCAAGCAACTCAACTTGTTTCAGAGGGGTATTCAGCCGTCCAATAAAATGCTTGGCTCCGTTTGGTTTTCCTTTCAATAACAAGAGGGGGTGATGTTGAGAAACTTTCAAATGATCGCGAGCAATCTGCAAAAATAAATCAACAAACAACTGGATAAATCAGAGCCAAATTCCAAATCCTGGGAACGAGGGTGGGCAGTGGGGCAAGTCCCTAGTAGATTGGATGCTTGGGTACAACTAAGGGGAAGGAGGGAACCGATGATTCGCCGGGACAAAGGGTTGTGATCTTGGGACAGGTTCCATATTTCCAGTGGGTAAATGGCTGTGGGTCAAAACGAAACAACCAGGGCACCGCAGAATTTAGTTCATATGTCCATTTACCAAGGTTGATTTTTGGTTGCCCATTTTTGACCCGCAGCCAACTGAGCTGTAGATTGTGCAATAGGAAGCGTTGCAGAACGTGATTTGGACGTTCTCTTAAGGTGACCAACGTAAGCATGCGCCGAGCTACGTATCCACTGGAGATTAGCCGATCTTGTGGAATATCAGGGTGTTTTCAATTGGGGGCCAGAATAAGTTGCCCAAGATGTTGGGTTTTGCATGTTGACTTCCATGGCAAACAAGGCCAATGTCAAGGAACGCACCCGTTTGAAAGAGCAGAAGAGCCAGACCATCACCAGCACGTGTGTGTTTGACTACAACGTGGTTCTTCAAGCCCCACCCCTCCCTTCAATGAAAGGGACGGGAGGGTCTTTGGGGGGTACATACTCAAGAAGGTTGGGTTTGCCTCACATTTGGGAAGCCCTTTTGGATGCCCAAAAAAAGCCAATCACCTGGAGATCTCTACGAACAGCCTTTTCAAATACGTTCGTCACAAGAGGCCCTTCACGTACAATTTATATATTGTGTGTGTGTGTGTCTCTTGTGGTTTCGCTTTGAACCAGTGGTGACCCCACTTTTTGGCGTGGTTTGGAGCACAAGAACGGGCACCAACTTAGACACCTGAACAGGTCCTCGTGGATTCCGTGGAGGAGCTTCTCCTGCACGCCTCAGCCGGGGATCCCCAATGGTTGCGAATATCCATTTGTATTTGTATGACTTTCATTAGCTGAAATGAATATGTGTTATTTTCCCCCGTTGATTTTAAAGGGAGTCTAGCACCCATCGGTTTTAAGGAAATAACCGTTTGTATTGCAAACAGACACTCAAGATAAACTTTTGGGAGGAGCGTCTGCGTCACACACCTATCCAGCATCCTAAACAGAAGGTCCGAGCCATTCGCCAAAGACGAATGGCAATTCCGGAGGATCTACAACGACCGCAAATCGCAACTGCCCTGGGATGTGCGGAGAGCTTTTTAGTAGGTTTTGATTCTGACTCACTTCCTTGGAGCTGAGGGAAAACGTTCAGCCAGAGGTCGCTAATGGAAGTCTAAGTGTCTGGTTGTGTGTTTGTGTCTGTTGTTTGAGGCTACCCTTTTTATGGGATTCAACAATGATTTGTTTTTGTGGCACTACCCTTTTTGGGGGTGGTTTCACGAATACATGCCAACTGCCAAAAAAAGAGACCGACGTCCATTTTGGGGCTCTCGGAAAAAGGGACAAGCCACGTGCCGTCGATACGCGAGGTCTCCAAGGAGACGGCGTCGGCGCTGCAGAGAGCCATGAGCCAGGCATTGACTCGGGGGCAGGGGTGGCGGGGGCTGGGGCCAAGCTAAATACCCTCCCACCAAAACCACATGGAACCTGGCAGCGGGTCCCTTTAAATGGAAAATGGTCTTCCAGGAACCTGTCAGGTTCCATGTGGTTTTGGTGGGAGGGTATTATTAGTATGCTCCTAGAGTTGTGACTAAATTTAGTTTTATGGTACCCCATACCCCAAGTCTGATGATGTGCCCCTTTATATTGCCGGAGATTTTCCCAAGGCCTCCCATTGCGAGCCGACCCGAAATCACTGCATGGGTCCTAAAATGAAGTGGACACCTTTCGATGGGAAGCCAAGAAGCAGTCAGCTCGAAATCACTACATGGCCTGATTAAACGTGCTTTTTGAGGAAGCCAATAAGCAATCAATGGACCTTAAGTTATGTGACTTATTCTGACTTGCATTGAGACAGACACAAGTCGAGGGCTCTTTAAGATGACACACGCACGCACACATCTCTAATTCTTCAAGGGGAGCACGTACCTGACGTTGTACACAGGGTATTTGGGGCACGCATTCCAGCGGGCAGTCCGGGTTAGTCATTTGCAGCTACATCGGGGGAAAGTGGCATCCATGTGAAATCATTCAGCAAGCATGTTGGAGACATTGTCGCGAATCTTCCAGAAGCACGTACCAATAGGTTGTGGGGTACTTTGAAACGAAACCAAGCCATGATTATAGGGGCAAAATGCTAGTAATTGTTGAGGCCCTCCTATTTGTCAGTTTCCTTGATCAAGGTTGCTCCGGACCTCAAAACAGTGACCACACCAGTGGAACGTTGCTAGAAGGGGT
>CAUJNA010003439.1:1026551-1099051 GCA_963377175.1 Effrenium voratum
GTTTGTGGTTCTTCGGGGTCGCCCGACTTATTTCTCTGTTTTTTTGGCCGGGGGGGGGGGGGAAGGGGAATAAGACAATCGGGGAAATCTGATTGCACATGGAGATAAACTTTTGCCATTGCTTGCAGTATGTTGTGCATACTGCGGACCTCGCTGCAACCTCACCTATGATGAAGTTTGCTTCATAGGGATTAGTTCTTCATTTCGAAAGAAGCACATATTCATATGCTCATATCTCACCCGTTTCATTCTCGCTCCATTTCCTGTATTCTTAGCTTCTTGACTGGTTGGTGCAGGGTTTGGGTATTGCCCTGCAAAGGCGGTGGTGATTGCTTTGGGCTCAAGTTTGGTGACCAGCGCTTGGTCGCCTACGTCATGGAGCCCCTCCTGTCGTTGCTGTGCTTGGCAGTGGCCGCAAAGGGCTCCCACTGCTTGTGGCTGGCCTACAAGTTCTTCTTCCGCCCCGGCAAGGAGCGGGAGGTATCGAAAACGTATCCCGGGCCTCAAAGGTGTCCTGTTTCCCCCCCGGTTTGGAGTGAACTCAAAGGTAGAGTGTTCAGGGCTCCATGTCCCACAAGAATTAACTGCCCGACCGCCTGTTCGAACCGGGAAGCAGAACACGAGCCATGTCAAAGAGACCAGCTATTGCATAGGTGGAATAAGGCGCTTTGTCAGGGAATCCTTTTAGCCAAATTGGTAGCCTGGGAACAAGTTGGTGTCGTGTAGTTACCACGTAAGCAGTTTGGCAGTTTGGCTAGGTGCATCGCTTCCTTGTCAATTCCCAGAAACTCTCAATTCGCGACCCGGCGTTCGTGTTGGGCCCGGTGGGAGCTTGATGCGATTGAGTTGTTTTTTAGCTTTTGGAGTTTGATGAATTTGTGGGGACTACTTCACAATATTTTACAGTACCCAAAGGGTCCTGGGCCTACTGCGGATGGAGAACCCGGGTTCTCCGTACCACGCCAAAAGCAACTCGCTTGTGGCGTCTTCCGGGCGAGGGTGAAAGTTCAGTGTGAAGCTACCCCGAAACCGGGGTTTCTCCGAACCTCAGATTGACCAATTCATAAGGTTTTCCGTTGCTAGGGCCCAACTTTCTCGACCTTTGGATTTTGGTTTGGCACACATCCAGTCATGGCGCCGGGGAAGTACAACTTGGCTGGCCTCGGCAGTTTTGTCTTTGACACTCCACACTTGCACAGACTTGCCGCAGACAGCACCGAACCCACGACCCCCCGCCAAACCACTCTGACATATTTTGGTCTACTCCACTTTCGGTAGCCATGTTAGCTTTTGAGGTCCCTTCGTTGCAAATTCAAGTCACTCGGCGTGTGCGCTGTTTTGAATGTCCCAAAGGATCCCTTGGTACCTTGTGAGGTTCCGCAGCCTTGGTCCCACTGAAGGTACTGTAAGGGAGCCTCTTTTTCAGATTGGCCATTGGAAACAGCCCATAATTGCGCTGGCCAACCCTCCATTGTGAATAACCCCGTATCCACTAACCTGGAAGCTGACGATTCGGGGTGCTGGAAAGCATTTTCCTTCAAAATGGACCCTTTGGTGGGTTCCACGTTAATGGACAGGTGGGTCCCCTGTTTTGGTGGGACATTCTCTTGCTCCCATTGGAATTTCACCCGACCAAAACAAAAATGGGGGTCCGTGTTAGCATCGGTTTCAGCGAGGACCTGCGCCAGTACGGGGAGTGGGCCATCGTCACAGGGGCCACGGACGGCATCGGCAAGGCCTACGCCTTTGAGCTGGCGCAGCAGAAGCTGAAGGTGCTGCTCATCGCCAGGACCGGAAATTCCGCAAGGTCTCTAGGGGTTGATTCCAACATTGCACTTGGAGCAGGTCGACCTCAAGCAAGAAGTAGGTCTTGGGGGTGATTCCAATTCCTTGTCCATTCTTGTCAGCCATCGTTCTTTTCAAAAACCAGATCCATTCCCCAAAATTTTGGGTGGTTTTTATTAGAAAGAAGGATCCCGGGAAAGAATGGGGGAGTTACCCCTAAAAAGTCCGGAAGTCGGAGCGAATGGGCGGCTCGCAGTTTTCTTTTTTTTGTTGCTAAATAAGTTAGGCGAAGGCTACCCCTCCTCTTTCTGGGGCTGGGTTAAAAGGGAAACCAACGGAAAAAAAACGGGGATTGTTTTTGTTTGAAGGGGGGGCACCAAAAAAGGTCAGACCCAAATCAGTCCCTGAGTTCCAATAGTGCAGAAGACTCAGGAGGAGGCATTGCAATCCTTGTGAGTCACTTTTTGTGGGTTAGAACATTTTCGTGCTGGTGCGATAGGCCGGGAATGAGGGAATGAACCAGAAGGGGATTCCCTTAGAGAAATCCACAGGGGATGGTTTCTAGGGGTCATTCCCTCATTCCACGCTGAGCACCAGCAAGTTTTTAGTAGCAACAAGTTGCAAGTTTAGACTTTTTCTGGCCAATCCACGAAGGACGTGCTTTCAGGGAGTGTCACTTGATGGCTTTGCTTGTTTTTTAATGCTTATTTAAATAGACAAGCAATGTATTGACAGCTTGAGGAAGCGCTCCAAGGCGGCAAGACTACATACCATACTGCTAAACTCGGCTATCCAAAGACGACCTTTTGAGGGTTTGCTCTGGCCGCCTTGTAGTCCAGTTTCCAGGAGATCACCTATCGTCAGGTAAGGGCAATGAAGTTCAATGGCTATAAGTCAAAACCCCATTCCCCCAGTGAACGTCCCACTCCCCACTAAAGTAGGTTCTAAGATGGGTGGTGAATTCACCAACCACAATGGGATCCCATTGGTCTAGGGGTTGATTCCCCATTCTACGGCGCCAGGAACGAGGAGAAGCTTTCGGAGACAGCCAAAGAGCTCACTGCCGCGCATGGCGTGGAGGTGGACCAGCTCAAGGCGCACTTCCCGCCAACCCCCGAGCTGCGCTCTGGTCGTCCGACAAACTGAGTCTCACTTCCTGGGTTCATGAACTTTAGACTTTTAAAGGGTTTGGATCATTTTAGTGGTAAATTTAAAGTTTGGACTTTTGGTTGGGCCATCCACTCAGCCAGTGAGACTCAGGTACTGTCAAGAAGAAGTTGTTGGGGGGTGCTGGTACGGGTGTGTCTTTGTTGAGGCTACCCGTTTTTTGGGGGTGTGAACGAGGAAGCCGCCAATTTTCTGGGTGCGGGAAATCCAGGTTCCCCGGTGTTTTCGTTTCAGACCCCAGAGTGGCACGGGTGTCAGTTTTTGTAGCTGACAAAGAAGGCTATGATCAGGACTTAGTTTGGTTTTGCAGAAAACCTCACCATGTTGATTTTGTGCAAGGGTATTGTGCTTGTGGTTGTTCCGGTTGGTTGGTTGGTTTGGTTTGGTTTGGTTTAGTTTGGTTTGGTTTGGTTTGGTTTGGTTGGGTGGGTGGGTGGGTGAGTGGGTGGGTGGGTTGGTTGGTTGGTTGGTTGGTTGTTTGCTTGTCTCATGTGTTTGTGGTACCCTTCCACCCACATGGATCTAGCCTAACAGGGGGCGTCCTTGGAAGACCATGTTCTGAGAAGGAGAACCGTTGGTGGGTTGATAGACCTCCAAGGCGGCTATGGGGAGGAGTCTATCACCGTAGAGCTTCTTTGGGCTTAGGCGCTCGAATGTCCCTGTGGATGGTCGAAATCCTGCACCTGAGAGCTTCTGGAATGATTCCCTTGTAAATACCAATTAACGATGGTTCCCCGTGGTTTCCAAGTGGTGCGAAATGGATTTCGTCCATCCACAGTAGGGTTGATCCCTGTTTCTACCTTTTCACCCAACGGCCTATGGTTCTCTGAGACCCTGGCACAAGCTTGCAGATTCCGCATCTTTTTCGAGCAGGGTCCCATGAAGAGGGGGGCGAGGGGAGGGCTAGATTTCTTTGGTGCATTTTGCTTGGCTGTTAGGACTTTAACTTTTTGCCAACTAATGAGTTTTCCACAAAACCACTAAAAGTTAAACTTTTAGCAGGGGAGCAGATTTCGCAACCGAGATTTGTGGCTTGCATTGGGGTGGAGTTGGTTGAAGAATCCAGAGGCTCGGACATCCGACATCGACCCCTTTCGATGGCTTAACTGGGGTTGATTCGAATCAACCGGCAGCCCTACTTTCCAGAAAGGGCTCTGTCTTTTGAGTTGCTACCCCATTTTGGCTGGTTTGAACGGAGAACCAAAAGGAACAACCACCGCTTTTTGGGGGGTCACCTAAGTGTCATTCTGGGCCACTTGATCCGGGCTCAACATGACTAGCTGAATTGAAATATCATCGGACTGTTTGTAGGTGTCTTCATCCGTTCGGCCAGGGCAAAAAATGGTGGGTCGCCGTTGGCCTTTTGTCAAGTCAGGCCAAAGAGACCCCAGAAATTCTGCAGTACCCTTTTGTTTCATTTTCCCTGTTAACAAGCAAACAGTTCGCCCTTTCAAGAAGGGGCAGTTTTGGCCCCACTATTGAAATCTCTAAGAAGATTTCCTCGTTGCCCAGTGGCACTTCTATAGTTTTTTCCCCATCTTGGGGAGCGGGTTTGCCTTACACAAAGGCAACTCACCAAAATGGGGCCGGGGGGGACCGTGTCTTACCATAGAAATACCAAAACTCGGGAAGCAGGGTTTCCCATGGTCATCCACGGGCGCGCGCCAAGCGTGCGGCGCCATCGGCGAATTGGCACTCGCGAGGTGGACTTTAGCAACTTCGACCAAGCAGCGCGGGACGCGGTGAAGGCAACGGCGAAACCGGCGAGAGACAGACAGATTCACCGGGCCCAGTGAATTGGGTGGATGTCGACATGTTGAGGGCAAAGAGGGTGAGGGCTGGTTTTGCCATGTTTTGCCGACATGTTGAGGTGGTTTACCTTCTTGAGACATGTGCCCTCAATTGGGCGGTTTTCCTTCTTTGAGGCCGCCCTCTTTGGATTTAGCGGGCATGCTTTCAAAACTGTGGGGGTGGGGTGTCGAAATGTGTCGACGTCCTTTTTGAAGGGGACCCCGTGTTGGTTGGTATTAGAGGGAATGCTATTTTTTTTCAGAACGTGAAGTCACCGAATGATGTACCCCAACTTCGCGTCCGTCAATCTAGGGCAAGGTAAGTTTAAGGTTAGTTCGGGATTTGCTTAGGGTTGGTTTACGTCACACTTAGTATGGCCAGTGCGCAATCTAGTATTCCCAATAGGCAATTTCGTATTGTATAGCGTTCTGCGAGGCAAGGGGTTCTCGGCTGCTAGGTGTTCCAGCCTAAAAGTTTTGAGACTAGCTCGTTTCGTATTTTGGCACAACTTGAAGCTTACCCCGCCAACTAACTTTCAACGCCGCCACTTGCCACGGGGCGCAAAGGCTCTTGTTGACTTTCCAAATGTGCTTAATGTAGTGTTGCCAATACAAACATGAGCACTGCCAATGCTTGATGTACTATGACCAGCGCAAAGTTTAGCATTGCCGGTACATAATGTTGTGTTGCCAGTGCTTAATTTTGTATTGCCAGTGCTTAATTTAGTATTGCGAGCACTTCTTTTAGTATTGCCAGTACTTGATTGGTATTGCCAGTATACTAATTTTTACATTGCCAGTACCATATTCAGTAGTCCCAGTACTGAAAATTGTGTATTGCCAGGTGCTCGTGCAGCCGTAGAATTTTCGGGTCCAGCTGGTCCTTTTTTTTGGGGTACTTAAGCCCTTGAAACCTCTCCCAGCTTAGGTTGCCGCTTCATGTGCGAACTGTGAATGCCACGTGCGTTCGATTCAATATTGGCACTGCTATCTTTAGTATTGCCAGTACTTATTTGATATTCCTGTCACTCGATTTGGTATTGCCAGGACTAAAACTAGTATGGCCAGTGTGTTCTGCGAGGCGAAAAGTGCTCTGATACCATGTGCTCCAAGCCTAGAAGTGCGTGATCTAAACATTAAAATGACGGGTACGAAATTGTTCCACACATTTTCCCCACACATTCAAGCTATGAATGCTACCACTTGCGAAGGGATGCAAATGGGGCTCGCGCGAGGTTCTCTGCAAATCATCGGTCAATGTTTTACCTGAATGTTCCAAGCGCTTGTTTGGCTTTGCAACTGCATCCATATTTTGACGTTCTGTACTCATGTGGTGGATGTTCCGCCTTCTATTGGGTGTCCGTCACTACAAACCCAGCCCTGGCCTCAAACCAACCCTAAGCCCTGAACCAACCCTGAGCCACACAGAAACCAAGCCTCAGCCTGAAGACACCCGAAACCAATTCTAAAGCCACCTTAAGGCAACCCTAAGCCGCACCTAGGGGGTTGACTCGTTGACCCCACATGAAAGTCAACCCCAGTGTATTCGATCTTGGAGGTGTCTCTGGCTCCGGGGAATCAGACTTTTGGAGGGGTTTCCCCCACCCCCCAATTAAACTTCACTGCTCTTGGATCATGTTGTTCAGCTTTTTAGTTGTTTGGTTCTGTCCATTTTTACTGGGGGTCTGCAAAAAGCAAAGTTTTTTGCTACCATACCAAGAGTAGAGATGATTAATAAACTGGTTGGTTGATGAACATCCGGGGTCAGGATTATAAAGTTAGGACCTATAGGTTGAACAACGTACTTGGCTGAACCCCCTCCAGTGGGCTGATGCTGCGGCTCAGCCTTCTTCGCTACGGCGGTTTCCGGCCATGTCCCCCGTCGCTTTTTCGTTAGTTGGTAGCCCTGTTTGATGGGTTGTTGAAAGGGAAACCAGAAGGAACACCGAAATTACTCTTGGGCCCCGTAAAGAAAAAAAGGTCATTTTTTATGACCCATTCAAGATAGAGAATCCTTCACTTGGGGTTGCGACAAACTTGAAAAAGGCGACGGTCTCTTCATTGGGGCTCAACATGCACCACAATGCTCCGAGCAGAAAATTGATACCTTTCAATGTCCCTTTCCAGAGCCCAACTTTTGACCCGTGTCTCAGGGTCTATTGCCATTTTTGACATGGCAGCTCACATCCGGGTGTCCTAAAAGTATCATGGCATGGGCGGCGACAACCAAGTGTCTTTGAGGACCACCATGAGAAGCCCGCCCTGAACCTCGATTTTGTTTACTTCAAACAACCAGAAGCTTCACCATCAAAGTCGCCCCAACGCAGGTTCCAAGGCGGACTGACTTCGGCATGTCCAAAAATTGGCTAGGGCCCTTTCTGGTTGATATGTCATCGGCAAAAATACGGAGGACACCGGAGTGATTTTCGTGGAAAACTTACGTTTGGAAACATGTGCCAGGCTATTCGCAGGCAATCTGTATCCTCGCGCGAACAGGAAAACAGTCTCCCACACCTTCCTGCAAGCTTCCGTGATTGTTACATAGTACTGACTGACATTTGGGCTGTGGCTCAAAAACAAACCGGTACCAAAATGGATCCCTGCCAAGTGGAAACATGGACCAAAACCTGCGGTTTGCCCCTCCTGGTTAGTGTTGAGCCACACCCATATGGACTGGGTATGGGTCAAAGTTAAACCAAGTGCTGAAAGGCCCCTTCAAATCTCAATTTGTTCCCCAGGAAGCTTGGTCCTTGCTCCAAAACGCCTCTAAACTTGGTGGTTCCCAGTTATCTGGTCCCTTAGCTTGTTAGCCTTTCTTTTAGTGTTTAGTGGTTGGATTTCCATTTAACCCACTAATTTAGTTAAACTTCTTGTTTGCGGGGGATCTGAAAGCGGACAGCCCAGTAAAATGGAACAGCAACCACAGCTTTGCATTGCTCACTGCAGGCCAAGATCAAAGACCTGGACGTGGGCCTGCTGATCAACAACGTGGGCCTGTCCTATACCTTCACCAAGTACTTCCACGCCTTTCGGACTTCTGCAGTTGATGTTTGGTACCACTTCCCAACGTGCTAGAAACACCAACTGGTGTCAGTTATGACAACCGGGGTTTAGAAAGAACACCTTAGACAAGTTACATGACAACTGCCTATATTGCTAGACATTGGCTGTCTGTTCAATGTGTTCTTTTCGGCTTTTTTTTTTCTTTCAACCAGAAACAGGTCGACGTTTGGCCTAGGATTGACAGCGTGGCACGCAGGCATGCAGGCATCAAGTATTAGCCCGACAATATGACTGCAAGACACCGACGAGGGAGCATCCATAGCTGATCCCACAATATTCATTCCCGTTTGTTTATGTCCTCGAACATCCTGAAAGTTTGTTTCAAACGCGGACCCCGACCGGGAAAAATGGAGAAGGGATCTGTTTGCGGGATGTCCTGCTCTCACTTCCTGAGTGGATTGGCCAAAGAAAGTCTGTTTTTGTTTTTTAACACCAAAATGGTCTTCCTAAGTAATGTTTAAAGTCCAGGACTCAGGAAGTGAGTGTTGGAAACACAAAGGGCAAGGGTCAATGAGTCGAGCCAAGCCAGTGGAATCCATGAAGTTTTGAGCAGGACACCTTTGGTTCGACTTGTTGGAAATAGAAACCAGAAGGAAATGATCTGCCAAAGGAGGGCAAATACTTCCCAATGCAACACTCGAGCTCCATGTTGCAATCAGGTAGATGTAGGTCAAGCCCAGGAAAGACAATTGAGGTGTTGGAGAAACAGCTTTTTGTGATACCCACATGGCACTGTTGCTCAAGGCTTGCAGTTTCTGTGGTGCACCTAAGGGCCAACCCATGATGGCCAACCCATCCCGTTTTGGCCAAGGAGCTGAAAGACAGCGAGGTGGCAGACATCATGGAGGTGAATATGACGTCCATGACCTGGATGAGCCTCGAAAGAACGGCGTTTCGATCGGGGCCCCGTTTGGTCATCGCACAAGTCCCCTGTTTTGTGTTGGTCATTGCTCTGCGTCACTTCCCCACAGAAATTGTGTTATTTGCTTTCAGCCAACTGAAAGGAATTCCTTTTTGCAGAGGTGGGTGTTTGCCCCTTAGCATCCGTTGCGTGAAAGTAGATGGGGGCAGGCAGATGGCACAACGTAGAAAACACCGCAAAAGGTATCCATCTGCTGTTTGGGCAGAGTTTGCCCCTTAGCATCCGTTTCTGCTCATGTGCTGATTTGTACCCATGAATCATGAATCATGAAGGTTTCTTTCATAAGGATTGCCTATCTTCGGTTGGTTAATTTTAGTTTTAGTTCGTACGATCATTTGCCCTCATAGTATTCGACCGAAGTTATAACATTTACAGGGGGCTTGCAAAAGGAGTTCTCGCGTTGCAGAGCATTGCCTCAGCTGATCCGGCTTGATTGTTTCAGCAGCGTACGACGCTCCCAAAGATGAAGAGATCAACTTGCATCATGTGTTTGTGACCGCTTCGCCTGTTGCAAAGATCAGATTGCCAAGGAATCGTTGCTTTGCACAGCTGCCCACACTGATACCTTTTGCAGTGCCATTCGTGATCAACTGGCACGCTGCCTAAGACGTTTGGCGTGCATCTTCATCCGTGTTTCTTCATTCATTCATATACGCATATGCATATACATATTTAGCAGCACCCACGACAACAACTGTGGTGGTTTTCCTTTTGGTGTTTCTTTGAAACCCCCAAACAAGGGTGGTGTCGAAAAAGACAGACAAATCGATGTGTGTATATATATTATATATATATATATTAACTTCACCCTGTCATCCGAGGACCGTATATAATACGAATCTGTGTGATCCCCGTCAAGTGGAGCGTTTGTCAATACTCTGTATCCGAAGTGTACATGTTTCATGGAGGTTGCTTTTTGTTTCAGGCGCTCAGTGGTGCCTTTTTTTGCCAGAGGATTCCCCCTCCCGCTGTGACTCGTGGCCACAAGGGGCTGGGCTAATGTCACCTGTTCAGGCAACCCCCATGGCCACTAGGCGACGTTCAAATGTCGAAATATCGGGAACTCGCATGAAATCAGCGCCATGGGCGAGTTCCGTCTAAACTCCCTTCAACACAACCTGAGAATGGACCCGACTCGAAAGAAGACACTCTTATGTATTTGGGCCTGTGAAATTCCTTCTTGGACAAGACAGGGAAGCCCAACATCGGAAGGAACACCACACGCAGACCTTCTGTGCCCGGGACCAAGGACCCGCCTTGTCCTTGGTGAGGAGGGCGGGCCTGGCATGTTGGCGCGCAAGCGCGGTGCCATCGCGACTTGCCTATGTCCAAGGTCTCACTCACAAACCATGTAGCAGGATGTAATACGCATTTGTGTATGTTGGCAAGTGTTTATTTGTTTAGGTTGTTTGGTTCCGTTCATGTTTTGTGGGGGCCTGCAAAAAAGTGTGTTATTGCCATATTAAGGGTTGGAATGGTAGGTGTGTATGTATGTATACATAGATATACATTTTTTAATTCACATGGCCAATTCCTGGGGTTTGCCCGGGCCCGCAACACCCCCGACCCGGCCCTGTCTGCAAACCCTAAGCCATAAGCCCCAAAACCACAAACCCTAAACCTGAACCCAACATCATATATGAAGCCTAAGCCTCAACCCCAAAACCATAAACCCCGAAACCTTGACCTAAAACACAAACCCTACTCGTAAGTATTGACCGCAAACACTAAACCTGAACCCAAAACACAAGCTCCTAAAACATAGCACACCAATGGTCACACATGTTCAAGAAGAAGATACATGACAACACGCTTCAACACCTGGGCAAATCCCCGGTCGCAGCGTATACCAATATATGTTTGTATACACATATATGCATATATACATACATATTATGTATGTTGAGGGTCTATGCCAAACGGAGTTCCAGTAAATCCCACCTTCATATTACTTTCGCGAATTGTCCATGTAGCTTGCTTCCCTTGCACCCCTAGGACTTAGCCTACACTGGGTACGTCTTGTTATCTTGAGGGTACTGGGTACCCATTGGTTTTTTGGTGGTTTTAACGGAAGCCAAAAAGAAACCAACCGGGTGTGGGCTTGGACGTAGCTTACTGGCCACTTACTTGGCCAGACATGACAGTGTTTTCAGGTTGCTGCGTTTGTATGCTGGCATATCAGGGCGGTGTATCCCCAACAGTGATGTTAGCCTCTTAAATGGCACGCCGCCTCCCACATTGTCAGAAATGAGAGACTCCATTAAAAAAAAGCCAGGCGACTTAACCTGGTTTCCCAAGTTCGATGTTTGTCAATCTGGATGCAAGGCCTCCCTAGTTGAGTGCTTCGCTTCAGTCCTTCGCTTCGGAAGCCCTTCGCTTTGAGGTATGGAGCTTAACGGCTCGTCCACAAGCTGGGTCCCCTTCGAGCTTAAGCAGGAGGATCCAAGCAGACTCAGGGCATTTGTTCGGTGTGGGTTGTGGAGGTATGGATGCTTGTACATCAATACAAGCTTGTAAGGCACTAGCTACCCCTTGTATATAAGGTATTTGACCTCGATATCGGGAAAAGCCAACTCCTGCGCCACTTGGGATGGATGAAGCCCTATGAATCTAGTTGATAAGCCACCTGCCAACTAGTGCGAAGTGGATGTCTTCCATTCTATTTAGAGGCCCCTGGCAAGGTCTCCTCTGATTCTAAGGCTTGATTCCGTTTCCATCTGTTCAACCATCGTTCTTTTTCCAAAAGCCAGCTATTTTCCCTGGGTGTCCAGAGGCTTTCTAGAAAGAAGGATCCCTGGAAAGAATGGTTGGAAGTTACCCCTAGAGAAGTGGATTCCTTCCATTCTATTTGGAGGCTGGCAAGGTCAGAAATCTGAAGGTCTCAGCAGCAAACCTGAGACCTGAACATGGCCACAGCTAAGGTGAACACCAGCAGCGGAGCGGCCCGAACCACTTCCCCGCTCTTAGCGGAGTACTCGGGGGCCAAAGCCTACGTAGAGATGCAGGGGCCGCAGTGGGTCAGCAGACAAGCTAGGTCCTCCAGTAGTGCCCTTCTACCCTTTTTTTGAGGGGGATTCCCCTATTAAAATAGACTACCGAAAAAAGTTGGCACCCTTATTCTAACCTGTCTACTGGAGGACCTAGCAAGGGTTGAGTCCCAACGGCCTTTGCTCATCGTTCCCTTCAAAAACTAAGCCTGCCAGGGGAAAAGATCTTTGAGCCATTTCTTGATTCGTTTCGACTGTACTGTCACAGCAAAGAGAAGTCCAGAACAACAGCACACACACACACACAGCCTCTTGTGGTACAGCGCTGAGTGATTCAAGGTGGACCTGGGTGAATGTTAGTGTGTTCATTCAGGATGCAGGGTCATTCCAGGTTGATGGTGGGTTTGGTAGAAAGAAAAAACAAACGCTTGGTTTTGGCGCGGCCATTTCTACTCTTGCTTTGAATGCAGGGTTATCAGCCCAGATCAAAGTTTGGTTTTGTCCGGCTCCATGGCTGCCTTCAAGAAGCCGGTCTCAAGTTACGTTCCTTCCCTCTTTTGTGTTTGAAGTGTCATATTGACGATGCATTGTTTACGGAGTTGTTTGATGTTAGATAGTATTTGCTCCCGTGCTTGCTTGCTGTCTTGTTTTGTTTTGTTTTGTTTTGTTTTGTTTTGTTTGTTTGTTTGTTTGTTTGTTTGTTTGTTTGTTTGTTTGTTTGTTTGTTTGCTGTTTGTTTGGTTGTTTGGTTGGTTGTTTGTGTGTTTATTTGCTGGTTTGTTTGTACCGAGACACCAACCAGAGCTGTTTGATGTTGACTAGGAGGTAGCTCGCTTGTCAAATGCGGCTGAGATCAACCCACGGCCTTGTTTGTGCTAGGCAAATTATACCTTCAGTCACATGTTGGGGGTTGCGACATCGGCGATAGTGAAGGTTCCTTTCTTGCGGGGTCCATTTCTGTTGGGGTCCATTTCTGTTGGGTCAGTGAATTTCAATGTGCCAAGAATATTCTACTTGGGGCCTCAAGGACCCTGTTCGTTCTCAGGCACCTGGTGTAGGGATTTGGGTTTCCTTTTCAGACTTTCTTCGCCTGCAGGGCTCTGAATCTGAGAGGATCAACCCATGTCGACCGTTCTCAACCATGACCTTTGTACCCAGCACTTGTGCTTCTAGATATATCATGTCTGTTGTGTGGCGCAGCGAATTGGTTGAACCTTGCAGTGTGCAGTGCTGTGCGAGACCTGGCAGTTCAGACTTGCTCAGTACGGGGTTTCTGATCTGGTGGCAGCCTTGGTTTCTCTGGGGGTCTATGGTGTCGAAGTCAGGATGCATCTATGAGGTCCGCAAATATCGCCGTGGAAAATCACCCGAAATCTGTACGTCGCGGACCCCCTTATCAAAGAATGCAGCTTTAGCGGCGGCAAGTTCTCCAAAACAATGTGAGAGGGGGGGGGGGGTAGCTCTTGCTTGGGGCTTAGAGGCCGACCTTTTCCCAGGTTTTCCATGGGCCTTGGCGCTGAGCTGGCATCCAAGGGCATCCACGTGCAGGCGCGGGGTGCATGGCGCGGGGTCCGGGGGGCCAAATGGGTGGCTCGCTTTTTTTTGGAGACCCCTTGTTTTGGTGGGCTTAAAGGGAAACCGAAGGAACACAAAATGGGGAGGGCCCCCCAGACAAGACAGACCCGAAGCTTTGGTCGGGTCCCCTTTGGTCTGGGCGGTTGTTAAGGGGGTTTATCCACGAAAGTGACCCTTTCATTACTACAATTCCTGGAGGATTGATTCACTTGCTCCTCCAAAGACAAGCTGGGGCTAGTTCAGAGGGCTCCAAAAAGTGAATAGCAGGTAACCCTTAGTTGGTGGTTTGGATTGGTTGCTTGGAGATTTGAACCCCTGGTTCTTGTAGCAGGTACCCCTTGAAAGCGGGGAGCTGCCATGGAGGATGTAGAGCGGTCAATTCCGGGGACAAGTTAGCAATGCTGCCTCATTGCCCCCAAACTAGCTAGTTCCTGAGCCAGCTAGTCACTTAGTCAGTTGGTTGGTTGCTTGCTTGGGTAGCAAGTGATTCTGCTGCGGAGCTTGTGACTCTTTCCGGGTTGAGCCTAAAGTTCGAACAGCCAGCCAGCAAGCAGACAGCCATTGTTCGTGGGGTCTGCTTTGATATCAGTTTGTATGTTGTGCTGACAAACTATGGGTCCCGAGTTATTTTTTTCCTAGGTTAGTGGTTTTGGCTCATTTTAGTGATTGGTTTAGGGTTGTGGCGCTGGTTGAAGGGGGTTTCAGTTAGGTTTAACCTGGTTTAGGGTGGGCTTTGGATTGGTTTAGCCTGTTTTGGAACGCTTTAGTGCTGGTCTATAGCTTTGGGGCTTAGGCTGAGTTTCGGATTGGTATAGGGTTGGGCTGGGTTTAGGTTTGGCTCAAGGTTTGTCAGGATTCGGGGTTGGAAAAGGGTGGGCTTAGGCTTGGTTCAGGGTCTGCTTAGGGTTCGTTTGGGGTCGGCTAGGGTTGGTTTCGGGTGGTTTAGGTTGGGTTCTTGGTTTCTGTAGGGCTCCTTCAGTGCGGATTTAGCGTGGGTTTAGGGTGGGTATATATTTGCGGTTTACGCTAGGTGTAGTGGGAGTTTAGAGTTGGATTAGGGTGGATTCGGGATAGTTTAGGGCGCTGGTTTGGGTGGGTTTGGGGGGTTGTGGAAGGCTTTGGCTGGCTCAGGATGCTTAAGTGCTGGTTTAATGTGGGTTTAGGCGTGGGGTTAGGGTTGGTCGGTCTAAGGTGAAGGTTTGGGGTGGGTTGCAAACACTATCCTGGACGTGATGCTAGCTGAGGATGTTGGAAAGCAAACCAAACGCCACAAAAGCACGCATTTTAAAGAAGCACCCACCCACCGACGACCGACCGACCGACCGACTGACCGACCGACCAACCGGGGACCCTTCCACGACCCAGCCCAACTAAATCCAACCTAAACCCACACCTATGCCAACCCTAAAAAGCTACCCAATCCTATTGTATTACAGCAACCTGAAACCTACCCCAAACCACCAATAAACCATCCCAAAACCAACCCTAAACCAGCCCAAACCTACAGCAGCCCTAAACCAACCCTAAACCAGCCCCAAACCCACTCGAAACCAACCCTAAGCCCATCCTAAACCACCCACAAAACCAACTCAACCATCCCTAAACGTTAAACCCATCCTAAAATCAGCCCCCAACTCTTAACGCACCGTAATCCAGGGCTAAAACCACCAAACATCAACCCCAGCAAACCGTAAGCAATCCCAAAACCACCCGAAACCAACCCTGAACCAACCCCAGCGCACCTTAAGCCCACCCTAAACCAAAACCAACCCTGAACCAAGCCAAAAACCCACCCTAAAGAAACCCAAGCTCGGCCCAAACCCACCCCAAACAATGGCTTCTTCGAAAAAGATGACCCCTCTGCGGATTTTCTGGATCGGGACCGCCCCGCCGAACCTAGGAAAAACAGGCCGCGCCGAACCTAGAAGAAAAAATCCGCCGACAAACTATGAAACACAGTCTTCCATTTGCTGAATATTTGCTTTCCCCTGATGAGTTTAAAGGGAATCTATCACTACTAGACACATGTTTATGTCTTTTTCCAGGGGACAGAAGCAAATGGAGGTCGTCTAAACCGACATATGTGGTGCACTCCGACTCTGAAGCCAAAAGACAGGTTCTACATGTTTGAGGGGTCCCTGGGCAGCCCAATTCTCTGCGAGAGGCCACCCCCCCCACCCCTCATGTTTTGGGCTTGCCAGATCCACGGGTGTGGCGGGTGGTTTTTAGGAGCTCATGACACGGGGCCTTGATTGAATCGTTCGCTCTGAACTTCCATGGGACAGCCTCATGTGGGCATTTGTTCCCATCTAGATGTGTGGCAATGGATCCCTTACACATGAATACCCACGTGGATCACTGTCAACATCATTGATTATCTACTATTTCGCGGAGGACATGGAGCGGACAACCCAATTTTCCCATGTCCAGAGGTCATATTGTTCGGGCCTGCCACCTCCCATGGAAGCCATGTTGCGGTTGAGTCGGTGGCCATCTTGGGGTAGCCGTTGAACTTAGAGCACATTGCAATGCACCACTAGACGGGCCTCCGGTTTCGGCAACGGATCTGTTTGATTCCCCCCCCACTTCAAACGAGATGAGAAGGAAAGCGCTGCCCTCTGACCAGTTGAGTTGCGCAAGCCTCCTTTTTGGCTTAGAAGTGCCCAACCCGTGAACATCGAACAGCTTCCAACTGGGTCGCCTGTGGCTATTGAGGTGGCTCCTTTCATAAGGCTCCTTTCTTGCCCTTTTGTACCCTCAGACGGACATATACATGGTTGTTGGGAAACAGTTTTTACATGTTTGTCTTATTGCGGTTTAGTGGTTGAAATCCAACCGCTTAACTGCTGCATGTTTTTTTGTTTGCTCCCCTTCCAACGTCAACCAAGTATACATTGATCCTTTGATTGTGGGTTTGGCCCGAGCCTCTAGACCAAGTAGGTTTGAGTGGGGCTGCGTTTGTCCCGCTGCCAAGAGGGGACGCCTTGGTTTGTTTCGGGAAGATCGCTTAGTGGAGCAAACAGTTCGGGGGATGTTTGACGTTTTGAGCAAGACCATTGTTTAAGTGCCAAACAGCAAAGATCCAGGCGTGTGTTCTGGCCAATCACTCAGGAGGCGTTTGTTTGTTTGTACATGTTGGGGACCGAATGGACACCGCCTAAGAATTGAGGTTACCTGACGTTCAGGGTCCTGGTTTGGACCATTTTCGCTCTACAGGGACCAGTTCCCTGGCAGATTCCATGAACAAAAGTGGGAAGCCAATTTTGGAGATTCCCCTAGAGATGCACCGTGAGAGGGGAGTTTGCAGGTACAGACGCCTCTCTACGTCACCACTAAGATGGCCAAGATCCGCACGGCCTCCGTGACAGCGCCCTGGCAATTGGATTTCGGCGTAACGTGATTTTGGTTTGACTCGTCCCCATATTTCATGTTATTAGTTTTGGGGGGGGGGTCTGTATGATGGACACTCAGAGTCTATTTCACAAGCAGTTTGTTTAGGGTATTTGTTCCTCAGGTCCTTGGCTGCGAAAACAACTTTCAGTGTCCATGGCAGGCGGGGGTCCCTCTGAACCACTATGAAGCGGTTCATGGCGATGTCGCTTTTACGTACCCGGAGGGCTACTGCAGGTCCGGGAAACGGGATCTTCGTTGGGAGCTGGATCCGCCCGACAGGTCTTGGATTTGACCAGGATGCTGAAACAGCCGTTTCTGGAGGCTACCGATGTTGGGAAGGCAGACTTTCCGATTGAACCGTTCGCCTTTTGGTTCCCCAGATTGTCCCTAACCAGCAGAAGCCCGGACGGTATTTTCCACGCAAGCTTGGCAGAAGGTGTTGCAGGGGGGAGAAACCATGCAACGTTGAAAGGAACAAACAACACCACTCCTTTTAAGGCTTTACTGGTAGGCTTTTGTTCTTTGAGGTTGTTAGTTATCGGGAATCTTAGATGGGCCAAAACATCTGCAACCTCCCAAGAGCTGGTGTCAGAAGGACCAGCTGGACATTCTAAGGGAAGCTAGCCAAGTCGTCAACCACAAGCAGTTTCCTCTGCGCAGAACTGCCTGTAGCCGGTGTCTTACTAGGTCCCCCAGTAGTGCCCTTAGCCTTTCTCGCCAACTTTTTTGGTTGGGAGGGTTCCCCTCTAAAATAGACAAAACCGAAAAAGGAAACGGTACCAACTTATCCTAACCTCTCTGGATGGGAGGGTTCCCCTACTAAAATTGACCTAAAGAAACAATGTTGGTACCCTAAACCCTAACCTCTCTACTGGAGGACCTAGCTTAGATTGTGAGCCCTTCCCCCCCAACCCCCCCCCCCCCGCGAGGTGCCTTCGCCGAAGGACTATGTGTCCTGCGCTGCGCGGCAGATTGGCTATGAGGTCAGGGCCGATGTTTTTTGTTTTCATCGAACTCGCGGATGGGACCTGCTATGGTTGTTCCAGGAAGTTTGGACATGTTGCTAACTCTCACTCCCTCAGTTCCTGGACCTCCATCTTTTTGGGGCTGCACCATTTCAGTGGTAACCATCAAGTTTAGAGACTTTTGGCCCTGCAGGAAGCGAGAATGCAATTTGTCCACCCCACCCGATGGAGAACGATTCTTTCCTGCTGGAACGATATTCGTCCCCCCGGTTTCGCTCTTGTTGGCTCACCAAGAGCGCCCAAAACAGCCTTGAAGAAAAGTGCGCTTCAACACGTGTGACTGAGGAAGATTCAGCCAGTTTTTGGGAACTCCCTACGACTGGAATTGGGTTGGGGAAATGTGTCGCTGAATTCCAACTAGTATTGGGAGCTTGGGGCCGGGATATGTGATATTAATACGGTGCTTGGTTTGATAGGTTGCAATCATAGTGCCCAAAGTTTACAAACTCTTGTTGCCGCATTTTCCTGCGGTAGTCTTGGAAACCTAATGCTGCCCGTCTCTGCACAATAATTGATTGATATTCCCTGGTCTCGATTCGGTTGGTTTTGGCCACTATAAGGGTCTAATTATATAGTAATGCTTTACTTCCATGATCACTAAAATCAGTCTAATGATGTTGGCCCTTGTATTGTCCATCATCCACTTGTAAGTGCCCCTAGCTTGTTCACCTTGACATTCGTGGGGTATAGCCCTGGTGGCTGATCACTTGCTGACTTGGCCGAATCCAAGAACCACGGCGAGCGCAGGCCTTGATCTCGCCCTGGTGGGCGCATTCGCTGCAGCTTTGGGCGCTCAACAGCTTGCCCGAGGTGGTGGCGGTGAAGCTGCTGAACATGCAGCACCAGGCGCGCTGCAAGAGCGTGGCTGGGGTTAAAACGAGCTCACAGGAATGTGAGAAAAGACAGCTCAGATGGCCAGTATTGTCCCAGATGTGCATTCAGTTAGTTGGTTTCCTGAGAATGAGTTTGGTTGCCACCTGACACGGGTTGGCTTCCCTGGCATATACATAGTGTCGCGAGGGCGTGAAAAGAACTTGGATGGCTCTTTGCCACCGGTCTAGAAAGAACACCACTTTTGGGTTGCCAAGTACAAGTGGCCATGGGGCAAAATCCCGTACCCCCAGTGAACGTCCCAATCCCCACTAAAAGGTTCTAAAATGGGTGGTGCACCGACCCCAAAATGGGATCCCATTGGTTTTGACCCCCAGCCGAGTGAGAGCTTCCTTTTGTGGCGATGGCCGCCAGGGCATCAGGAAAAGGGGCCTGAAGAAGGAGAAAGAGAAGGCTGAGGAGAATAAGAAGGGGCAATGAACCGGCCGGCCATGGAGATGGGCAGAACGTTGGGACTGCAAGGGGTCATCTCTGTGCCCGGCCAGGCCGATAGATTGCTTCACCAGTCCCTGCGCGGCGGGTCAAAATCGGGGGAGCACTTCCAGGTAAGACGAGATCTATGATCATGGTCCTTTACTAGCGGATTCTTTGTTTCCAGACTTTGAACTATACCAATGTGCACTGAGTTTTTTTTTTTCCCGCAAGGTAGACACTGCTCGCCCTTCTTGAACGGCCAGACGTGTTTGGGTTTGAGCTCTTTTGGAGTTATTTTGCAATGAAAGCACCTAAGAGATGAGGCTCCAGCATTTCGACCTCCCACACGTCCATGGGACGGTGCTGATAATGTTCAGCTGGCGGATGGCCAGATGGTGAGATGATAGGCAGTTGCCTTGGATCCAAAGTACAGCCGCGAATCGCAAAGTCCGCTTGAGTTTGTGCGCAGAGACAGCACCGGAATAGAGGTGCACAGATGGTGGACGAAAATGCGCGCGTGGTGCTTTTGTTTTGAGGAGGACCGCAGTACCATTTGTTTTGGGATATTGTCCCAGTTGTTCAGTGGCACCCATGTCTCATTCTTGTTGGGCGGCTCATCCACTAGAAATTGTCAACCCAAAAAAGGATTTTGTTGTCCAGCAGAGTCGATGGGCCACCATGTGGTTTTGTGTGAGCCAGTGAGCCAAACAGGATTTAGCTGTCCTAGGCAACGGGCGGTAGGGCAGCATGCTCGAAGAGTCGGAAAAGAACATTGAGCCTAGTTGCGCGTGCGACTAGTCACACTGATTAGAGACTTCAATAAAGCATATTTGGCTCAACATGGTCAGCAGTATATGGTCAAGGGATTCGGGTCATGGGGATTCCTTAAATCTCGCACAGGAAACCAAGTTGCCTCTCTTATGTTTCCATGTCCACAGTGGTATGTGTGGCTCAAACATAGCTTCAAGACCAGTCGGTGTGATTCATTGGTGCGCAGGGCATGAGCTACCCGACTTGGAAAAAAGCGCTCGGGTCGTTGACGGGTACTGCCTCAAAGGTCGTCCAGAAGGAGAATCGGTAGCTAGAAGCAGATACCTTGTAAGCTCCATGTGGGTATCTCCCAAAACAATGTCAGACCCGCTTTGAATTTTCGAGCCGCTGGCAGTGCGCCAGTTTGGGGAGGACGAGACGCACGGCACACCCCACGACGTTCTTCCCCAATCATCGTCCAAAAGCTCAGCACCTGCCAGAGGCCACCGCAACCCTGTGGATTGGTTACAGCCGCATGGCCGTTGCTGCTGAGGAAAACCGTTGGACCAAGGGGCCTTGAAGCACACGGTGCCGAAATGGGAGGGGTCCATCCAATGGAATTTTGTTTGCTCCCTGACATTTGCCCAGTTGATACGCTGGAATCCCTAAGTATTACAAGTCAGTAAGCCGAGCCCACGACCAGAAAACCATAGAGAATGATGACCCCATGTCAGCTGGTTTCGAACTTCTTCCCCTGCCCGGGCTTGCCACATTATGTCGAACCTCTGGCGATTTGTTGTCGGGACGTAAGCGTGAACTCGTTCAGAGAGCTCTGATACCCCACACCCAAATGGCCATGGGTCAAAACCCCGTACCCCCAGTGAACATCCAATCCCCACAAATAGACTAAAATGGGTGGTGCACCTATCCCAAAATGGTACCATTGGTTTTGAGCCATGGCCAAATTGGTCTGGCAGGCTCTGATCAACAGCACTCCGCCCTCGACCTGGTTTGACCAGATGGTGCGAGTGGTGCCGGGCACCCAATGGACGTGGAGGTGAAGTGTTGGGGGCACGTTCAGAACTCCGGAGAATGCAATCTCCTCCCCATCAAAAGGCCCCTAAAAGCCCAGAATGGGAGAAAAGCCTTCTCGAAACGGAGGACCTTTGTTTTTTAGGGGAAGAGATGAACTACTTGGATGGGAGTTAAGCAGTGACAAGACACCCCAAGTCAATCGTGACCATATCCCCCAGTTGCCCCCTGAGTGAGCCCTTGTAACTACAACTACAACCCTCAAGACAATCTAAGTTGAAGCCCTCTCGTAAGCCTCTTACAGGAAGATGTTCAGGGCATACACCCTTGAGGGGTCATGACGTGTAGTTCTGAGGGTGTACCCCTAGTGTTGTGTCCGAAGCTGGGAAGCGTGCCCCATGTCGACTAGATACCAGTGTTGTAAGGAAATGTTATAAGCACACGTACTCATGGATTAATATATGGGAGTCGTTCTAAAGGTCCTTGTAAGGAGTTTAGTATTCGGTGACCATCGGTGTTGGTTGAGGTAGCTCCGCGAAAGATTCGCGATGGAGTTGCGAAAGTAACTTTTTTTCTCGCGAAAGTTTTGCGCAACTGTATCTGGTTAATCAATGATATGTGGAACCGTTCATCTTTTCTGCTGAGCCTTCCTTCTATTCTGATTAAAACACTTTGTTGATGTTGCGCTGATTTAGCCTGGTGAGGCTACAGTTTGATACCCTGCTTGGCTGGTTAGTGCTCCAAGCCTGTGTATGTGTGTCTGTGTGTTAGTCGGTGGCTTTCCGCTCTGAAACGTGGGTGATTTTTCGCGAAAGTTCCGCGAAAGATCCGCGAAAGCCCGCGCGAAAGCGCAGGCTTCGATTGCAAGGGGAGGTATAGTCTGAGCGCCGATCTAGTCAGTATACTAGCTTGGTACTGGAAATCTGCGACTTCAAGCTGGAGCTGCACGGCGAACGAAAAGCTGCGACTTTCCAGCCGGTGCATGTCATGTACTACCCCTGTGATGAAAAGTTGCGACTTTACAGCTGGAGTTGGGAAATCGTCATTTCGCTTACAACGCTGGCACTTAAAAGCTGCGATTCTCCGACTCGAGAAATGAAAAGAGCACGGCGATGAATCCGCGAAAGATTCGCGAAATTAACTTTTATATTCGCGAAGAATGGCCGTTTCGAGACAAAGGAATTTAGATCAACCACCATATATATATATATATATAGCCCACTTATATATTTATTTGAATTTATGTGTCTCTGTGTCTTCATGTGTTTGTTTATTTGTTCATTGTGTTATTCATTTGTGTGTTCATTAGTGTTGCCTTGTTTATCACAAAGCTATCTACGCCTTAGGTAGTTGGCAGCGTGGGTCCATCGGCGGCGTGTTGTGATTTGAAACGCAGTCCAAACGTAGAACCGTTGGACCGGATGTTTCGAGCGCCAAAGGGAAGAGATCGAGTTTTCGTTCGGGGATACCCTATGGACCTTCATGGAATAAGATACCCTGAGAAACGGATCTCCGGGTGAAAGTGGAGGGACTTACTTCATGTCGGCCAACGGGTTGGTGGGGGTTGGCCCACAGCCTCATTTGGGTGTGGCTCAAGATCATGGAGCAAACATTACGCAGGTTTTGGTCTTTTCAACTGCCCTGGCGCCTGTTCTAGGTCCCCAAGTAGTGCCTTTTTCCTTTTTTTGGTTGGGAGGGTTCCCCTACTTTTTGATAGGCGTCCAGAAAAATGGGGTACCCACAAAATTCTACCCGATATCTACCCTCTCTACTGGAGGACCTTGTGTTGGGTGCCATTTGAGCCAAAGCCACTAGCAGGACTCCTGAGCCGGATGTAACGGGGGCAGCGGCTCAAACAAATGTACCCAAAATGGCCCCTTCGTAAATGGAAACAAGGACTCAAACCTGCGTAGCCCGAGCTCCTTAATTTTGAGCCACAACTGCCCCCAGCCCACACTTAGGGCCGAAGGCTTCGCGGGCGCCCCGGTGCCCGGAGATCCCACCTACGTAGCCCGGCGCCCGAATCGCAACTTGTTTTTCCGGGCTAATAGAATTGGAATGCTGAATATGGGGTGTTCCCCTTTGATACAAACTGGGGCCAATAGAATTTGAATGCCGGGTACCACTAACCCAAATGATGGTGGCAGAGAATATGCGAATCCCCCCCGGCTTCGGGTTGAACTTTGAACAAGATGCACTGTAAGGGCCAAATATCTAGAATGGAGTTGATGAAGCCAGTGTCAATCTGTTGAAGTTTTCGTGGACTTGTTCTTCCTCCTCCATGGGCCGGCACTCTCGACGTTTCCCGAGCAAAAGGCGACAGAAGGCGCTTGGCTGCTTCCTCTCGACCAAACGACTGAGTTGTGCGCCTCTTTTTTCTCCGTCAAAGGGGAGGCACACGTGCAGCTGAACGGTCCAGGTGTATAAAACATGAATGTTGGGGCACGTACCCAAGGGGCGTAGAAATATGTTTCAATTTGCGCGCAAACAGAGTTTTTGGCTTGGTACTCTGTTTCTCGCAGTACCCAGTGCTTTCCAAATGTTGGTCACCTGTTTGTGTGGTCTGGACTTCTCTCACCTTTTTTTGGGATCTTTCTCTTCAAACAATGAGCCAGTTGTTTTTTTCCCCCGCTTGCGCAACTTGCGGCTCTTTCCCAGAAGGTGCACGGCTGCATTGCAACCATGAGCCATGATGGCAAATCCGGGCACCAAAAGAGGCCCACAAAACTGAGGGTCACATCTCACGAAGGCTACCATTCAGATGCTGGAGCTTTGCCGCTACTTCGGGGACGCCGCACGCGGGGCTTGGCATGATTATCGCCTGTCTTGCGTAGTGACCGGCCGGGTAAGGTGCACCTGGCAGGTCAAGGTGTCCCTCTTCAAAAAGCCTATCAATCAACCGCCGGTTAATTTCTAGGTCCCCCAGTAGTGCCCGGTTTACCAACTTTTTTGGTTGGGAGGGTTCCCCTTAGACTGCAGAAAAACAGTTGGTGCCCTAAACCCTCACCTCTCAAATCTGGAGGATCTAGTCGCCAGAGTCTTGCGTAGCGACCGGGTGGGGAAGGTGCACCTGGCAGGTCAAGGTGCCCCTCTTCAAGGGGACACACACGCAAAATATACTCCTGGGTCCGTGAGACTGTTGTCCTACTTAAATCTGAAGCTGAGGAACAAGGGAAGGGAAACACAGACATTTGAGAGTAGCCTTGGGATCGTTTTGCACTCAACCAAGAACTCTCCAGTAGAACAGTAGTTGCCGTTAGGGGGGAATGCCTTGCAGAACTTGAGGGCAAGGAACCTCTAGCCTGGATGGATCCCCCGAACTCGAATGATACTGAGAAGCTACGAAGTCTTTGGTGCATTTTGCTTGGATGTTAGGACTTTAACTTTTTTGCCAACTAAGGGGTGTTCCATTAAACCACTAAAAGTTAAGCTTTTAGCATGGGAGCAGAAAGCATCCGAGAAGTGTCATGAACAGCAATTTGTATCATAATAAACTAACAAGTATCATGCAAGTATCATGAACTAACTAGCATCTTTGTTTAGGTGTGGCTCATTTTTTTAGGCCTGCATTTTGGGTTTCAATGTTTTTGAGCCAACGCCATTTGATAATTCCGCAACTTAAGCTCAATATACTACTAGGTCCCCCAGTAGTGCCCTTTTACCAACTTTTTTTGAGGGGGATTCCCCTATTAAAATAGACCACCGAAAAAAGTTGGCACCCTTATTCCTCTACTGGAGGACCTACCTGGGCTTGAGTAAATCCTAGGCACGTATTTGTGTCAGGAAATTGGCGAGAGACTTCCACCTGTTGACCTCTTTGTCTTTCAGCTGAATCGACCGTTTTTGTTTCGTCACATGTTTCGGAGGGAAAAAAGGAGAAACAACAAACAACGATTTTGTTTCGTCACGTGTTTCGAACATAACGTTAAATCAGCGTGGTGTTCACGTCTTTTCCCGAACTTTGCTTTGCATGCCGGTTCAATTTCCAGCTTCCTTGGGCTGAGAATCCATGGTTTCACGCATTTTTCTGCTGAACCTCTGCCACCAGTGTTTCTACTAGGTCCCAGTAGTGCCCTATCACCCTTTTTTTGGGGAGGGTTTCCCTACTAAAATAGACTACTGAAAATTGAAAAAAGGGCACCCTTATTCTAACCTCTCTACTGGAGGACCTAGTCTATTTAGCTGGATGAGGCCCTTTTTCAAGGAAGCGCGAGATTCGCTCGGTTGCAAGAGGACCCTCATTGTTGGCAACCTGATTTTGGGCGTGGTCTTCGCATTGGGTTCGTCGCAGAACTTGTTGAAATGGGGGGGGCAATGTTGGAAGTTTGCAGGAGGGCTCAATGATGCAACCTTCTGAGCCTGGGCAGGACTTGGTTAAAAACCTTTCCCAATTTCCCCCGGACAGGCAATTTGGTCAGGGCTTGCTCCTTTCCTTTGACGGAGAGTCCAATGGGGCTCCTTCTGCAAATTCCACGGAAGCCCAACTTGAATGAAACGCACACCCCAAGAAATCCATGAACTCCAAAAGAACTCGAGGAACCTCAGACCCGCCTAATACTTTTGTCCTTCGAAATTCCAGTGACGCACAGGGGGTTGCTATTCCCACAGCCTCAGAATTTCCACCCCAAGACCTTCCAGCACTTCCCACCCGGTTTCCTCCAGGTCCGACAGGTGCCAGGGTGGTCCTTTGTGTACTGCCTTACTGGACCAAAAGTGTATGTTTCCTCAACATTAAAGACTATAGTGCCTGTTGTTTCCCTTCCAACGCCAACCAAACAGCTACTCAATTTTGCACACCCCCATCGTCGAACCTGTGCTTTTGGGTTGCCCTCGAGTGGTCGTGTCAACAGAAAGATTTGTCGCCGAAAGCTGCCAGGCGTCATCATGTGCGCCAGCAAGTGATGGACGAACCTCTGGATGCCCAATCTGCGACGCGCACGTCGCTCTCCAGGTGTCGGCTGAGGGGCGAGCAGTTGTTTGTCTTTCTTTCTTGGAGTTGGCGCCCTTTCTGGGGCGGGGGTTGCAGGGGTCAAAGTCTGGGGGTTGATTCCTTTTCCATTCTTTTCAACCATCGTTCTTTTCGAAAACCTGCTGTTTCCCCTGGGTTTATGATGGTTTCCTGAAAAGAAGGATCCCTGGAAAGAATGGGGAAGGTACCCCTAGAAAAAGGGGATAACTTGTTGTACTTACCCGGCTTTCTGTTTTTTGTTTGGTTTTGAAAGTGTCCAAAGCAAACGGCCGATTTTCAAGGCTCCTTCCTGCCAGGCCCAGGTTGCGCCGGGCCCTCCCATGGATCTTGGGCAGCTTGGGTTGCGCTGCTTTCGATGGATCCCTTTCGACGGCGAGGATCTCTTTGGACCATCACAGGCTATCTGCAAAGACATCATGCAAGGCCCGATTTTTAACGGGCGTGTGCCAGCATTGCAAGGTTCCTGCAAGTCTTGAACAGGATCTCTTGCGAGGATCTTTGCAAGTGCGCCAAGTTTCTTTGATGATCTTCCTTCATTTTTTTTGCCGACATGTCTTACAGTCACTTCAGAGAGCCTCGTTGAAACGGTCTCAAGATGTTTTTGGAATTTCAGCAAGGTCTGCTGGAGGATATTCCGCAAGATCTCAGAGCAAGACCTCAAGACTGTGTGGATGACGTTGCCAGATTTTAGACATCTCTTTGGTCACGACCTCTTTGTCTGATTCCTGCAAGTGCCATGAATAGTTGGCTGTCATGTTTCAGCGGCGGTTTTGTATGGTTCCCGTATTGAACTGGGCTGTTCAAAGGCAATCCTTAATGCTTACCTTGGGTCAAGCAAGGAACTGGTCCCCTTTCTGGCTTCCATCTCAGGATTTGAACAGCCCAGTTAAACCAAGCACAACATTAACCATTTGGTATTTGGGTGTGGCTCAAAATTTAAGAGTCAGGGGTACGTTTTAGTCTTTGGTTCTATTTACCAAGGTGCCATTTTGGGTACCTATTTTTAAGCTCATTTGGAATGGTCATTACGCACAGGCCAGCGACCTGTCGGACAAGAACTCGCCCGCGCGAATGAGATCCGTGGGCCGGTCAATGAATGCACTCCTGGAGTTTGTAGCCTTTACGGATCAAGAGTCTCCGGATTGATTCCGGGGAGGCCTTGGTTCAGAGGATACCCTTCACTTTTGGGAGGACACACGTCTATGGTTTCTGCCATGGTTTTAATAATATGGGGTAAACATTGTGTGGGTATGGGTCCAAATTGAACTACTAGAAGACCGCAGGTTTTAGTCCTTGTTTCCATTTACCAGGGCAAGCCATTTTCCGTGCCTTTCTTTGACCCACGCCCATGTTGCCAGGTGGTTCTGGTGTTGCTTTCCCCACTTGCCAGCAAGGGGCTGAAGCAACTCCAGAGCTATGTCTCACACATCGAATCGATTTCGCGTGCCGCCGAAATAGCGTGCAACATGGGTTAGCGCAGCATACGACTCAAATCTACGGTTCGCTCCAATGCTCAGAATGACCCAACCACAAGGGTAGACAATTGGTATTGGTTCCTGTGTTCCTTTGCGACCAACTTTTTACCTGCGAGGTCTTTGGAGCTAGCCTCCTCTTGAAAGCACTGGTTCTGCTGTGCCTTTGCAAGTTGCAAGGCTTCGAAGCATAGTTTGACACTTTCAGAGAAATTGAGGGAAAACCAAAAGTGAGGATCTATCGGGTCCGAAGGATGTTTTTGGGGTTCGTCCCATGGTCAGGATACTTCCAAACAGACCCAAACGTACAAGCTGGTTGTTGCCTTTCAGGCGGCAACACGGAAAAGTTGGCCCAGAACACTGTCCTGTCAGAGTAGGCGCCGCGCATAGTTGCTACTCAAGGGAGCAGGTTATGCGCTACATTTTCCAGACCCTGCGTTTAACGACCAGACACCCCGTACTCTTGCAGTGTGCTGAGGGGAGGACTAAACCCAGTTCCTGGCTGGCTAAAGTTGGTTCTTCTTAGAGGTGGGGAAATCTATATGGGTGTGGCTCAAAATTAAACAGGAGGGGTTACGCAGGGTTTGGTCCATGTTTCCACTTACCAGGGCTCCATTTTGGTACCGGTTTTTTGAGCCACAGCCATATGGCCCGCACAAGATCGCAGAGATCAGACATCCATGTGAGGGTTCAAAAAGCCGTTTCCTTTCAAGTGGGCCCCCGTGAAGGGTGAAAAGCGAAAGGCACGCGGGTGGGACATGTTTGTTTTGCACAACCCATGTGCCGGAAAATGTGACATTTGCAAGCCATTGGCTCCGGCGCGAAGTCGCAGCTCCAGAGCAAGAGGGCTTGGCCCTGGCTCTTTTCAAAGTGCAACCTCAACTTCCATTTGCTGAATGACACGTTTGGAGACAGGTTGTTGCCACGTTTAAAGCGTTATTTTTCAGTTCTGGCATGTATCAAGCAACCTCCAGGTGAGCTCGCGACTTGTTGTCAGCTAGGTGTCATCATGTGAATTTGGGTCAAAATGTATGGCAATCTAGTTTTTCTTGCCCAACCCAGATTCTACACGTGCCCCGCCCTTGCAGCAAATGCAACTTAGAACATACGTACTAATGGGAAGAAGAGAACCAGCCCCCCCCCCCCCAAACAGCGACGTTAGCTGAACAAATCAAGCAAGGTGTATCCAATGCTCCAAGACTGACTTCCTCAATTCTTGGACTTTCATACTTAGACTCAACTACTTCATACTTATTTGGCCATGGGTCAAAATCCCGTACCCCCGGTGAACATCCCAATCCCCACTGAAATAGGTTCTAAAATGGGTGGTGCACCGAAAACCCCAAAATGGCATCCCAAAACGGTTTTGACAACAGCCATTTAGCCATAGCTGTTGGGGTATCTTCCCCATTCTTTCCAGGGATCCTTCTTGCTAGAAGACCACCAAACTGCCTGGGGAAATGGCTGGTTTTTGAAAAAAGCGAAGGTTGAAAAGAATGGAACCGGAATCAACCCCTGGAATACCTGTTGGGAAGACCAACGAGGTTTGGAGCTTGAGATCAAGCTCCAAACCGCCGACTCGGCCATGCGCCATTTTCTGGCCTTGCCGCTGGTTCTTGCCGCCGAGCCCTGCAAGGAGCTCAGGCTGCTCAGGGTAAAACTCATGCGGGTGTGGGTCAAAATTCAACCACCGCGAACAAACACAGGTTTTAGTCCTTGGTTCCATTTTCCAGGGCAAGCCATTTTGGTTACCCATTTTTGATCCACAGCCATAAGGGTGCTTCTCAAACTGGGGAACCAACACACAACAAGTCTAGGTGTACCTTCCATGTCCATTCTTTCCAGGCATCCTTCTTTCTAAAAGCCCACCCAGAACCCTGGGGAAACAGCTGGTTTTTTAAAAGAACGATGGTTGAAAAGAGTGGGGAATCAACCCCTAGGAAAAAGTGGCGAGACTCTTTCGGGTGGCCATGGCTAAGCTCAACCAACAATAAGTAGTTAGGCAGAACCGTTCACCGTGCCAAGGGGATTTTGGACCTGGGGCAAAGCCGTTGTTTGGGGGAGTGCTGGAAGCGGATCCACCATGTTCCGACAAGATGGGTGTTTCTACAACAAGGGTCGTGGCTCACAAAATCGAATCCGAACATGGCGCACCTTGCAAAGGCTTACCAGGTGGGACCTGTTTCAATTTGAGTTGACCTCAACACTTGTCAGGCTTTTGTCAGGTCAAGGCAGTTTACTCCGTCCACCCTTTCTTTGAGCTTTTGGTTCCGGATTCTCTGGTCGCAAGTGAGTTGATGTTATCCGAGAAGCTGCCACGGCCTCAAATTATCCAAATGAGGGAGGCCAGAATCGAATGGGTTGTTGTGTTTTGGCTTTTCTTTGAATCAACCCAACGGCACCAAGTCCATGAATATCACAGGCACATCCCTTCAGCCTCTGAGGCAAGAACCCGCTGTTCGCAGTACACTGGGTCAGCCCGGGAGTGCAGCTGGCAAACTCTGGGCGTCTTTGTGGTTTTGGTGAGGGTACATCGTTTGGGGTCGGTTCAATCAGGAAGCTAAAGAATTTCAATCCAGATTTCTCAACAATGAGGGGTTCACCATTGCTACGTTGCAATGCGTTTGAACACGTATTACCTGGTTGTTGTTGGGAAACATTTTACATTTTAGCTTATTGTGGTTTAGTGGGAAATCCACCACTTAGCTGTTATTTATTTTTTGCTCCCCTTCCAACGTCAACCAAGATTCGGCTTGGCAGCCCTTGTTGGTGGTTTGATGCGTTGCTCACCTCACAGGTCGGAAGAGCCCGCAGCCCGCGCTTTTTGAGCCACTCCAGCTACCCTTTCAGTGCATTGGGGAGTGCAGGTATTGGGGAGTCGAAGTTGGTGGATTCCTCACCGCCATTTCAAAGGTGTGGAGTCAGGTCTTGTCTAATTGGTCTCAGCCGTTCAAATCCAAGTCCAAAAAACCAATCCAAACCACGAGGGAAGCTGATGCAATGGCGCAACATATCCCACGCAACAGGTGACGGTCAACTCAAAAACTCAGTAGCACGAAGTTTCCGGGAGAGTGGTGTTTACTCCATTTTTAGGTTCAAGAGGCTCGAAGAAGAAATTCCAGGAGCGGATATGAGATACCAAAAGACCATGCTAATGCAAGGGGCTGTGTCTAACAGTGACATTCCCAAATCTGCAAATCAGACCCCGCGGGTTTCAATCGCTTCGCAGATAGAGTGCCCTTCCGAGACCTTCGAGACCTCATGTTTGCCTCTTTTGATTTCCCTTACCAGCAGAAAGTCCATTCAGGGAGTCTAAATCTGGTCAAGCTTAGGCCATTTTTTTAGTTCACCCCAAGGAAGCAAAACAGGGGATGAGTAATTTTCATTCTTCCAGACCCGGTTTAGCACTGGGTGTATACCCTTAACCTGCTTTCCAAGGACGCCTCCTCCGGTGTGAGGCATCGGAGCTTATTTGCATAAATCGCCTCAGGCAAAAATTCAATATCCAAGAACAACCACACATACACACAATCAAATCATGCTCTTAAAAGGGCCCACCCATCGAGATTGGGGTGTGTCTTTTGTAGGGGGCACCCCCAAAAGGGAGGTTTTCCTACTGGTGCTCCTTCAACAACCTCCCAAAACGGGTATCCTCAGCAAAGAGACACCCACTGGAGAAATCTATGTTCTGGTTCCTTTTGCACCTCTACGAAACCCAGAGTTGTCCACCAAGAAACGCTACCCTGAAAGGTGGTCGCACAAACAGAAAAGGTGCCCACAGGCAACCAATGGTTGACTTTCCATATGTCATTTAAGCGTGTCATGTGGTAATGTTGTGTCTTGTGGTCGTTTGCTTTGCCTGTTCTTGTTGTTGCCCATGCCGTGTTTTCTCGTTTGTCGTGGGTTGCTCATGTTTGGGACATTCTTCTGCTGGTTGGCGCAGCGCCAGGCTCCAAAGATCGACATTCAGACGCTTAACCAGATCCCCTGGGCGCCTTGGCGCAAGTCTTACCCGAAAGCTAAGCCTACTGGGATCGATCCTCTTGGTTTTCCTGAGCCGGCCAAACCAGGATTACAGTTCAGCCCCCTTTGGTGGTTTGGATTGGTGGTGGGTCAGCTTGGGCAAGGCGTCTTGACCCACACTCAAATGTGACTGTCCCTAAAGGGGCAGCGGCCATTTGCTACAAGCTAGGTCCCCCAGTGGTGCCCTTTTCTCCCTTTTTTTCGGGGAGGGTTCCCCTACTAAAATAGACTACAGAAACAAGTTGGTACCCTTATTCTAACCTCTCAAATCTGGAGGAGCTAGTAAGTCCAGTCTTCGGCCTTTGGCCATAGACCGACAGTCATCCACCGTTATTGGATCCGAAGCAGTCCATGGCACCGCAAAGCCACGACGGATCTACTGGGGGCAGGTGTAGGGATACTCTTTGAGAGGAGGTGAGTCGCTGTTAAAAAATGATTACTCTTTTGAAGGGATACTCTTTGATACTGCTCCTGTGAGAGGGTCCCTTCAAATTTCTGGAAGAGGGGGGAAGAACGGTATACGACTTGCTGTTCAAACGGTTCAAAGGTGGGTTATCACCGTGCTAGAGAAGAAGGGGGGGTAGAAGCAGCTATGGAAGCGTGTGCGTCAGCATCAAGCCGGCGTAAACTTGAAGAATCTTAGCATGGTGTTTGACGCTGACATTCAACGATTGCTGCGTGTTGATGGAAGTGGACGATTGCAGTCGCCCTTCTCGAACTTCTTAACTTCCCCAGAATTATATAGCTCCCCTTTTAGGTGTTTGCTTTTTTGGGTTCCTCTTTGTTTTCCACTAACCAGGCAAAAAATATAGTTTTTTGCCGGGGTCCGACTTCCAGCCAAGTTAAGTTATGTTCCGAATGTGAGAAGATCGCAGTCCTCGGCAACAACCAGGAAGCACTTTCACGGCCGTGCCTTCCTAAGGCGGATAGCCTTCCTTTTCTGCTGTTCGGTCAGAGGACATGGCGTTGTCTGCTGTTTGGATGGTGCAAAATGACGGTTTTGCCGGAAGCTTCTTGTGCAAAACGTGCGAAATCGGTAACCCGCAGTTTGAGGGATTTTTTTCCGTTGAAACACCGGCTTTCCCTGACAAACGGACGCTATTTCACGACGCACCTCGAAAACAATCAGAGCAACCAGCAAAATGTTTGCGAATCGGCATAAGAAAATGTCTTCTCGCCAAACGGCGGAAAACATGTAATGTGTGCAAGTTGCAGGCATGCTGCCCTCATCCCCTTGTATAATAATCAGTATTCATCCCAGTTGAAGACCCCCTTTGAAGAGAACAACCCATCCTTGAATTTCAACACAACTTCCCCCAGCCGCTGGAGAACCTTGTGATGGGGGAAAGAGGTGCGGAATCGTGACCTATCTTCCGGGTTACTCCTCAAATTTACATTCTTCTTAGGACCGCAGCTGATGTTTGGTTCCATGGCAATTCAAAGAAGTAGCATTTGGGGAGTGTCTCATTGGTTTCCTCAAGGGTTTGGGGTTATCAGCTGCAGATATTCAAGCTAATTACTAGCCGCAACCGGACAGGTGACGTTTTCCAGACCTGCGCATCCAGAAAAATGATGAAACATGCAAGTGCCCAAAGATTGGGTTTCCCTTTTTTCTTCTTTCAAGATATTCAAGAAGCGAGCCCCTCTTTCGCAGACCCAAGGCATCGTGACTTTTCTGGAAAGATGGGAGAGCCTGACCTCTTTTAGGAACCCCCCAGGGCCCTCAAAAAGCTCCTCTTTGAACGCCTGGGAGTTCAAGGAGGAGCCTGTGGGCTCTTCGAAAGGAATGAAGGGTGGTTCACATTCCATTCTAGGTGTACCCTGCTCATTCTGCTCAGAGCTGCTTCTCTTCAGAAAATGGCGGGCGGCAACCAGGGAACAGCTGCGGTTTCTGCAGAGAACGATGGTGGAGCATGGAGAAGCCAACCCTACCTGGAGTCTCCATGAGCCTTTAAAAGAAATGGGGTCATTCACCAAAATTAAGGGGTCATGGACCCATTTTTATTTCGGGTCATGGAGACAGGTAGAAACTGATCTACCCGGCAGGTGAAGACCAACTTGAGACTTTGCCCCGCCTACAACCACAAGGCGCAGGGGCGCAGGGCCAAGGGCCCGGTGTTCCACCCCAAGCGTTGGCCACATTTGTCATGTCCCAAAGGGGAGGAAACCCGGGTGCGAGACAGAACTATTTTAGATGTGGAAAAGGGGATGGATTGGTCAAATGACCCGGAGACCCCCACATTAGGCAAAAAAAGCCAAGGAGGATCCGCAGGTTTTCTCCACATGTCGATACGTTTGCGTGCCCCTGTGCTTGCGCTAGGCTAGCATCACAACATGATTTCAGCTGGGGAATGAACACAGATGGTAGATTCTCAAAATGGTGGACTGCACGTTGGCTGGTATTTTGAAACCAGAAGGACGTCAACGGCTTTAGGCATCCCCATGTTGAGAAACACCCAGATGACTTAAGTGTTTGCCAGTGCGTGCGCCTCATCGAAGTGAGCTGTCCGCCTACTTACTATGCCAGGATAGATTTAACCCCAAGTAAAAGTGGTCTCCATGACCCTTAAACAATGGGTCCATGACCCCTCAATTCTGGGTAATGACCCCATTTTTGTTAAGGGTCATGGAGATTCCACATTCCAACCCTTGGGCTGAGAAACACAGACAAGTCCCCTTTCTGAGAGCCAGACCCGAAAGGTCCCCTTTCCCACGGTGACCGAACAGCAGGTTGCAGCACCCGGCACCGGTTGCCACCGGGTTGAAGTCTTCACGTGCACCCTCAAAACTTCCCCAGAATTCTCCCCCTTTTCCTTTTTTGCTTTTTTGGGGTCCCCTTTGTTTTCCACTAACCAGACAAAAAAGATATTTGTTTTGCTGGGGTCCTATTTCCAGCCAAGAACAAAAGGCGCAAAGGGTGTCATCGTCAACAGGCTTGGGGTGTTGCTCACGAAATCTCTCTAATCCCTGATACTGACAACCTGCTACGTGGGAAAATAGCTTCGTGCATGCTAAGAAACCTGGTTAAATGGGCTCCTGTGGCTGGTTTCACTTTCGTTCATCTTCCGTTGTGCTGAATACCCCAACTGGGCGCCGTGTGGCTGTGGGTTTACGGATTCTCGTCTAAGCAGACCTAACTGCACCAATTGATATACAGGCGCAACCAGTTGTCTTTGGCACAGAAAGCGAATTTCAACAGTACTTGAACTTGTGAATGCGAGCATATTGATTAATAGCCACCAATAGCATGCGATATGATTCCAATGTTATTGAACATACCGGCCCTTGTTACGGATGTTCCATGCTTACATGTTGGGTGCAAACCAACCACAAGTTGTTCTTTGCATGGGATCGCCTGGGGGCACGAGCTCGCCCATAAAGGTCCCCTACTGGCAGATCCCTCAACTCGGCTACTGAATGAAAGTCAGTAGTTTACCAGGGTTGATGCATTTGGGCTGGTTGAACAATCACCAAAAAATACCAGCTGATTTGGATCCCCTAGTGATGTACCCTCAGCAACCATGTTTCAATTCCCCACTGGGCTGAGTCAGCCCCTTTACTTACCCACATTTGCCTTGTGGTAATTCTCACTTCCTCAGTTCCTGGGCTTTTCACTTTTTGGGTCTGGACCATGTAGTAAACAAAAAGTTCAGACTTGTTTGGCCAATCCACTGGGAAAGTGAGAATTAGACAGTTGTTTGGGTTTCCATTTCGTTTCCTCGTGTCGTTTTTTCTTGTTTCCGTGGCCAGTCCTCCTGCTGCCACGAGACCTTTGAGAACGAGCAGCAGAAGTTCTTCGACTTTTGGGAGCGGTCGAGCGGTTGCGGTAGCGGAGCGTCTTGTTGGTAGGGAGTGTAACAGGGATCCTTAAAAGATACATTTTGCAACCATTTGAAACATGTTGCTTTTTCCACCAAAATAAAGGGAAACCACCATTTACAAGGCAATGTTCAGATGCATAATGTAAGGATCCCTGTGTAAGGCCTGATCTTCGATTTGCCCATGCCGAAAAACAGCTACTTTTGAGTTGTATGTCTTCCTTGGGTTTCCCTAAAGGGCACCAGTGGGATGTTGCGGGATGTGTATTTTGCAAAGTTATGCCAGAGAGGTGGCCGATAGCAACGACTTGTTTCCTATCAATATCCTGATCGAGCAGCTGTTTACTTGATTTATATCTTCTCAGACCATGTCCAAGCCTCGAGCAAACACCTCTTTTTTCAGACATGGCTCAAGTCCCCGGTTTTTGCGATGAGAGCGTCCCCTCATGGGTGGGGGTGGGGGGTTTTGAAAGCAGATTTGCAACGAGTTCAAGCCCAAATGTGAGAAACTGCCCGTATGATTCAACCCCTCTCCCATGGAGCCCTGCCGTTTGCGATAGCACTATATACTTCAGGGCTCCTTAAAAGATACATTTTGCAACCATTTGAATCATGTTGCTTTTTCCACCAAAATAAAGGGAAACCACCATTTACAAGGCAATGTTCAGATGCATAATATAAGGATCCCTGTACTTCCTCGCAGGAAGAGCTCTTTCGGGAGAAGCTGCTGAGGATGGACCAGCACCGCCAGGCGCTCGCGTTTTCAGAAGGTGTGCAAAGACAGTTTCTAGGGGTTGTTTCCCACGGTGGTTTTCAACCCTCGGTTTTGTTTCGTTTTTTCGAACACCCGCCGTTTTTCTCGGGTTTCTGGAGGGTTTCTAGGAAGGATCCCTGGAAAGAATGGCGGGAGATACTGCTAGAAAAGCATGAGCGAGCTCACCCAGGAATCCGCCCTGCGCAGGTTGTTGCTCACAGAGGAACGCAACATCCACTTGGTTGACTAGGTCCCCCAGTAGTGCCCTTTTACCCTTTTTGAGGGTTCCCCTGCTAAAATAGACTACAGAAAAACAGGGTACCCTTATTCTAACCTCTGTACTGGAGGACCTAGTTGAGACCATAAGCACGGGGACACCATCAAACAGGCTTTCTGTTGAAGAACGGCCCGATGCAGCTGCAAAAGCCGTTGCCTCTTGATTATACCAGAACAAATGCCTGGGACTCTCCTACAGAATGGTCTGAGAACCCCTTGTAGCCACGTCCCTTCCGCACCCAGGTTGGGAACCTCGCTTCCTGAGTTCCCTTTCGGACTTTCATCACTTTTTGGGGCCGGACCATCTTGGTGGTAAATGAAAATGAACAAAACACGGGTGACTCTTTAAAGTTTCAGGTGACTTTTTCTGGCCAATCCACTCGATCGGAAGTGAGGGGGTCGCGGTTTTTGGCCAGGCGGTCCAGGCGGCATCGCGGTACCTGGACCCAAAGAGCCCCAACTTCGGGGTGGACTTGGCGCAGCTTCCCGGCTTTGAAAGGGCCGGCGGGCGCAAGGCGATTGCTTGCGTGGGCGAGGATACCAGGGGCCGGCAAGGGGTTTCAATTGGGGGGGTGTTTGGGGGCTTGAATGGTTTTCGGAAAACCCCCTAAGAGGTCAAGAGGAGTCAAAAGCCCCAAATGTCCCAATGGGTGTTTTCTGGGTGTCTTCCCAGGGTGGCAACACCTCGCATCTCCCCTTTTCCTGAGGCGTTCGTCGTTGTTGAATGAGCTGCGTTACCTTTGCAGATTACGCCCTAAGCTGGGGGGCGCTCTGCAATTACTTCAGCTTCATGATTGCCGGACTTTGCTTAGCTTTTGGACTTGCTGCAACTGTTCTCCATGTCCAGCCGGCAAATGCACTTTTGCAGGCCAAAGTCCGGCTTTCAGAGATGCGCCAAACGGCATGAGGATTTTTTCCCGCTTCCGGACGTGTCGACCCTGTCTCCGTGCTGAAGTGAAGGAACGCAACGGGCCAAAGGCACATGGAGCTACGAGCCCGGCTGAACGAAGCCCTGTGAATGTGTTTTGATTGGATAAATAGCTTCGACTCGGCATAGCCGGTATATAAAGGGGGTACCACACCAGGTGTAAGAGCAGTAACGAGCACTCGGTGCTTTGCCCAAATAAAATAATAATAATAATAATAATACTAACAATAATCATAATAAATAATTTGAAGAAGAATCGGATATCCTTATTCTAACCTCTCTACTGGAGGATAGGCGAGGAACCGCAAAACACTGTGTTGATTGCTTCTGGGGGTTGTCAAAGTCAGAACATGTTTTTTTCCTTTCAACCCGCCGCTTAAAAAGGGTTAAACGGCATTCCTGGAGGACCTAGTGACCCTTCGCCTCATCCCAGGTTCCAACGAGTGGAGCGCCGGTACCACGCCGTGCTGGGCTCGAAGCAACACGCGGCTCGGGCGCGGTGCTTCGCCGCGCTGCTTACGCCGGAGCCTCGGTGCCGTCGGTGAGGCTCGGTTATTTTGGAGTGGACGTCCATATGGTCGACGTAGTTTTATAAAGACACCCGTCTTTTGGTTGTTTTTAAAGGGAAGCCAAAAGGTAACCAACCATATTGGGGGTCTACTAAAGAAGACACACCCATATCCTTGTTCATGCTGCCCCAAATCCACCCAGAGAGAACATGTTGACCTCTGACTAAAGCTCCCAGTGCGTCTGGAAGGGCGGGGGTCCCAAAAAACGAATCCCCAAGGGAACCCTCTGACGATTTTTGTTTCATCGCTGGCTTAGTCGCTGACCATTCGCCGACTGTTTGGATGCCAAAAATTGGGCACGAGCGGATTCGCTGCCCCCCTCTACCCCAGTGCTCGAAAGGCCAAGGTTTGAACCTGGCAGCAGAATCCGTAAGAAACACACCTTGCCTGAGAAGACTTGAAGTGTTTCGGCGGGAACCAAGACTTGGTGAGCATCGAGTGAGTTGCATGGAGTGCGCATATGTTTGCTTATACAAGTTGTTGACATTAGTATGTGCGCTGCCTGGTGCCGGGAACTTTATTGTTATTTAATATCTTGCCACGACTAGTGCTCGTTTTCTTGTACTAAGCCAAATTGGCAGGGGTAACGAGCCAAAGAGGGAAAATGTGGTGGCCGTCAAAGTAGCGGTCGCTGTTTTTGGCTTTGTTGATGCCATCTTTGTTGGCAACTGTAGAGCGGAACGTGAAGCCAGCCGTAGAGCAGTTCCCTGCCAAACGGCTGGTTTTTTTCTGGGGTGTTGGTGAGGTATGCTGCGGGCATGATTTGCTTCAGCTGTGACATCACCTGGTTTCGCTACCTCAAGCTGGACAGCCCGGATCCCGGGTCATGTTGATCGGTTCTGCTTTCGGAAAATTTTGGAGGAGGTCCTTCGAGAGGAGAAACTTCGCTGACTCTGACTGGCACGGAATGTGTGACTGCCTTTGTTCGTTCTACCTGCTCCTTGTCCTGCCGATGGCAACAACTTTGCCTTGCCTCCTTCAATGTGAAGCATAACAAGAATGGGTGGACACGCACCGTGAAGCGCAGGAAGGTTCCCAAGTGCGTTGTCACAGGAACTCAGTGCATAGACCGCTACCCGCAATCCTTTCAGAAGATTTTGCGCAGTTCTGCGAATAGCAAAGCAGGGCGACTTCTTGAACCCGAAGGCGTAAACCACTGTAAAAACCATTGCACACGTAGGGTCGGAGGCACGAAACCCTGGTTTTGCACTGCTCAAGACGATGCACGCGCAGTTCGGCCTTTTATCAACACGTGACCTAGGTAGCCAAGGAAACTACCCCGTAGCAGCTGAGATAGAAATGGCTGGTTACCTACCATAGCGGCAGCTGGGCTCCACTGTGTGATGTATGGAAGAGGGCGGCCGTACCCTCAATAAAGGGATGCTTCGGTGATAACATATTATTCATTGCCCCTTTGTGCGTGCAAGGGAAAATGTATAGGGGACGCCCACGTTTCTCCCTGTTGCGGAGATGGATCCGTGTTTGGATTGGTGGGGAGGGCAAATAGGAACCACCGGAGCTACCCCGCTTCTGAGCTTAGAACCACCACCAATATTTGCATGTCATTTCCCCAGGCCAGTTCAAACCTTTGGTTACCAAGTGATCGAGTTTCCTTTGGGTGGTTGATGTTTTAATCGGAAACGGAACGACACACGAAGCCAAGCTCAAACAGACAGTGCCGTTTTTTGGGGGCAGTGTCTCGAGTGTGCGGCATTTGGTGTGACACCAAACGGTTCCGGACTCTATGGCTGATTTCCGATTGAATCTGCAAGGTGTTCGATGTCTTTTGCTCGTGATTTTGTCCCATGTTCGCGCCCTTCTCGCTGAGATATCACCTTCCTGGTCTTAGCATCTAGCCATGATATGGAAAACCCTGGTCCTGGTGGGTTCCATGTTAATGGACAGGAGGGTACGGTATCCTTCAAGGACACGGACCCAGGTCTCGAGAAGTCACTCAAGAGGCCACAAAAGCCACCACCGTGTTTGATGACCCCTAAATCATGTTGAACTTGCCAGTCTTTCGGGCCTGATGATATGGTCCTCACGTCCCTTCCAGATCTTTCAGGTACCCTCCCACACAGACAGATGCTACGTTCGTGAGAGGAAGGCCAGTGATGCATGTAAAGTCGGTATGGAACCACAAATGGGTGCATGGGTGCTCCCCGTAAATTGGCCGGGGGTGGAACAAAGGTGCAGCCAAATGACTTTGGAGAGTGAGTAACCTCAATTTCCCAAGTATAGCTTGCTCTTTGCGACCGATGAAACTGAATCTTGCCCGTTGCCTGTATCTTGGCACACGCACGCCTGCACCTGCACCCGCACACCCACACACTCACACACCTACGCGCGCGCACACACACACCCATTTATTGAAGCGACCTCACAAGATACGGGGGCCGCACAAGCTTGCCAATGACGCGCTTCTCTGATTTCAGGCCGGCCCAGCTTGGAGTGTTGCCCGATAGAAATCAGCTACAACGAAATGTACATACACAGAGAACTGCTTTTCACTACTTTCTGTATTGTCAGAGCATCCGTGGTTTGCATGATTCTCCCACGGCCCATGTACTTTGTCTTTCCTCGCCACCCCTCCTAGCCCACCCCCCGACCCCAACCCCGACAAACCCCCCCAAAGCGGTTTGGCTGCTTGGCTCTTGGTGCTCCCATTTGTTTAACTGCAAGGGAGCCGAAGAAAAAATCCCAAGCCCTATACCATTCCTGGCTCGCCCAGACAGCTCGCCTCGGGGAGACTTGAAGGAGGTGCTCCAGGTCAAGCTCTCGCCGGTGGTTTGCTTGGATCTGTGGGCCCCGGGCCCCGGATTTGTGAGCGTCCCTTGGACAAACGACCGGTTTGTCCATGACTAGTTTGCAACAACCATGTCCAGGACTCGGACTCCCTATTTTCCCGCACAAACCCATGTCAACAAACAAACAACACACACACACAATTGCCCTTTGGAAGGAGCCAACTAGTCTTGACACCACAAACAAGATTCCAATGTCCACAATCATGTCCAGGACCAACTTTTGGATTGTTATTTTTTTCATTAGATCGCTCAGTTAGGAGGCGGGGTTTTTCACGTAAACCCTTAACTAGATTTAACGTGTTTTCGTTTTAATATTTGGTGATTCGAATTGCTGGTTCTAGGAACCGTCCCCTACCTCCAAACAACCAATCCAAGCCACCAATTCTTGGGAAGCTGATACTTGGGTTTGTCCAGCCTACATGTTGCGGGTATTTAAAGGGCCCCGGTAAATTCTGCGCATTGCCAGACTCGACTGAGCCACAATCAAAACCCGGTAGACGAAGGTTAGTAAGGGATGGTCCCAGCCATAAATTGGTGCAGCCGCAAGTTTACTTCTTTACATAGTTTTGGGTAGACCCAGCTGAACTTGAAGAACCATAGTAAAGGGTAGGTATTAAAACCTGTTTTTTGTTCAGCTAAGAATTAAACAGTTAGTTTTGATACCGATCGGATCTGAAAATGACTCAACTGATTTGTTGCCTTGGTGCCGACCTTTGGGCCGGCAAGGCAAGTTGTGCGGGGTCGGAGTCGGGCCAAGTTCGGCGGGGGCGTTCCGCCCGAAAAAGGCCGGGGGGGGGGATCTTTACCCAACTCTTCAAAGGACACCAAAGCCCCTTCCAAAGTTGTAGTGATTTTTGTTCATGCTGCTTTTATCGTCGTTCACCTAGAGGCAAACGTCCTAGTTGGCATGTTCTCAGGTTCAAGCTCACTTCACGACCATCTGCGCCCCCCCCCCCCCCCCAAACTTTGGGAGCTCTTCGTACGCACGGTGCAAAGAACTAACAACCAACGAGACACCCAGCGACAATTGACCGTGACGGAAAGGGGTGATGTGGTCTCTACGTGGGAGGCATGTTGAGGAACCCAACAATGTTTCGCGAGACCCTTTTTTGGGACGCCATGTGATCTTCGGTCAAAACATCCAGTAGACGAATGTTCAATTTGGGAGTGACATGGGGACTAATTGGCTTTCCGGAGACTGCGACATCATGCATGAAAGTTCCTTGTGTGGGATCCAACCAACAAACAAACCAACCAACCCTTTGTGGGGATCCCTTGTGTGCGTTTCATGATTACTTGACTTCGCCCAGATAAAGCAAGCAAGCCCCCCCCTGGTATGCGTTTGTAGCAAGGTCCATATTAAGAAAGGAGGAATGATCATGCCTGCCAAACCGAAACATGTGCGACTCGTATTTGTGGGTTTTGAACATGGGTTTTGACCGGTTTTGACTATGCCCACATTCTGTTTGTTTGACATGGGAAAAGGCAAGCAGGTTCTGGTGCTAATTCGGCCATTCGGCCTAGATTTATTGACCTCACTCCCCAAGTTTGAGGACTGCATGCCGTTAAGGAAGACCATTTCAGTGGCAATCGACAATAATTTGAATGTGTTGTGCCTCATCCACGCAGGAAGTGGGTGACCAAGGAGGCTCTCGTTCTCATACCGTAGATGTACAAGTAAACCTCGCGACTCCAAGTATTCATAGGATTTCATCCGTCCCAATCGCTGCGAAGCGGATTTTTTCCAACCACAGTGCCTCGCAATTGCTTCTGAGGCAGACTGCGAGCCCTTCAGCCGGTCCGTTATGGCTCTGAAGAGCGCGATTAGGCACTGGGAAGAGCGGCCCGAAAGAGGAGTGTGGTCATTTTTGGGCTGCGTGACTATGTCCTTAAACAGGCAATGGACTTTCTTCTGTTTTGCCTGTCGACGGCGGGCATCTCGCAGGGCTGAATATCCTTTGGCAGGGCCCAATTTGTTGCAGGGTGTCTCAGATTGGTTGGGTGACTGGGTGATTCAGAAGCATGGTGGTGAGCGGCAGGTTTTAAGTTGTCAAGCTAGTGGTCCTGTGGTGGCCACGCAGGTTTGAACGGCGCTTGGCAAGGCCGAAATAGTATAAATTCTACTGATACGGTTTACTTGTGACAACAGATTGGTGAAGGGTTATATATCTATATGTATACAATAGCCGGGCCAAATTTCTATCACGAAGGGCGTTTGAGGCATGCTGTAAGGGGCAGGCATCAGAGTCACCCTTTTGTGTTCTGCTTTGATCGACCTGGTTTGACATTGGACCCAGATGTGTTCAGTCTTTAGGGCTTGACTGTTGGCTGTAAGTATCAGTAACTCCCATATGTCCTTGGAGCAACATGACTTCGGGTTTTTTTGCAAGAACAAGGGCCCTGTCGGGTCCTTGTCTTTGTGCTGCATATTCATGGCGTTCCGTTAAAGGGGTACGATTGTCAGACCGAGTTCAAGCGAGTTGAATTTTGGGTGATGTTTGCGGGGTGAGAGTGCCCTGTGCTAAACAATGGCTTTGGCCCGGTCTAATCGGATCCTTGCCGGAGTTGAACAGGGTCGGACTTTCACCATCTAAAGCCGTGCGATACAAAGGGCGGGCTCCAGAATCTATTCGTCCAAGTGGGACAACTTGACTGGCAAAAGAGTCGCCTAGTCGAGAGTTTTCTTGTCGCAAGGAAGGGGGACCATTTCGGACCGACCAACCCATCGCGGACAGGCGGTCAAAATGCATGTCCCGGATCCGACAAGACCCATCCATGATTTAGGCTTGACAGGCCTCGTAAGCCAACGGCTCTTGACGGGTCGGTTTTGTTCTTTCCCTTTCTTTGTGGGCGCCACTGGATCAGTCCGAAACACGGTGTCCTTTTTCTGGGGTGGCTTGGGTTTCCCGGGGACCCTTTGCTTGCTACCCCATAACCAGTAGAGCCGGCAGAGCCGGTGGGCGGAAGTTTCTAAAACAAGAAAAGTGCCTATAGGAAGAGCTTGACTTTTCTTTTGGTTGCGCTCTTTCTTTGTCTCTTTCTTTCTTTCTTTCTTTATTTCTTTCTTTCTTTCTTTCTTTCTTTCTTTCTTTCTTTCTCTCCTTCCTTCCTTCCTCTTCTTTCTCCTCTTTCCGAAGAGTGTATCTTTGGCCTCCACACGCTGTGCACAAAGACAATCACAAACTTTAGAGCCTCCGGCTCAGTCCGCCGACATTGTCCTCTCCCTTTTCTCCTTCTTCCTCTCTTCCTTGTCTCCCTTGTGTGTTCTGTCGTCCTCTCTCCCTCCCTCTGCTCCCATCCTCCCCATCCCCCCAAGCCTCTCTCTCCCCAATCTCCCTCTCTCGTATGTATGCATGCATGTACATGTATGTATGTATGTATGTATGTATGTATGTATGTATGTATGTATGTATGTATGTATGTATGTATGTATGTATGTATGTATGTATGTATGTATGTATGTATGTATGTATGTATGTATGTATGTATGTATGTATGTATGTATGTATGTATGTATGTATGTATGTATGTATGTATGTATGTATGTATGTATGTATGTATGTATGTATGTATGTATGTATGTATGTATGTATGTATGTATGTATGTATGTATGTATGTATGTATGTATGTATGTATGTATGTATGTATGTATGTATGTATGTATGTATGTATGTATGTATGTATGTATGTATGTATGTATGTATGTATGTATGTATGTATGTATGTATGTATGTATGTATGTATGTATGTATGTATGTATGTATGTATGTATGTATGTATGTGTATGTATGTATGTATGTATGTATGTATGTATGTATGTATGTATGTATGTATGTATGTATGTATGTATGTATGTATGTATGTATGTATGTATGTATGTATGTATGTATGTATGTATGTATGTATGTATGTATGTATGTATGTATGTATGTATGTATGTATGTATGTATGTATGTATGTATGTATGTATATGTATGTATGTATGTATGTATGTATGTATGTATGTATGTATGTATGTATGTATGTATGTATGTATGTATGTATGTATGTATGTATGTATGTATGTAATGTATGTATGTATGTATGTATGTATGTATGTATGTATGTATGTATGTATGTATGTATGTATGTATGTATGTATGTATGTATGTATGTATGTATGTATGTATGTATGTATGTATGTATGTATGTATGTATGTATGTATGTATGTATGTATGTATGTATGTATGTATGTATGTATGTATGTATGTATGTATGTATGTATGTATGTATGTATGTATGTATGTATGTATGTATGTATGTATGTATGTATGTATGTATGTATGTATGTATGTATGTATGTATGTATGTATGTATGTATGTATGTATGTATGTATGTATGTATGTATGTATGTATGTATGTATGTATGTATGTATGTATGTATGTATGTATGTATGTATGTATGTATGTATGTATGTATGTATGTATGTATGTATGTATGTATGTATGTATGTATGTATGTATGTATGTATGTATGTATGTATGTATGTATGTATGTATGTATGTATGTATGTATGTATGTATGTATGTATGTATGTATGTATGTATGTATGTATGTATGTATGTATGTAATGTATGTATGTATGTATGTATGTATGTATGTATGTATGTATGTATGTATGTATGTATGTATGTATGTATGTATGTATGTAATGTATGTATGTATGTATGTATGTATGTATGTATGTATGTAATGTATGTATGTATGTATGTATGTATGTATGTATGTATGTATGTATGTATGTATGTATGTATGTATGTATGTATGTATGTATGTATGTATGTATGTATGTATGTATGTATGTATGTATGTATGTATGTATGTATGTATGTATGTATGTATGTAATGTATGTATGTATGTATGTATGTATGTATGTATGTATGTATGTATGTATGTATGTATGTATGTATGTATGTATGTATGTATGTATGTATGTATGTATGTATGTATGTATGTATGTATGTATGTATGTATGTATGTATGTATGTATGTATGTATGTATGTATGTATGTATGTATGTATGTATGTATGTATGTATGTATGTATGTATGTATGTATGTATGTATGTATGTATGTATGTATGTATGTATGTATGTATGTATGTATGTATGTATGTATGTATGTATGTATGTATGTATGTATGTATGTATGTATGTATGTATGTATGTATGTATGTATGTATGTATGTATGTATGTATGTATGTATGTATGTATGTATGTATGTATGTATGTATGTATGTATGTATGTAATGTAATGTATGTATGTATGTAATGTAATGTAATGTATGTATGTAATGTAATGTAATGTATGTAATGTAATGTAATGTAATGTAATGTAATGTAATGTAATGTAATGTAATGTAATGTAATGTAATGTAATGTAATGTAATGTAATGTAATGTAATGTAATGTAATGTAATGTAATGTAATGTAATGTAATGTAATGTAATGTAATGTATGTAATGTATGTATGTATAATGTAATGTAATGTAATGTATGTATGTATGTATGTATGTATGTATGTATGTATGTATGTATGTATGTATGTATGTATGTATGTATGTATGTATGTATGTATGTATGTATGTAATGTATGTATGTATGTATGTATGTATGTATGTATGTATGTATGTATGTATGTATGTATGTATGTATGTATGTATGTATGTATGTATGTATGTATGTATGTATGTATGTATGTATGTATGTATGTATGTATGTATGTATGTATGTATGTATGTATGTATGTATGTATGTATGTATGTATGTATGTATGTATGTATATGTATGTATGTATGTATGTATGTATGTATGTATGTATGTATGTAATGTATGTATGTATGTATGTATGTATGTATGTATGTATGTATGTATGTATGTATGTATGTATGTATGTATGTATGTATGTATGTATGTATGTATGTATGTATGTATGTATGTATGTATGTATGTATGTAATGTAATGTAATGTATGTAATGTATGTAATGTAATGTAATGTATGTATGTATGTATGTATGTATGTATGTATGTATGTGTATAGGTAGGTAGGTAGGTATGTATGTAATGCATGTATGCATGTATGTATGTATGTATGCATGCATGTATGTATGTATGCATGCATGCATTCATGCATGTATGTATGTATTTCCCGCAAAAAACACGGTTTTTCTAGCGTTTTCGCAAAGAGGACGTCCAAAAACATTGAGTTTTTCCAGATTTTTGGCAAAAGGATGCAGGAAGCCCAAGCCAGCAAAAAAGCCGCCAGGGGGAATCGAGCCTGGGACCCCTACACCGGCTTCCCGAAGACTACGTTTAGTGGAACGTCATCAAATTGCCGCGCGGTACGTGGGGGACCCCCCCCCCAAAAAAAAACCTACGTAATAGACGTCGGGCGGGGGGGGGGTTAGGGGGGGGGGTTATCCTCTATCCTCTAGTAAGTATCCGACACGCCGAGCAATGTCGGCGGACTAGGAGTCAAAACCGGGGGAGTTTAATACAGGGACCGCCCTACCGAAGAGTTTATCTTTGGGACTGTATGCAAAAGATGTGTGCCCTACCTTTCCCCCATTCGAGTGGCTCCGGCTACAACCCCAAACTGACAGGGGGGAACTAAAACAGGGGGAGTCAAGACAAGGCGCGCCTTTTTTGCTATGTCGCTCAAGGCCACGCCTGGTGACCTGAATTGGCGCACCGGACATGAGCACGAGCTGCCATGGGCCACGACGGCGCAGCACTTTGTCAAGACTTTCTTTCTTTCTTTCTATCTATCTATCTGCACTTCCTCGTTGTCTTTGTCTCTCTCTCTCTCTCTCTCTTTCTTTCTTTCTTTCGTGCGTTCTTCTTTTTCTTCCTTCTCTTTCTCTTTATTTGTTTTCTTACTTTCTATCTATCTATCTATCTATCTATCTATCTGCACCTGACCTTGCGAAAGTGCTGTGCCTGCCACGAAATCTGTGCTTGGCCGTGCGAAAGCGCTTGCCACGAAATCTGTACCTGACCTTGCGAAAGTGCTGCGCCTGTCACGAAATCTGTGCTCGACCTTGCGAAAGCGCTGCGCCCGCCACGCGATTTACACCTTCGTCTCTGTCTTTCTGTCTCTCTTCCCATTTGATCTATCTATCCATCTATCTATCACCGGACCTTGCAAAAGTGCCGCGCCTGCCACGAAATCTGTACTTCACCTTGCGAGCGCTGCGCCTGCCACGAAATCTGTACCCGACCTTGCGCGGGCACAAAATGATGCGCCTGCCACGAAATCTGCACCTTAGGCTGCGAAAGTGCTGTGCCTGCCACGCAAAATGGACCTCCGAAAACGTCTACGCGAGCATTACAGCGGGCAACATTCCGGGCCCGTGGCGAGACCGTGGCGAGACCGCACGCTGAACAGGGGTACCCTTCGCATGTTTCGCATGTCTGACTCTACTTTCCGCATTAAGGAATAAACTTCCTTTGATTATATACAATCCCCTATGGATTCCTCTCAGGGAATCCCTAGGTTCATTCAACCCCAGGTTATTCCCAACTGAGCATCAGCAAGTTCAGCTTTCTCTGAGAACAAGACACCCCACGCAGCCGAAATCATTTCTCCATCGCCAGGGATTCTGCCGTGGCTCGCAACGCCTCGCTGTCAGAAGAGGCTTCTGCGCTGCGCTGGTTCCAAGAATTGCCATCATTTTACACCCCCATAGACCATGTTTAGCAAGTGATTCTACTACCAAGTTGTTTCTGGGTGCCGTGGAAGGGCCTATATCAACAAGCCGAAATCGGATTGTTATAGATGACAGCCGAGAGTAGGGGTTTGCGGTCCTGCATAGTTGATAGTAGACGTGCGAGCATAGCCGAGCAAGGGGTCCGAACCAACTAGTCAAGCACAACCGAACTTTTTGCTCTCCCGTGTTGCAGTTCCCACTTGACTTGTTTATGCGGGTTACAGCAAATCCCAACTTTCCAGTTGCCAGACTAACCAATGTGTGTTGCCTATTTGCCCTTCAGGCCTCCAAGACACCTTGCTGAATTGAGGACATGTCCCTTCATAAAAAGTCCCTTTGTGACATTTTTCACAGTTTTCCATTTTCCCGCTGCGTGATACCCATGACCTCCGCGTTCTCCGCTGCAGAACATGGACCTCTTCACTGACCAGGCGAGCCTTTGCGACTGGATGCACGACGAGGCGCGCGCGAGCGTCCAAGGTGGGCGTGGTTGGAATATCAACCGGGTGCTATCATAGTTCCCCACGTGACAGGTTGGGGCTGTCAGATTTTAAGTGGCGTCGGCCGGCCGACACACACCGCATGGCACAGCCTCTGACAGCTTTCGACGGACAGCCGCGACAAAGCCTGTGACAGACAGGAACTGACGGCCATGACAGTCCAAAGCCTGAGGCTTCCGCCAGTGGCCGGACCAGGACAGCTGTGACACTCCGAAGCCCGAGGCTCCTGCCAGCTTTCGCTTTCCTTGTTGCACCGCTTGGCCGAAAATTTTGGGCGCTCAAAGACGCGGCTTGACTGTTGTGACTGTTGGCCTGACAAAGCTTCACGCGCCAGGGGCGCGTAGTTGCGCCTCTAAAGAGCACGCGCAGCTTTTGGTGCCTGTGTGGTTGCAGTGTAGCTTGGCCAAGCACATGTCTTAGGCCGGGATTGCTCGAAGTAAAGAAGTTTCACCTCCACAAGGAACACAAACGGTAACTATGTGTGCGTGCTTTCGATTCGTTCAACTCCCTCTATTTGACACCCACCCAAGAAACCGTGTCGCAGAGGGGTTCTACACGACGCTTTTGGGGTTTCCCCTTGCTCGCTCGGTCAAAAACAAGTTGAAACGCACAGCCGCGGTTGATTTTGTATTGCTTTGGAAATTGCACTTGCCAAGAACGTGCCGCCCAAAAAGGAAACAGCTGAAGATGGACAAAATCCTGCAAGAGATGGTAGGAGGTTTATCTCAGCTTTCATAGGGCTTAATCCATCCCAACTGGTGCAGGGCCCTTTGGCGTCCGCAGTCGGGGGAGGCATTGCCATCCAGGCAGTAGGAATTGCAAGCGCTTCTGCGAGACCAGCGGAAGGCCATCCCAATGACTCATTGTTGCTGCTGTCGTTCAAGAGCCCTTGGTTCAGAATCACACTCAACTGCAGAGGCCAGGTGCAATGCACGGGGTGCAGCAGCATGTCCTTGCTCAGCTTTCCAGCAAGGAGTGAAAGTCCTTCAGCCAGTAGCTCCCGCACCTGGATAGCCGGCTGGCCAAACCACTTTCTGAGGTTAGCTGGCACTTGAAGCGTATCGAAGTATGTAGCAGCACGCTTTGAGAACAGGATCGTCTCACCTTCTGACACTTCTGCTGGGGTTTGCTCCGCGCCTTGGTTTTGGAGGAGTCTTGGCTTGCTCAGAAAGGCGGGAACCATCCCAAATTCTTCGTTGCCGCCCTTACGACTTTTGCGCAGCAAAGACTCCGCCCTGCCCGCAAGCAAGCTTCTGCAAGCGCAACTTTCCACAGTTGAGCTCCCTGACCGTAAGCCGGACATATTCAAGTCTCTTGCGTTCAGGAATCCTGCTTGGAAGATTTGCTTTGCACGCCTGATAAGCAGCTCTTGGAAAAAGACAAAAAGGCGTAGAAATCAGAGCGCGCAACTCCTCTGACACCAGGCTGCAAGGGGTCAGAAGTCCCTGCAGTAGAGGGAAGATCCACTGCACTTCTGCTAATGTCCACGTACTGCGGAGTGTCATGTTCTCGCAAGCTGAAAAGCGATTTTTCCACTGCAGGTTGGGCCCGCAGACTCCATTCAAGCGGGCTGGAAAACGAGACACTCGGCCACAAACTTGCTTGTGGGTGGATTTCTGCGCATTGGATGGAGAAACATGAATGTGCCCACTCGGAAAATCTGCTTTCAAGCCAATGTGCAAGCAAGGCCCCAAGGCACATGTTGGTCACTTTCATGCAAAGTTGCGCATCGCCGTGCAAGGGTACATTTTCAGGCCAGCTTCTAACAGGTGGAATTGGGAACAGGTCGCGTAGTCGGTGGCCAGCAATCTTAGAATGGGGCGCAGACCACTGTCGGAAAACCACTGCAGTAGTCAGGGGTGAGCTCTCCAAGAAATCTGTGAGAGCAGCACAAAAATCATGCGCAGCACTATTCGTCCGCATTTCCGGCTGTGGGCTTCTTGCTTCAGGCTGCACAGGCAATCGGCTCCTTCTAGACCTCCATTTGTTTCGGTACCTCCGTGCTGGTGAGCTGCGCCGTGGCCGTGACATCATTTCCATTCCTGAAAGGCGGCAGATATCGAGGTCTTGTCAGCTATCGCAGGAGATTCTAGAGCTCTTTTTTGGTAGATGACTGGTCCGCTTGCATTCAACTACTCAAAAGGGGCCCGTTTTTGTTGGGAGTGCGTTTCAAAAGCCTGGGTCAATAGCACGTGCGCCGCGCAGGTCGCATTGCATCCCTTCAGAAGTCGGGCAAAGGAGGACAACACCTGCCTCGCTGTGGTCGAATGCAAGCTGTGTCAGGATATTCGATATTTGCTTCGGGGGTCCCGTAGTTCCCTGCTAGGCCAACTTAAGCATCAGTGAGCTCTTCGTTTGTTGAGTTGTCAGTGTTAACCAAGTTGGTCATCGGAGCTTCCCGTTGGTGGCATGATGGCTGGAACATATCAGGAATCCGAATCAGGAACCTTGTGCACGTATGCATGGTCAGCCGTGGGTTTTGAAGCATGTGTTTCTATGTGCGCTGTTTCCAATCATGCTGGAAGCGGAAATGCAGCCCCTTTAGGTAGTCTTCTAGAGCCCTGCTGACAGCTTATGATCTCGGGCAAATGGCTGCTTTTTTTTGGGGGGGGACACCCAACAAGTTGTGGATTTTCCTTTGGTTTCAGCCCACCAAGAAAGGGGTTCCAACTCAACAAACGAGAAGCCACCCAAATAGCGACAGTAGATAGGTTCCTTTTTCAGGCCGAGAAGCCTGTGCTAAGCTGTTTTGTTGATCCATGCTTCCTGAGGCCCAAGCCTTTCAGTGAGGCATTTCTTTTGTTCGTTGTGGGTGTTTTTCTTCTCCAATTGAAGTGCCAAAAAAACGTGTATCTCTGTCCTTGGCCACATAGTTGGAGGCAGCTGGTCGTTCCCTGACCGCAGCTGAAGGGAAGGGCAAGGTTGAAGTGGACGCTACCGTTTGAGAGGCACGCGACGCGAGTCACACGGTCAGGTTCCAGCACTTGGTTCCGCGTGCCAAAGACCCAGACCCTCGTTCGGGGCACCCACTTTAGGATAGAAGGAACCGGCTCATTTGCCACATGGGTGCAAACAACTACTGTAGACACTGGGAAGCGCCACTGTTTGCGATCGGAGCGTCCAACTCGGATATGGCACCGCTGAACTCTTTCTCGGTTTCCAGGTGATGGTTTGCCTTCACACCAACTCCAAAAAGGGTAAAGAGTACTGAGCCTTGGAATGGTTGCTTTCGGTTGGTTTCCCTTTGCAGCAACCCCGAAAGGACAAGACGCCTACCTGTAAAAGACACTGACAATGGAGGTGTCCGGTCACTGTCCCTCGATGGGCTGCATAGCAGGACTTCAATCCTCCAACAGCTCAGGCGGGCGCTCGCGCTTTCGAAACGCTTTGAATACGCAAAACATGTTTGGATGGTTACTCTGGAGAAACCAACTAATAAATGTTGTCAAGCATACGGACAATCTAGTTGAGAGGACATCATCTGCCATGTTAGTTCAAGCATTCGAATCAGTTGGGGCATTAATCATTCTTCAATTGTTCTAGGTCCCCCAGTAGTGCCCTTTTACCCTTTCTTGGGGGAGGGTTCCCCTACTAAATTAGACTACAGAAAAAGGGTGCCCTTATTCGAACTTCTCTACTGGAGGATCTAGAGTTGTTGAGGAAGCCCGGGGATGAAAAGGTACTCGAACTACCAACTTGAACATGGCAATCACTCATTGGACTTTTTCGGCAATCAAACTACCAACTTGCATATGGTTTTAAGGAACTACTGTGGACGAACTCTTGCGCCAAGAATTCCTGAAAGAACCATTTCCCTGTAAATACCGGCAAAATTAATGGTTTCATTCCCATGGCATCCGTTTCGCGGGTGGTTTTTTTACTGGATCTCGCAAGCATCCGATGAGTCTGGGCCATGGCTAGGCGCGACGCCTGGCGCTGGTGCCGCAGGCGAGTCTGTCGTGAGCTGGGTGTTGCTCACAAAATCTGTTTTGGGATTTCCCATTTTGGGAATTCACCACCCATTGCAGACTCTGTTTTAGTGGTTGGATTGGGATTCCCCATTTTGGGGTTTTCGGTGAATTCACCCGTTTTAGGCTTCCTATTCTGATGCACCACCCATTTTAGAAGCATTTCGGTGAATTCACCCATTTTAGGCTTCCTGTTTTAGTGGTTGGATTGAATCGGATGTTCACTGGTACGAAATTTGCATTTTGACCCATTGCCATCTGAGTGTTCCAAGGGAAGTTGATACCCAGGCGGAGTTCACTTCTAGTCCCCCAAAGTGGAGGTATGTAACCAGGTCCCCCAGCAATTGGGTGCCCGGCCTCTCACCCCTTTTTTGGTTGGGAGATTCGGTTCCCCTACTAAAATGGACTACAGAAAAAAAGTTGGTACCAAATTATTCTAACCTCTCTACTGGAGGACCTAGGCAATCCGGTGCTCCGAATCTGAATCTGAACAGGGATCAGGGCCATGTTAACCATTTTGGTCATGTGGTTCTACTACACGGTTGCGGTTGAGTTGGGATTGTAGACAAGCCAATGTACGCCTGTACAATTGCGTTGGAAAAACCCAAAGTCAGCAAGTTTGTGGCGCTCACGTAACAGGCGATAGGTGTCAGACATGACCTCCGCTAGTTTGAGGGTCCAAGCTGGCAATAGCTCAGCTCTTAAGCCTGTGGGTGTGTCTTTTCTCAGGGAACCCCCCTACCAAAAAACAGACAAACATGGTTTGCACTATGGTTGCCCAGGTTCGGGATTCCTTTTGATGCCCTGATTCCAAACCTGGTCTTGTGTCTTCCTCACACGCTTGTTCGTGCCTCAGGGAGCCATAGATATTTGAGTTTGGTTACTTTCTACCATTTGTTTCCAAAAGGACATAACAAAAAGGACCCCCGTGCATATTTATTTGGACCTAGATCTTTGTGTAGCCCGAATTCGGCCCTACTGTGGATCCTGCACCAGTTGGGATGCGCAAAACCCTATGAAACTGGGATCGACCAATCCCAACTTGTGCCGATCGGCGTGGAGTTTGTCCATCGCTAGTATTTCCACTTCGCGGCTGCTGAACGCCAGGACACCCAAAAGGGGCCTGAACTCGGGATATCAAGTTGCTAAGTGGGGTGGTCGTGCATGTGAGGGCGTTCTTCTTGAGGGTACTCCCCCTTTGCTTGTTTGTTGTGTGTGTGTTTTTTGGGGAATCCACAAGGACACCATCCCTTTGGTGCATTTTGCTTGGATGCCAACCAATGGGTTTTCCGTAGTAAACCACGAAAAGTTATCCAACAAAAAAACTTAGCAGGGCTTCGCAGATTTCGCCACCGAGATCCATAGGGGTTCCCGTGTTCGGCCGAGAGCCGGTTGTGTCGAGTCCGCCAGTACCAGCGGGACGTGATGCTGGACGGTCAGGCCACTGGCTTCGACCTATCCTGGTGCTGGCCTCGAATCTCGATGGCGAGGGAAGTCATGAGTTACACCCCAGTTGCTGAAGAACTTGTTTTTTTCCCCTGCTGGGTCCCAACGTGTCCTAAATGCGAATCGTCCATTTGCTTAAGAACTTGTTGTTTGTTTGTTTGTTTTCTTCCTTGCTGGGTGAAAAAAGGGAATCGATTTCACTACTGGAAATAGATGTTTGTTTTCTCTATTTTTTTTCTTTGTATCTTTTCCAGGGGGCTTAGGCAAATGGAAGATTAAAAGAAGTAGTGTTGTTGGAATTATTTAGCCGCCATGGCTAAAATTTGCGGTTGCGCGGGATTCTAATCTTGGTGGCTCCCAGCCATTTAGCTTCTCTCACTTCCTGAGTTCATGAACTTTAAACTTTTTGGGAAGACCATTTTAGTGGTAAGCAAAAAGTTTGGACTCTTTTTGGGCCATCCACTCAGCCAGTGAGTTCTTAGCCTTTTTAGAGCTTAGCCTTTACGAAAAAAGGACACCTATGCTAGGTATGGTCGAGGTATCTTGGTCCCTGGCTCCCGGCCATCCGGTTCCTTAGCTGGTTTAGCGTTTTAGGTGGTTGAGTGGTTGGGTTTCCGAAGTTAACCCACTGAAAGTGAGTCACTTGCGGAGGCTCTGAAAACGGGCAGCAACCAGTAATTGGTTGGGCATTGAAACTGATAGCTGCTGACAAAATGGTAGGCTGCTAGTGCAGGCCCACGAATGCGCGAACCAAGCACGTTCAAAACGGCCTCGCGCAGTTGTGAGGGAAGGCATGATTTAAGTAAACGAAGGTTGTAGTCATTTAGCCCCCATGATATGATTTGTGTGTGTGCTCTTTTAGGAGCCCCATTTGGTTTGGAGATAGAGAAGCCAGGAGGGAAGACATCATTACGGGGACCGATAGTTTTGAAATAAACTCATTCGATTTGCTTGCTGTTCACCTGTAGCTTGAAAATGGCTGTTCCTTTGCTGGACCTCACATTTGGCTCCTAGGACGACGAATGATACAACCTAGCAATGGATCAACTTCCGAAGTGGGACTACCCGGCAACCTGTTAGATGGGGCAATCCCAAGTTCTCTCATGAACGCAAAACGCAATCAAGACCACACAACTTCCCGCCTTTCGAAAAGATGATCAATCGGCAGAAAACTGGTTTGGCTTACTTGAATTTGTTCGTGTCTTCTGAGCAACCAGAGGGCTGATGACTGGGCGCACGGATGGAGTTCAGCGCTTCTGACCTCCAGTGCTCATTTCCAATGTGCATTTGTTGGCTTTGACGCGTGGTTCCTTCAAGAATCATAGCGTTGGAGGTCTGGGACTCTCTCTCTCTCTGGCCAGACTGAAACCCAGACATACCCCATTAGAACCGCGGGTGCTTGGCGTCACAGATGCCTGTCGAGGGAGCCCCTTAGTTGCTTTTGGAGCCTTGGGAGGACCGGGAACACGAGGCTCGTAGGAGACGTCCTTTTGAGGCATGACCCATTCCCGTCTTCCTCACCTCGGATGAGGCTTGAGCTGATCGAACGTGAGCTTGGCCTGTTGTCTCAGAATGAAATGGCACCCCCAACATGAGCGGTTTCCCTTTGGTTCGCTTTGAAAATAGCTCCACGAAAAGCAAACCTCCAATGGTTTTCCAATCTATTTACTCCAGAGCTGCCTTGGCTGCTCTTTGCTTTCGCATGCAACCTTTTCACCCTTTGATGTGGGTGTTAAAGGCCCAACTAAAGAAGGACGGATTTGTCAGGTAACTCACAGCCTGACCAGGCTCCTGTGTGTTGTTTCGATTAAATGGACTTGACCTAGACACCGGTTGGTAAATCACTTGTTTTTGGAATGCAACAATCTCCGTTCAGTTGGCAAACAACGCCCTTTCCCACAAGGGGTCTGGGTACGAGCGTGAACTTTCGCCTGACACCGTGTTGCTGTTGCAACGAGGGGCTTCAAATGGGGATTACTTTTGTTGTTGTGTCAGGCTCGGCCAATAGACAGAGCAAACCAACTCAATGATGATACTGGAAAGTGACACCACCATTCGCTAGGTTTGTGGATTGACTTTAGGCATTGGACCGCTTTCAGCCAGAAATGCGTTTCAATGGGCTGCAGAAGGTGTTGGCTACGTGGAAAGGCGCCGGTCAATTTTGTCTCCAATGCTTGCTTTCTGGAGGAAAAGCTAGGTGGGCCTATGGTAAGCGAAGACGCCAACTATCCTCAAAAACGACCAAGTTTGGCGGCAAAGGAGCTCCAGGTCAGTCCGCAAATGTGGTTTCTTCCGGCCGCCAGGCTGCCGATTTCAGCCCTTTCGGTCTTCTTCATGTTGCCTGTCAACGAACAAGTGAGCTTGTCGCAAGGGATTGGAAGTCGACCAAGGTTGGCATGGCGCCTCACCTGGCGCCCAATGCGTCTGGGTTCACGTCGCCGTAGTGCTCAAAGCAGGACAGCCCAGACGTAGTCTGCCATGCATATCAAGATTAGCAAGCAGGTGCAAATCGAGACCAGATTTTCGGTGGCGCAGCATGCCCTTCTCGTTCTCATCTTCGCATTTTGGCAGGAATTTGGGCGCGCGAACCGAAAAGATGAGGAAGCCCTCTAAGAATTCCCTGTCCTGTGAGTGAGCAATCGGTTCTCCCAGCCGTAAACATCAGCTTGCAGCGCTACCGTGCGTTACTTTTGGTGCTCTTGCAACGCCGTGCAGTCCCATTTTCGGTTGACCCACATACAACCATGATTACTGGCAGTTTTGCAATGTCCATGTGCTGGAAGTTTGTTTGTTCCTCAGCTGATTGTTGAGGGACGTGGTCATGACCACGTTACAAACATGTTACATGTTGCCAGATTGCAAAAAATATGCAAGTATACCATCGGTTTATTGTGTGGTCAACAAATTCAAGTGGAAGATGAGTAGTTGCTGCTAAATCCAGGGGATGCCCAAGCATAGTTTCTGCAGCCTGGGCGGTTGATTGTCGTCTCCACCGAGCGCCGATTCGGGGACGTTATATTGATGCAGCTTCGGGATGGCGGTGCTTGCACATTTAGTACCTGCTGGTTGTTCCTGCGCTTTTGGGACCTAAATATTGAGTTGTCAAAGCAAAAGAAAAGTTGACGTGAGCTCGTACTGTTTTCAAGACCCTCTATAGATAGTGCCCGGATTTTGTCCGCCATACGACAGCTGCGAGTCCAGGTGGCTCATAGTCGCCTTCGGACGTTCAAAATTCACAGGGGTCTTTTCAATACGGCAATCGGTCCCCTATGGTTGGTGTCCTGTTGGATTCCCTTCAACCCGTTTTCTTTGCTGGGCACAAACTCATTAACTTTGATATGTCATTCAATCGTTCAGAGCGCTTTGCTCCATGTTCGGTCAAGCTCAAAAGGCTCAATGTGCAGGTGTTTGAAACACAAACACACACACACACACAAGCCCACACCCCCCCACACCCACACACCACACACACACACACACTACACACAAACAATCGCACACACACACACTAACAAACACACACACACACACATACAGACACCCCACACCCGCACACAGACGCACACAGAGACACACACACACACAGACAGCCCCCAACTCACAGACACCCCCAACACACGCACACGCATACACGTACACACACACAACCCCACACTCCCCCACACACATACAACCACACACACAAAACAATAACAAGCACCTTTCTGTTTCTTATAACCAAGCAACCCCGAGAAGGGTAATTATCATCAAGCAGCAGGCACGTCCAAATATATATATATATATTATGTATATACACATAAATATGTGTAGCAAACACTACTACCAGGGTATGGTTTTGGCTACCGCCTATCGGTTTCGCTGGCTGCTGGGTATCGTTTCTCAGCCATTTCCCTTTTTGGAACCTCCACAAGTGGCGATCGTTGGAATGGAGACCCCAGTAAATTCATAAGGGGAAATCCAAAGACCCCTGACTTCCCACCATTCTCCTTTGGGCAATAATCTGGTCAGTTCTTGATTCCTACCAACTCCGTTCGAAGCCTTTAGGGGGCACATAGCCTCTATCTACCCAGTTCAGTGGCGTCCGAAAAAAAGAAACAATCCACGGTTTGCTTGCTTGCTTGGTTTACAACTCAGCCAACCAAAAGATGTGGTTCCAATCTACTTTCCTAGCTGCGGTTGTGTATGTACATGTTACATAGAACGATACAAATGTTATGTATATATAATTCTATAATTCCTTATGTGTGCGCATAATATAATTTATAAATATACACTATATTTGTATTATATATGCCTTGCTCCGCTTCGGTGAGTACTAACTCAATCAAGGGTGCCCATGTAAATGACCTCCGGAGGTCTCAGGTTCTGTTTGCAACGGTAGATACATAGATACAGGCTTCATGAACATAGCGCATGCAAATTGACCCGTATAGGTAACCAAGGGAACCACCCCCTTTAAGCACAGATTGGAACATTGCTGGTTATCTACTATAAGGATATCTGGGATCCACAGGGCTATATGCATAAATATGTATACATATGTTGTATTTATATATATATACATACATACATACATATATACATGTATTTATATATATATATATATATGGAATCCCTTTTTCGGGGGTGAGGTCTACTACTTCGCATATTTGGTGCTCTTCAAGGGCTCCCACCTAGAGCTCACGGAGCCCAGCAGCGATTACCGGCTGGAGCTGGTGACCCCCACCAAGGACTCGGACTCGGCCACGGAGCGGCGGACTCGCGGTGGGGAGGTATGAGATCCGTGGGGGTAATTACAGCCCAAAATCCCAGGCATGGTGATGGGATCAGAAAAAAGGGCCAAGCAGTTTTGATTTGATGATGGCATCTCTTCTTTGAGCTTCTCGTTTCAAGCGTGGGGTACTTGGGGGGGAAGAGACCCAAAGCTCCGCATGGTGATAGAACCACAAGACCGAAAAGATCCCAGGCATGGTGATGAAACCAGTCGAAGACCAAAAAGGGTTTTGATTTGATGATGGCATCTCTTGTTTGGTTTCTGGTTTCGTTGTTCTTGTTTGAGTTGGGCTTGACAGATTTGGGGTTTGGACCAAACAATTTGGCAAAGAAAAAGTTTGGGAGCTTTTTTGGGCCAACCCACGACGTGAGAGGTTGGGCTCGATTTGGAAGTGATGGATGGAAACTAGACTGTAGCCACAACATCCCGGGAGCCGCAGCTTTTTTGGGGACTGCTTCGCGTCCCCCAAGGGAAACCAGGGTTCAGAATGGTAACACCTTCAGCCAAGAGATCTTCAAAGTGGTGAACGCTTTTATTGTACCTTTCCGTTTGGTGCCCAATTTTTCAGGGCAGCCAACAGCATGGTTACTAGGCCACAGCTTCCTATACCTTTGTTCTGCAATGGGGCCTAATAGCACCCGATAGCAAGCCCTTTAGCATGTCCACCGTGCTAACCAAATCCCGCTGGGGATGGCCCGGGCTACACAGTATAGTTGGGGCTGGAATCATGGCAACTGGATAACCAGGGTTGCGCATTGACTAAGTATGCAAATTTGAGTACAGTGTTGACCAGGGTTTTCGTTTTGGTCTATTTTATGTCAATGTTCCAAACGGTCAAATAAAGGGGTCCTTGGGCAGGTGACACAAGGACGTCCCTCGGCAAGTAACGCGGTCATGGTTGGAATCTCACGTTGGCATCACAGAGTGGTTGACGTTCCACAATCACGTTCTGAAATAGCGGGGGATTGAAGAGGATCAGGAGGTTACTGGCACAACATGTGGTCCCGTTGAAACGGTGTTTCTTGAGGTGGGGCGATGTTTCCAGGGGAACTATTTCGGAGCATATGGCACCGCCCTAAGACAGGCTTATGTGTCGATCTTCTGATTCGGAGGTTGGTCTGGCGTGGGTATCGTTGGTCCTGGTCCCGACAGCTTTATCAAAGGATGGGTTTTGGGCTTCGACGTAATGGAGGGCATCCTTCACTTCAGGGGGAAAGACCCCCTAAGAAATCCGAGAAGTTCTGCTTTGCTGGGAGCAACAAACGTCGAAGTGCACAGACTCGGGGCTTGTGCCTCAAGCCATGTTTGTTGGTGCGGTACTCTGCAAGAGTAGAAGAAGTCCCGTACTTGTGATTAATTCTTTCATATTGGTTCACAAGAGATGGTTCACCAAATATTGACCAGAGTCCACCACCACGTCTTTTGGTGGGGCACAAGTTGTCGCCATGGTTTTGGTTTTAGGTCAACGCCCGGGCCCGTTTCAGGACTGCTCTGAGTGGTCTGTAGGCTGCGAGCCCAACCTCCAGAGGCCGGTCCAAGATCCCATCGGCTTCCGCCGCTTGATTTGGCTCGGTTCCCTTTGGTTACTTGGCTTGCTGGTTCAAATAGCCATCTGGCTGTGGGTCAAAACCAATGGTACCCTGCACCACCCTTTTCAGTCTATTTTTTTGTCGATTGGGATGTTCGCTGAGGGTACGGGATTTGACCCATGACCATCTGGCTCCAAAAAGGTTTCTAGTTGTTTTGTTGTTGGTTTAGTGGTTGGGTTTCGGTCACTTTTTAGCGGGGAATCTGAAAAAGGACAGCCCAGTTCGGTGGAGTACACCCTTCAGATCCTCTTTGTTTGGTGGGCCCCTACTTAAAATTACATGGTCAACTGATCAAACCAAAGTTTCGAGTCTTTCTAAAGTTAACTGGGTTGCAGACATTGTGTTCACATGCGTTAAGACTACATGTTGCAATGTTCCATTGTGGAAGTGAGTGCTAATCTAACAACGTGATGCCGCCGCCCTCGGTTTTTGTGTGTTTGTAGAGTTGTCAGTCGCATGAAATTATGACGTAGAGTGCGTATGATGCCTTTCCCCCCACAGGACCTGAATATAAAATATATAACGTGTGTTTGTTGACTGGATGTGAGAAAGATTGTGTAGATCATATTGATGTCATCTATGAATCATGTTACGTGTGTAAGCTGAAGTATAGATTCCGTGCTTGAAACAAGCTGACAACCTCAGACACCGTTAAGGTGCAGGCGCTGGCATATCCAAAGCGCGGGGTGGGAGAACAATTCGTAAGAAGCGCAGCCTAGGCAATCGGTTGAGAAACTAGGCCCCCCAGTCATTCCCGACCTCTCACCGTTTCTTTTTTGGTTGGGAGATTCGGTTCCCCTACTAAAATAGACTACAGCAAAAAGTTGGTACCCTTATTCTAACCTCTCAAATCTGGAGGACCTAGTAAAGGCACATGATGAAGAACCAGATGAGCAAGCGAAACAACGAGAAGGGTTGGTGGTGCGCGTCTCAACAGCTAGCAAAAGCAACGTATGCAGAAAACACGCCTGTGTCCTTAAGACAAACCTTGGCCCCCAGAGGTCAGAAGTAGCGAGGTCAGAATTTAGCCCCCATGCCCTCCCTCAACAGTTAGCACGTGACAGGGGATCCCCTTAAAGAGAAAAGTTGTTCCAGGCCCCTCCCACTGGTGCTATGTTACTTTGGTGCATTTTGCTTGGCTGTTAGGACTTTAACTTTTTGCCAACTAATGGGTTTTCCACTGAGCCACTGAAAGTTAAACTTTTAGCAGGGGAGCAGAAAGCAACCAAGGTTAGTGAGAGGAAGGGTCATCCTCTCGTCGACTTGTTTGGACAGAAAGGAAGGGGAAGACCTTAAATCTGAGCGCCTCGTCTCGGTCGCGGTTTTTGCTGCCGGTTTTTGTCCCCCTGACTTGTAGTCAGAGGCAGGCCACCTTATACGAAGGTTTCTCAAAATGGGAACCCTTAAACATTTTGTTGCTTTCTTGGTTTCCCCTTGTAGTAACCACCACCCAAAAAGGAGTCCTGCATGTTGATATGTGTTCCTTATTGGAACGTTGCAGTTTGGCCCGTTTGGCATCTCCAACTTTGATGGTGCAGTACTAGGCACACGTTTGACCACATTTGGTGATGTCCCCACACAATCCCAACTTGCTTGTCCAAATCCGAGCTTTAGACTTGTTCAATCAAAAGTTCAAGGTCTGCACCCATTCTTTCGCCCATTCAACGGTGTCCCATCTTTCGCCACTTTGTCAAGTTGGTTTGCCAAGTCGCTGATGTTTCAGGTTATTTCAGCCATCCACAACCAGCACCCGAGTCCCAACTACTCCTTTTTGGTATTTGAACCAAGGACACTTTGGACATTGAAGAAGCAGTTGCAAGTTGGGAAGTCAAGCCCTGGTTTGGACCCCCAGGAAAGAACGCCAAATCAACCCTAAAGCAACCTAAAACCAACCCGAAACTTATACAACCCACCCGAACTTCCCCACTCCTATCCTCCACACCCCTCCCCCTTTCCCCTCCCCCAGCCTTTCTTACCTCGTGTTTGTCCCCACTTTGGGGTGCGACGCCAGGCTGGAGGATCTGCCCTACTGCAAGCAGAGCGAGCTTCCGGCGCTCCAGAAGATTCGGTGCCGCTACTGCTCCTCATCCTTCCTGCAAAACATGCACGGCAGGGGGATCTTCCTGCCCACAAAGGTGGGTCTAAGAAAGGGTGGGGGGGTGGGAGAAATGGGTGGAGAAGTGGAGGATGGGAGTGGGGAAGTTCGGGGTGGAGGGTATAAGTTTCGGCTTGGTTTTAGGTTTGTTTAGGGTTGATTTGGCGTTCTTTCCTGGGGGTCCAATTCTTATTTGCTAGGGGATGGGGAGGGAGAGGTCTTTGGGTTGGGCTGACAGGGCATCGGGGGATGTTCATTGTTTTTGGCTCCCAAGATTTTCCATTGTGGACTTAAACATCCAATTGTGGCGCTGAGTATCCTTTGAGTGGCGTGATGTTCAGCAATATAGGGAGCCCTGTTGGTAGGGCTTAAAACAGGATGTTGGGGAGGGTACGCTTCGGGGAAGGAGGGGAATATTTCTTTGGTGGAGGGGAAATCGGAACCCTTCGGCGCCCTCTTCGGTTCTCAAATCCCTGCCCTTACTCTATGGAGGCCCGCTCAGCAAGCCTTCCATATAGTTTCGCTTTTTGTTTGTGCGGGAAGCTCTTGTGCAGAGGAGCTTAGCTGGGTGCAGGGATCTGGAACCGACAATTTTAGTGGTCTGCTAGTTTGGACATGTGACACCCCACCGACCCTGAAGATGGTGGTATTCTGTGGTTTTCCCTTGAAACAAGAAAAAAGGGGTGCTTCAACCAAAAGAAACCTGTTGAAGGATGTTCCCAATAGTATTGTCATAGGGTTCCAGCCCCGGACTGTTGCCCCAAAATAGGACAGCCTTACATCCTAGGAAAGGCTTCAAAAGGAATAGGCGTGTCTTTAAAGCAAAGGGGAAGGGGACCCCCCAAATGGTGGTGTTCCCTCGGGTGCCCCCTACCAACCCCGGACCAAGTTACCCTCCCATCTAGCAAATCTCACGGGGTCCAAGAACATTTTGCTTAGCAGGGAGCTGATGAGTTCCATGTGAGACCGGCTACCCACAGAAGCAACTGAAACAGAGCCTGTTGGCATGCTTTTCGCTGTTTAGGTTGATGGTACAACATGGGGGCAAACCGATTTTTGTTTTGACAGCTAGCAGCCCCGAGCCCAGAAACCTCGGCTTGGAGCCCCAAACGAAGACTCGAGCAGGTGGAGCACTTTTTGCGACACCGGGACATCGAGTCCGACCAGTCCTTTGACAAGGAGCACCCGCGCCTGGATAGCTTTTTGTACCGCAACGGCACGAGACAAGGACCGAAAAATGTGTTGCCTGGACGCCAAAAGCTGGTTTCCATGAAACAAGCCGATGATTTTGGTGGGACGCCAAGTTGTTTTCCTCTTTGGCTGGAGTTGTTACTCCTGGAGTTACGTTCTGGGAAGACCATGTTGGTAAACAGGTTGAAGCAGGAAGCATAAGAAACCTCACAGGAAAGTCCGTGTCGGCCAGTTCCATGGGCAGTGCAACTGCCTGGTTTCGTAGGGAGTATGTGAAGGCATGTACAAGCCGTTCTAGCCATGTTGGTAGACCCAAAAAACAATGGGTTTTGGGCGCGACTCAAGCTTTTTAAGCAGGATTCTAGAGACGTGTGTGTGTGTGTGTGTGGGTGGGTGATTGTTTGTTTGTGTGTCTGCATGTCTGCGCGTCTGTGTGCCTGTGTGCCTGTGCGTCTGTGCGTCTGTGTGTGTGGGGAATGAAGCCACAAAGGGGCCCTCCGGAGAGGAGATTCCTTTTGACGCTTCTGATTTCCTCAAAATGAATACTGTTCTGACCTTACGCAAAGTCAATTTTGTCGTGAGTTTGGCTTGACATGGGGTGATTCAATTTGACGATTCCTCTGTTAGGTTCCTTTTCGTGATACGGGAGTCCAGTTGAACTCTTTTCTGCTTGGCGGCCCTGGCCACTGGCGTGAAAGCGACATTCAAAGGATGGGAAGCCAGTCAGGGGTGGTGTTCTCTACACTTAATAAATTGGGGGGGAGAAGTGGAACGTTGAAGTGGATCCTAAATTTGTTTGGGCCAGTTTACAGTTTTCCGGCTGATGTTTAAAGGCAACATACCGGCCTGTCTTGGAATCTGGGAGCCGACCCCCAAAAAAACAACAATCACAAAACGGACAGTGGTTTCCCTATGGTTGTCTTTCAATATACGTCCCAAGCATTCACCTTGCTTGCTCAAAGAGAGGCACTCCTGAAGCCTTGAGTTGCGAAAAGGGGTCCCTTCGTGGCTTTCCAAAAGGAACTTGTAGGCCAAGCTAATTAGTACCCAGGCCCCTGGACCCGGGAGCATCTTATGGCTTGATTGCAATCCGCAGGTCGAGTGCGGCAACAAGGTTTCGCCTTTGTTTCCCTTGCACAAAATCCTCTGGAGGCGTGGACCCCGGAAATGATTCTTAAAAACTCAGGGATGACTGGGAGAGTGTCTCTCTCTCTCTCGGTGCAGAGCCCCCCGTTTGCGTCGTTGGGGCGCTGGTCCGAATCGTTTTTTCGTGGCGCAGGCTCACTGGGAGAGCCTCCGAATCAGAGAGCCAGGCCTCTCTTCAAGTTCTTCGTGGCAGATTTGGAGAGATACAAATTGAGGGCACCTCGATTTTTCGAGGTTGAGAGATCGGTCGCGGAAAGGAGATCGGCCGCTTTAAGTAGAGGAGCCCACACCCTTTCTGAAAGCGGGGCGGCGAGTTGCAAGGGGATTTTGGTGCGGAGGTTTATGCAATGACCGAATGACATGCATACTTGATGATAGAAGTTTTGACGGCTCAGCGAGGCCTTTCATGTGCTTTTTACTTATACCGTCGTCTTTGTGTCAAGGCATCAGCATCAAGGTAGGACTCGCCCGTGGAAGCACTGGCAACTGCGATTGGCGTCGTTGGTACGTTTGGGAGGGAGCCCCTTCTCAGCCGTGCAATTGCCACTGCAGATTCAGCCATTCAGGTCTTTCAGGATCTCACGTCTCTAGTTGAACTTGGATGGCCAAATGGGCCAAGTGCTTTTTCAGTTTCACAGCGCCCCGTTGTCACTTTTGCCTGGAGGCTTGCGAGCCGGTACAGCTAGCGTTAGTTTAAATGTTGGCTGAGAACGGCTTCCATTATTTTCCGATTGATGTTTGCTTGTTCCCAGACGAAAATATGTTAGACGTTGACATCGAGCATCGCATCACGCACTGGCTGCGGAGCATGCGAGTTTTGTTTCTTTGGATCGGCTTGCCGCGCACAAGCTTTTTGCAAGCGCGACAATGGGATTGATTTGGGCCAGCCGGGACTATGACATCGGGGTATACCTGATATCCAGGATGATTGAAAAGTCGAGCAGGGCCACGCGCTCATGAGAGTTGCTTTACGGCTTCTGGACATATGCGACAGGTATCGCATTCCATATGCATTAGAGAATTGCATTATCAGAATCCTTTCGGTAGTTACTTTCGCACATGCCCCAGGCGACTTCATTTATTTGCAAGTATCGAGGCTTTTTGGCTTTTGTCAGTATGAGCCCAGGCATTTCACTTCGTTGCGCTGGTACCCAGTGGCACTGTTCTTTTTCACACCAACCGCATGTGCTGCTGGCAGGCAAAGCCTTATCTCTGGGCCTTTGCAAGCAAAGTTGCGTAGCTGGTGTCCAGTTCCATGACTCCTTCATGAGCATGGGTTATGGAAACTATGGGGAACTTTGGCAACATCTTTGAGTACAACTCTTGCTTTGGCAGTGCTGAGAAAAGGGCTGAGCGATCCGAGGTGGGCCACTCTCTCAACAGGAACAGCGGCGATGCTTGGCTGCTTTTTGGTTTTACTTGCCCACAGCCGAAGCTTTGGTTTTCCCAACTTGGTCCATATTCAGTCAAGGTTCCAAACATTCAGTGTTATAGTGTCCCGGTCCTTTGGGCAGGTGAGTTCATCTTTCAATCTTTTGGATGAGGTCTTCTCCTCTGACTACTCAGATGTTCCACTCGGCCTGTGGCTTGCTAATAACAGGGAAAATACCCATGGTTTCCACATATTGTTGCAGGGGGTCAAAGACGTTGTATATGGAATTAGTTGTTTGAGGGTACCATCTTTGGGGTTAGTTGGAAGGTAAACCAGGGTTTCCCTATTGTGAGACACGCACACACACACTGCCAGACGGGGCCACGTTTGAGTGGTCTGGGCCAAGGATGATATCGCCTCCTCTGCGATGCTGGGATTCTGGAGACGTCCCAGGCAGGGTTCAGACCAAAAGGGGGTGTTTGAAATATTCGTTAAAGGCCCCCAGTTTTGTTGGTGGGTAACTTTTCCCAGGTGAAGGTAGGATCTTGTTTTTGTGGTTTCCACTTTGGGCGACCTTTTCATCAACCAAACGGTTTAGCTTCCCTGCCAGGCGTAGAAGCGATTCGTGGAACCCCATGGACTTGTTGAATCGAAAACCTGACGTGGCGCCCATCAAGTGCATGAACACCTCCACGCCTCGCTGCACGAATTGGGGCGTCATATTGTGTCTTCCTTTGGTGTTTTGGACCTTCTTTCATGGTTTGTGGCCTCTATCCTTTTTTTTTAATTGTGTGCGTGTACGTTTTTGAGTTTGGTTTTGCGTGCGTGTTGTGTGAGGGTACCTTGCTTGGTGCATTTGAGAGGAGCATCAGAGGGGGCCACCATTGGGTCCTCTGTTCTAGACGCGCCCTTTTGCCGCAGCCTTTGAACATCTTGGTGTATGTTACCACATGCCGATTTTCAGGTAACTCTTCATCGGAAGTGTTTGCGGTTTGGGGATCTGAGCGTTTTTTTTTGGCTCTCGCAGAGGGTGACTGGAAAACGTCTCCTGATCCGAACCGATTCGGCAAAAGAAAGCCAAAGGAGGGAAGCTGAGACTAGGTCCCCCAGTAGTGCCCTTTTACCTTTTTTTTGAGGGGGATTCCCCTATTAAAATAGACCGAAAAAAGGGCACCCTTATTATATTCTAACCTCGCTACTGGAGGACCTAGGAGATTGAGGTTCCGCTGCCCCGACGGGGCGCCCATCTACACTTTCGGCGCTGCTCCAGTGGGCAGTGACCCCGACGGCCATGCTGCCTCGTCGAGCTCGGCGTTGGAGCTGCAGCGGCAAAAGCCCAGGCGTGGTTTCAACCGGCTGAAGCACCAGCTTGCGCGTCTTGGCGGAACTCGATCCTTAGGTGAAGACACGGAGGTTGGACAGTTGAATAAGCTAGTGTTATATTTGAGGCTGTAAGTTTGAGGTGAAGCACCAGGCAAGGTGGCCACAAAATTGTGAAAACGTACCTAAATGGAAACCAAAAGGGGAGGGGTCTGAGACAATTACTGTCTGGAAGGGTGAAATTGTGTACTGAGCGTAGTTCCTCAAACCAAATCTGGGAGAACACCGGGTGAGGCACCAGGCGTTGTGTCTTGGCCAAAAAATCGCTTTAGGGGTTAGATGTGCCGTTGGCCGAGGGCTATTTACTGGGCGCTAAATGTGCTTTTTGAGGATACCCTTTTCAGGCTGGTTCAAAAAGAGCCAAAAGGACAACCCCAAAATGGTGGTCCCCCCTATTTTAAAATACATACCCACAAAGCCAAATGTCACATAGTGATCAATTTGACAGGCGGGAGGAAACTAAACACGGGATCGTTTTCTGTTTTCCGGGCCGCCTGTTTAGAACCCAGTTTGTTGACGGAAGGAACCACCATTTTCTCTGAGATGAATTTGTGTGTTCTCTCCAAGAAAAAGGGCCTGGGTTTCATTTGGTTCCCTTTGCACCTTGCTTACTCAAGAGACCGCAATTCGTAGATATTCGTAGACGGTCCCTTACAATTGTAGTACTTTCTTTGTCTACGAAGTCGGTCATGCATGAATTGTGTTTTCATCCCTTTCCTGAAGATGTGCGTGACAAGGTCGCTGGAGCCCAAAGAGGCTGACGCGACCTCGACTTCAGCGCCAGAGAGGTTCCGAGTTGCTCCAAAGTCTCGCCGTTAGAGTTCCACTTGAGACGTTTTGGATCTGGATCATTTTAGTGGGTGAATTATCAGGACCTCACACGACCTCACCCCAAATGGTGGTTTATGTGGGGAATATCTCCCCACCTTCATTTTTTCAGGCTGGTGAAATATTATAATTCACGCAGATTTCATGTTTTAGGACAATGTGAAATCGGATTCTCCGGCGTTTGCGCCTTTTTGGCTGCCCTTTTTGGGTGGGCCATTGCTTCGCTATACTCCACCCAGACTTTAGTGGTTGACATCAAAGTCCTGAGACAGCTCCGAACCAACTGAACCGGCCATCATTTTGTGTTGGTCCCGGATGGCCGGCTATCTTTGTTGGGCACATGTTTTTGTGTTACGTTTTTTGTTGTTGTTGTTGGGTTGCTGCTTTGTGTTTGCGTGTCTGTGTGGCTGTGTGGCTGTGTGTCTGTGTGTGTTTTGAAGACCCTTTCCAGCTTGATTTGGGCGGCAAAAAGGAAGCCACCGTTCCCCTTCTCCCCATTTTGACGCATACCCATTCGAGTTCTCTCGGTCTCAAGGTGTGGGTCGTGGCAAATGGCTTTTGTTTTTTGTGTTGTTTCCTAAGTACCAAGCAGCCAGGCTGCCAGGGCTCTAGGTTCACAACCCTTGGGGTGCGCAAGTGGGGCCTTAGCTCTAGGAGTTGATTCCCCATTCTTGTTAACCATCGTTCTTCAAAAACCGGATCCGTTTCCCCTGGGTTTTTGATGGTTCCCTGAAAAGATTCGGATCCCTGGGTTCGGAATGGAAATGGAAGGTAGCCCTAGACTGATCCCGTGACTCACTTTTAGGTGAAATTCAAGACATCCGAGCACACGCTACAAAGCTCCAAAAAGCGAACGGGATGGCTGGGAACCTGCCCGCGATGTTGTACAACCTAACCGAAAAGCCATGTCAACAGTGAAGGCTCTGCTTCCGTTGCTTTTGGGTAGCCGGTCTCACATGGAAGCCATCAGATGCTTGAACCAAAATGTTCTTGGGACCCCCTGAGGTGTGCTAGATGGAAGGGTCACCTGGTCCGGGGTTCGGGTAGAAGGCCTAAGGCATCCTAAGGCCTAGGCCGGTTCGGGGTTCAGGTGGGAGCCCACGAAGCTGGATTTTAAGATGCCCCTGGCCACGCAGACCGGGGACTTGTTCTCCCTGAAGCTGCTGATGGACTCAAAACGGGCTTGCAACTTGTGATGCTCGAAAGCCTTTTTTTTTAAAAAAAATAATAAATAAAATAGAAGCCAATGGTGTTGTCCTTAGGTTCGCCAAAAAAGAAGAAACACCGTATTTTGGTTGGGGGGGGTGCAAGCTATGCTCGTTTTTGTCTTTTCCTTTTTTTTGGGTGGGGTGGGGTCTCGTGTGTTTTGGCTTTTTCTGACCTCAGCTTCGCCTTCCAAAGTTTGCAGCTCTCGGCGCTTTCGGACACGGGGTTTCCCCCCCCCCCCCCGGTGTTCATGTTGCTTGGTGGTTCACAGCAACCCCACAGATTTTGAGAGGTTTCGTAAGGGTTTCCTATTTACCCCACTAAAAGTTGGTTAAACTTTTAGCAGGGGATCTGAGGACAGTCCGTGTTGGTTTGGACCATTTGTGTCATGGTCAAAAGGCAAAGAACTCTTTTTGCGGTTGTCAGGGTTGGTAACAGACCTCAAAAAGAGTTTGGACTGGAAACAGACCAGTTTTCACGAACCGTCCTTCGAATGGCCATGTGTTTCGTCCGTTTCTTCCCATGGGTTCCGCGCGGCTCGAAGGGCTCGAAGGGTCCGAAGTGCGCCGTTGCGAGCGGCGAGCGGGAGGACTACGCCAACGTGAGCCTGGACCAGCGGATGCCGGGCGAGAACCAAACCATCCGCGCCTGCGGGCTCACGCTGCTGCTGAGCGTGGACTATAGCAACCACCGGCGGGGGGGGGGGGGGGGTTCGGGGGCGGGGGGGTTGGGGGGTTCCGGGGGGCGGAGGGGGGGGTGGGGGGCTCGTTTTTGCGTGTAGTTTCCAGTTTGAAGCTATCCAGGGTTGCCTATGTTTGGAAGCACCTGGTTGTGGGTCCAAACTTGCCTAAATTGAGCATAGTCCGTTGTTTCCGGAAAACCGCGATTTCCTGGGAAAAGGGCATGGCCATGAACAAAACACATGTTTGTTTGGTATCTGAAGTGCAAATCTCCCCGAAAAAGCGACAACTCCGGGCAGCTTTGGTCTGGAAAGGAGGCCAAGCCCTGTAGAACCAGGGTACCAGACATGAGCCTGGGTTTGTGTCAAGAAATTGCTCACTGGGAGATTTCAATCTCTCTGTGCTTCTTTAAACCACCAGGAATCCTCATTCGTTCAATTCGTTCATGCCTTTTCTGGGGTAAACAAACACAGGGACCACAGGCATCGAAGCTGTGTGGGTATTCTGACTTCCGAGGTTCAACGTCTGGGGTTGATTCCTCTAGCCCACGGTGACTTTAGAACAGAAGGGTTAGGCAAGGGGCTGGACTGGGTGTCTCCAAATTCCCGCAAGCTCTTCTCGATTTTCGGGCTTTCAAAAGGATATGTCCGCCTGAAATTGATTGACATGGCCTCCATTCTGAACATCGGTTCCCTTTGTTTGGGCCACGGGATGTTTGAAGCGTGAAATGTTTCGCTTCCTTTTGGTCCGTCCGGAAGTCGTCAAGAAAGTTTCAAGGTGCGACACCTCGCCATTTTCCAGAAAGCTCGTTGGATGCCACACCTAAGAACAAACCAGTGAGAACAACTGGAGGCATCCACTCAAAAATTGGCACCAACTACTGGTGTCCTTGACCGGCCTAGTGGTTTTGAGTTCTGATTGCCTCTTCCAGAACTCCTTCATGACAGCTCGGTGCAGCATCGTCCGCTCGACCTTGGACCTGTTTTATTTTCAAAAGGCAGGTGTTCAACTTTCACTCCATGTGGGTGTTTGTTCCTGAAATTCAAATGAATCCTGCTAGAGCTCCTTAGGCTTCATAGCCCCCTCCAGCCCACAGAACTCCGAGCCGCAGGCCGTGGCTCGGCCTGCAGGTGACTCCCTTCAGCGACACGGCGAAAAGGGCCTGCTTGTCCAGGGTCAATGGGTGCCACATTGCCCAAAGAAAGAAAACTAAGCTCACGCATTTGCTGCTTCAAGGTGGCTGCGCGTGAAATTTCACAACGCAGAAACAACTGGGCGGTTCTCCTTTGGATTCCTTTTCCCTGGAAGCCAACCACAAAATGTCCCGCCAGAAGCACAGGTTCCCATGTCCATTTGGGAAACATATTTTGACCGTGACTTAGCCAAAATAATATTTCTAGACTAGACTCAGGCCTTAGTGAAACTTCAAGTCAAGTGCAAAATCACTGCAAAAGAGATCCCAGAGACAAGGGGCCGGTCCTAACACGATACCTTGGTCTCACCGCTGTGGGTTGCAGCATGAAACTGCGGCCTCGTTTCTGTGAAAAGGTAGTTGCAGAGGAACCCCCTTCAAAGTCACGGGATGTGAAGGCCAATTTAACCACTCTCCGCAAGGGCTTGTCCCTTCCGGATTTGTCAGAGACTTTGCAAGACAGTTCGCAAAATCCAAGGGATCATCCCCCAACCGATCCAACCGCAATGGGGCCCTCTTGTTTGCGTACGCCTGGGGCATGTGCATAAAGCCAGATGCGTGGGATCGATCCTCGCTGGTCGGATGGGGGCTGTGTTGCCCGAAAGGTGATCTTCCATGTCCGGGCCCTTTGGGCGCTGTACAAACCATACGCGCTGGGTGCGAAAAAGCTCATGGTAATTTGCGCCTGGCGGAAACCTCCAGCCGAAACCACAAATCTCCCAGGCGCAAAAACGCATCTCTCCGTCTCTGCGGGCTGGACCTAAGGCGACGTCAATCCCACCTACACCTACCACGTGGAGAGTTTACACTCCCCATGCATCGGCCGGCCTTTGCAGTCGGTGCAGTTTGCCCCAACCGACGGACCCAATCGCACCACCTTGATGGACGCCTGGCCTGAGATCTTTGCTTGTCTGCATGTTTGCGTGCCTGCGTGCATGAGTGAGTGTGCATGGCTGCATGGCGCGCGAG
>CAUJNA010003439.1:1101551-1111551 GCA_963377175.1 Effrenium voratum
TGCATGGTAAAAGTCCACCGTTTTGACACACGGCGCAATGCCGCAGACCACCAGTCAGCCACCAGTAGTGCCTTTTTCCTCGTTAATTGGATGGGGTGTCTTACCAACAAAATGACAAAAGGGCACCCCTTCTTTTCTGAGTCATTGGATGTGTGGCTCTCAAACTGATATACCAATCTAGCGGAAGCGTGGCTGTTCCTCCAAAAGGATCCCCTCTAAATGGGACAGCCCCCTATTAGTTAACCAGGGGGGCGTTCTTAATTCGGTCAGGGGTGAAACGCTCCGGAGTTGGTAGGCCAAAGCCGGCAATCATTTGTTTGCCGGGTAGAGCCCTTTAGACCACCCCGTTGTAGAGTGCAGGCGGAGGTCGGTTTACGGGAGGAAGGGTTGAATCTTATGAAAACAGGCAGTTCCCGCTTTCGGTTACTCACCGGACCCCCCGTTTGTTTCGTTTGTTCCCGACTAAAATTGGTGGGGCACCTTTTTCAACCAGGCTGGCTGGTTGCAACGAAAACCCAGGAGTTCGGTGTCGACGTGATTATTGCTCAGACCAGTACCATCATGGTTTGGAGCACTATGCAGGCAGCTTGGCACGCAGTTCTGTTAACGCGCTTGTCCGGCGCTTAGCGTGAAAGCGGTCGAATCCTTTGCGTGCCCTCCAAACAAGTCTAATATGAAGGGTTCAAACTTACCAACATGCTGGCCTTGCGGCTAGCAATTGCCCGTGGATTTCGCTGCAGCATGTCCGAGAGTGACCATTTGATCAGGGAAATTGTTGTTCTGAATGGCTCAATGGCTACGGCACCTACTATGAATATATGGCTATACGGAATAGAGCCTGGAGACCCAATTGACCTTCATGTAATCATAAATGCTCACCACTACATTGTGGCTGAGGGCCTTCTTTGAGTCAGACTCCAGCATGAAAACAAAAGCCTTGCTGCATTGCTCTCGCGCCATAGCTTCAGCTGTCCACAATCCATCAAACATCAGGCTCTTATCTTGACCACTGAGTCTGCTACCACAGTGGGTATCCTCTCCTTAGGGATTAGTTGCCCCGGTTCGGGAAAGCGAGGTTGATCATCCCCCCCACCACCTCCCCCCCACCGCTGATCATCCCCCCAACCCCCCCCCCTCTCCAAGGAAAACATGTTGGGTCAACTGGCCAGCGGTGCCCGAATATGGGCTTACACCAGTGGGTTGTAGAGGATGCTTGACACCACCGGCAATTGCTGGCCGTTGAGCCAACATGTTGCTCAAATGATCATCACCTTACCCCAACCCCCCCCCCTCCCCCCCCATTTTGAGCTACAATCAAAACCCGGGTAGATGAAGGTTAGTACGGGGCAGTCCCTGCCAGAAATAGTTGCGGCCGCCTTCTTAGTTCTTTACACGGTTCTGGGGTTACGACCATTTCAATCCCGGGTTTTGATTGTGAGTCGTTTGAAGTACCCTGGTCTAGCTATCTTGGCCCCTCATTTGAGGCGATCATCTCCTTGACGGCCTTCACCTCGCTGGTGGGCCTGGTGGGTATCTTGATGCTTTGCCGCACTAAGCTCACCTCTGAAAATTTCTTTGAAAGCCATTGGTTCAAGAAGTCTTCCTAACCACGCAGCACCCTTCGGCCCCCTGAAACGGGATGTCCTTTGCTTCTGCCCAAAGAACTCGCCATTTGCGGGGGTTTTGTTGGTCAAGTTCGTGAGGATGGACTACCTCCTGCGGCTTTGGTTCGGCCAGCGCTATTTGGACCTGAAGATTGAGCAGAGGTCTCTGTGCCTCGAATGTCATTGGCGCCCAGTTCCCAGTTGCCGCCGGTTCCTATTCGTTTGCTGGGTAGCTCGGTTGTGAACTGGTTTCACATGATTATTGGCCTATGCAAGGCTTTATAAATGTATAGTCTGTTGGTAGACCAAACAAGTCAATGATGTGTGTTCGTTCCTACGAAGCATGGTAGGTCCAGGGTGATGGCCCACGGAGATGTGAGTTTCCCATCATCTCCCTGTCCAAGTCACAGGCCCAGGAACAAAAAGGCCTGGAGATGTAAAGAGGGATGTGAACTTGTGGGGCAGTTCCTGGAAAAGTCGTTCACGCCAACCGGAAATGCGCTGCTTTCCCCTTTCCCCGTTGACACAACCCAAGGTAGCCTACAGAAAGACAGCCTCAGTAGATTCGGACCAACTAAGCACATATGTCCCTTTGGACATGAACATAACAAGATGTTTTCCCATTCGCAAGGCTTGTTTTCGTTTCTTGGTTGCTCCCAAGGGTATTACCCCTGAACATCTAGTAACCCACACACAAAAAACTTCACAAAAACGCATGTGCACAGGAAGGTGTGCTTTGCATGACTGCCTCCCTTGATTGTTCGGAACGTATGGCCCAGATGCTGCAGAGCGTGGGAACTGAGAAGCACTTCATGCAAGGATGCTCATTTTCGGGGTGCCTCATGCTTATGTCAGTGGTACATGTTCGAACAACTTCCTTTCGGGACATAAACCTGCTTTTGTTTCGAGTGTCCTTTTGTATTTTGTTCATAGCCCCTTGACCTTTGGACGAATAACGACACCTTTCCTTACTACATGGCTCCCTAGCTTGTTCCACGTTGCTTGTTTTAGACATCACCCAGTGGAAAGGCAAATGGGTTTTTTCTTCTTGTTTTTTATAGATCCTGTAAGTGGGGTGATGGTTCAGATTCCATATGTCAGCTCACAACATGTGTCCAGAGCCTTTGGGCGTAGGTCCGCGAGGGAGGACTGCGCGCAGTCAGCCGAAAGCTGAAACTTTGAGCTGCAGCTTGCTGAGTGAAAGATCAAAAAGCGCCAGCTCCCAAAAAGTCTGTAGCCAAAGATCTGGTCATGGTTGTTGTTGGGAAACATTTTACATTTTTGCTTGTTGTGGTTTAGTGGGATTTCCCCGCTTAACTACTAAAATTTAACATGTTGCTCCCCTTCCAACGTCAAGCAAGTGGTTAAACAAAAAGAACACAGCAACTGCGCATCTGAGTTTTGTGTAGTTTGTGCACTTGCTGGAAAATGACACATCCGCGCTACAGGAGAGTGTGTGTGTGTGTGTGTGTCTTTTTGAGGGCACAAAAACGAAAGCCGCCAATTTTGAGGGCGTCCTGATTTGACACAAGCCCAGGTATTGTCAGAGAATTACATGCGATCGTTTACCGGCAGCTATTCCAGGGTGATAAATACAAGGGCTTAATTACTAAGCAGCATGGGGAACCGTTCTCTTCTGTGATGGACATGATTCAATCATTTGCAGCTTGCCGAAAACATCAATACTTGGCGGATCGTCGGTTTGTCCTCAAACTGCGTCACCCTTTTAAACACGTCAGATTTCCCGCTACAAGCGGTTGCCCCAGTACAGCAGATGAGCCACCGAAAAAACCACAAGCTGCAGCAACAACATAGGCTTTCCTTTTTCCCTGCATGCAATGCCTAATTGGTGTCCGTCGTTAAAACCGCATGGAGTTGTTTCTCTAAAAAGTTAAGTCTGAAATAATTGCCATTGTTTCTTTTCATGGCTGCTGGATATTTGGGTAATCTGGGCAAAGTGCGCTTTTACGGTATGGGCTTTTCCGCAACCAGGACCTTTGATTGGGGAGCAGGAAGACTGCGGACCTCTCGTTGCTTCACTCGATTTAGGACTACTCGCAATGCCACCGGATGGCTGGAGACGGCTCGAGCTTTGAAAGGCTCACCTAAGATGAAACGAACCCGAGACGGAGAGCATTTGAGGCGAGAGTCGTCACCTTGGAATCGCCTGAAAGCAAGACATGGGACCCATGGGACCCATGGTAGGCAAACAGCCCCGTGAATTTATGACCCAAACAACCCACCTCTCGGACCAAAAGTGCGTTTTTGTTTTTTTGCGTGAAGCGGGCATGGTTCGAGAGCTCAAGGAGCTGTTCTCCAATCAATGACTGGCGGGGGGGTGATGTGAATCGGGTCAGCGTTTACCCTACCCCGCTTCCATGTTTAGGTATGGGGGTAAACGTTACCCCCTTTTGCCTTGGTGTGGGCAACCACGTGATACTTAAAGTAGAGAACTCCTGGCCAAGAGGCAAACAACCTCATTCTGACATCAACTCCAACTCCCTAAACCCTTTTTTGTCCGAGTAGTGCTTGGATGTTCGGCAAAGCTCGCAAAACGTTGTGGCTACTGGGGGGGGCTTCCCGTGCCAGGCTGGCCACACTGCTAATGCTCTCCGCGCTTGCGTGAGGAAAATACTTGCCGTCGAGAGGCTTAGGGTTCGTTGAATTTCCTTAGCGTTGCTTAGGGCTCCTTCGGGGTCCTTAGGGCTCCTTACGGTTCTCTAGCCGGTTCGGTTGCAACACTCTCTTGTCGCCCTCGTCTTTTCCTTTTTTTTTTCTTTTTTATTTTTTCTGCGCCACATGGTCCCTGATTTGTTCAATCACGGTAGTCAAAGGCTAAAGGCGTAAACTATTGGCTTGCTGATCCATCTGGGCCAAGACAACCGCGACATCACCTACTGTTGTTTGTTTGCGACCGATGAACAAACAAGTATTTTAGAGGGAGCTTTTGATTTCATCCGATGTTTTAGCTCATATTAAGTGTACAGATCACTAGCCACACACACCCGCACCGTTCAACTAAATTTTGCACGGCTGGGGTTATAGCGCGACTGGAATGAGTTGTCCTCTGTCTCTCCTTTAACTAGGTCCCCCAGTAGTCCCCCAGTAGCCCAGTCGTGCTCTTTCTCCCCCCTTTGGGTTGTGAGGGTTCCCCTACTAAAATAGACATCCTGAAAAAGGTGCCCTCACAGAAAGAAACACCCTCAAAGATGTGTGAATCCTTTAGTGCATATTTGTTTTGTGCCCCAGCCTAGCGGTTGATGCAAGTGGGTACTTACATTGTCAGAAAAAAATGCACTCCCTGAGTTCCTGGACGTGAGTCGCTTTTGGGGTCTGGACCATGTTAGTGGCAAATACGTTTGTAAGTCGGTTTTTTGTTGGCCCATCCACGGAAGTGAGAAGAGTGCCGTGTGAAAGTCCATGGGCCAAGGTTCAGAGGCTCGTGCTGAAATCGGCCGAGTCCGACAACTGGTCCCAATGGCACGCTGAAGGCAAAGTACATTTTGTACCCAACATGAAAGCCGACAGAACCCACAAAACCTCAGGCAACCATGTTCCTTCCGGGCTTGGCCGAAATGGGCATCCGGGCATATGGTAAGGCGGATCCCTTCGCTTGGAGTCTGTGTTTGTTTGTGTGCGTGTCTGCGTCTGTCCATGCGGTCTGGAATACCACTCTAGTGGCACACAACGGTCAGCCCGAAATGAAGCCCGTAACACGAAAGGTCTTCACTTCGAAGCGCTCCACAGAATTGGCACAGCTTTCGCCGGGCGAAAACCAGCGCATTGCTTGACACTACGCAGGAAAGCAATGGAGATTGCAGGTCGCCATATTATATGAAATCAACATGTCGAAACGGACAAGTCATGGCAGAAATACACTTCAGCAACACAGAAGGTTGACCTCTTTACATGCTGCAGAAGCAACACGTGCCTGAAGCAACCCTCGGTACTCTTTGGAGCCATCCAAGCACATTGAAAGATCGACTCTGACCACTTCCAGATACATTTAGCGCTACTGTCTTTTTTCCGGGGGGCCCGGGGGTCCAAACAGTCGCACGTGCACACACACGCAAACCCACACAGATCCCGAGCACGGAGAACATACGCCGCAACCACCAGCAGAAGAGTCGCAAGCGTGTTCTCCAGTTCCCTCCATGGCTGACGCCGCAGCGCAAGTTCTGGGGCGCGGAGCGGGGAAGATGGCGACATGGGCCTGGCAAACCGATGGATCCACCCTTTGGTGGTAGTTTCCATTTCACCCACAAGAAGTTCGAAGTTAAGCTTTTAGCGGGGGATCTGAGGGCCCAGAAAAGAGCAGGTCCATGCTGGTGCTTTTTGGAGTTCCTTGCTGAGGGGATCCTTTGAAAGTTTGGACCTTTGAACCTTTCGAGCTTCCGTCCATGTTTCGTCCTCTCGAAACATGATAATCTTTGGTGCATTTTGCCAAGGGCTGTTAGGACTTTAACTTTTTGTATCACGTGGTTGCACACACCAAGGCAAAAGGGGGTAACGTTTACCCCCATACCTAAACATGGAAGCGGGGTAGGGTAAACGCTGACCCGATTCACATCACCCCCCCGCCAGTCATTGATTGGAGAACAGCTCCTTATATAATATATATATATATATACACATACAAATGGTACTGCCCTGATCGTCCCCTTGGATAATTATGTGCTTGTGTTTTTTCCCCGGATGCATCAAGCTGGTGGATGGCCATGCGTTTGGTGAGTTGTGTTCTCAAAAGATGTTTGTTGAATCGATCCGGACATCCAAGAGACAAAAAGAGCAACCTCATAGCTGCAACAAGGAAACCAGCTGCGACTTGGCATGCCAGTTGTTTGGTTGGATTACAACTATAAGTTGACTGGTGCTTCTTGGTCAGCGTATTTGCTAACAAGCCTTCAGGGTCTATGCACCCGTCCCTTGGAACATTTGCCCAAAAAGCCCTGGCCAGACACATCCACGGGTTGCACCACGACTTCTCCAAGACTCAAGCGCACAGCGAATGGTCTGCAGCTCAGTGGGATTTCGATGCGATCTCCGCTCATGGCACTCAGGTCCCCTTCAGGGGGAAGGGTAATTGATTTTACCTACGCCCCCAGCCTGGATTTCAAAGCAGCATTTTTGTTTAATAGCCCCGTTGGCCCCTTGCAACATCTATGGGTCTCTGCAGACCTTTAACTTTTTATGATACGTACCCTCCTGATGAGCATGGAACCGACAAATCATGGTCCTGTTCGGACATGGACCTCCGCTTTGCGTTCCATGTTAATTTACAAGAGAGTAGTAAGAACAAGGCAAGCCCAACAAAAACATCCACTAATTCGGGACAGAAAGAGGTGTTAATACGGGTGTGTCCTGCAATTGCCCAGAAAAGTGCAGGGTCCATGTGTCTCACTGCTCGGGTTTTTCAAAGTCAGAAACTGCAGCTGTTTCCCCTAAGCCCACCATGTGGATGGCTCAAAGTCGCCAGGAAGCCCATCGATCTGGCTAGCCGCAGCTCGAGGGGAAAGGCTAGAGGTCCAATTGGTTGCACAGTGACCAAGGTGAACTGCCTAAGTTGGGCAAGGCTGCCCAAACAAACCTGGAAGTGTCAACTGGGTGCGAAATACCACGTAACTCTTAATACACCCTAAAAGCATTTGTTTTCAGGCTCGTTTTGCTTGCTTGATGCCATAGGTTTGGGGAGACCCATGTTCACCCTGTGGCTGGATGTTTCAATCGACGCCACAAATCCCTGGTTGTACACCGCTGCTTGCTCGAGGGCAGAACGAGTATTGGACAACACCAACCAAATCCAGGGGATTAATTGATGGCAATAGTGAACGCCTTTTGAGCGCATGCTGAACGCTTGTTGAACGCTTTTTGGGCTGAAAGGGTTGAATTTGGTTTGGAAGGTACCGAGCAGGCAAAGCTAATTGTACAAACAAGAGGATAGCAGGTAAACGGAGGGGCAAAACTGAAAATTGTTTTCAACATTATTCCCCACCCTGAAAAATTAGGATACGATGAGAATGCTTTGCTCTGCCTGTAGGTGACTCTCTTGCGGTGAATGTTGGCCTGTAAGGTGCATTCCCGCCCGCTCAGATGTTCACTGAAGCGGACCGAAACTACTTGGGCTGGACTGCTTCTGAGCCCTGGCTTGCTTGTAAGTGTTCTCTATTGACTGGGTGCTAAATAGGGAGACGATTTGTGACTGAGAAAGGGTCAAAGTTACCGTCATACAGATTTAGAAGCACGTTTCATTGTTTGCGCTGGCAAAATCACAAAACAAAGCAATACCCTTGCACGATACCCTTGCAAAATGCAAAAATAGGAAAAGGTGATTCACTGAACTGGAATGAATACAGGTGTAACACATATTTTGACCTCGCTGCTAAGTACACCCCAGCGCTCGAACCATGAGACGAAGCCAGTGAATATATTGGAGGTCATGTTGGACCGTGCATGACAGGGCTGGGTTTAGCGAGGCTGCAGCGCTTTCAGCAGTCACAGGAGGCTGGGGAATACTGGGATGTTCGGCCAAGTCGGAAGTGGTTGCACATGGGGTGCTACCAAAAAGGTCATATAAGGCCTGATTTGAGGGATGCATGTTGCACACAGCTTGCCGTGTCGCCCGATTCGGCCTTCGGAACGACCTTTGGTAGCATTTGAGGCTGAGACCTAGCACACGTAAGTAGGTCCATCGCAACCTTGGAACGGGGATCGATTCCACTTCCCGTAGCCTGTAAGCAAACGGCTCGACCATGTCTAATGTCTTTTTCAGTTGAAGCATCAAGTGTTTTCTTAGAGGGGAGGGAAGCGGTGCGCCCGGCACGTTGATCATTCCTGGGAAGCAAACGCTGCGTGTTTGACCGACTTAGCTTCCGATCTATCTTGAAAGGAAGTCAACACTTGAGCCACAATCAACACCCTGGTAGATGAAGGCCAGTAAGGGGCAGTCCCAGCCAGAAATAGCTGCGGCCGCCTTCTTAATTCTTTACATGGTTCTGGGTAGACCATTTTAATACCCGGTATTGATTGTGATTCACTTATAGTTAAACTTGCACACACCTAGGTATGTCAAAACAGGACCTCCACAATGGCTGGTGTCCTTTGAGTTTCCCTTCAACCCCGCGAAGGGTGAAAGGAGGTGGCACAAATCCTCTGAGCAAGAGGGCTACAAAGCGAAGACCCCGAAAGGAACAACAGCGCCATGTTGTTCCGCCTGGGAGCAATTCTTCGTCAACTTCCTCCGTCATTCGCGTCATCTTGAAGAGCGGCGGCTGCATAGAAAAATGAGCCACGTAAGCAGTTCTTGAGGGAACCGCTCAACACATCCGACGCGTAAGCAATGAGTAGGCTTGACATGCTCGCTGACTGCATCTCAAGCTAAAACATGGGTCGCGTTAGGTCGCGTAAGCAAAGCGGTGACGACATCGGACAACATATGCGATTTAGGTTGGTAGTTTTAGGAGAAGGGCCCTTAATTGAATCGGTCGCTCGGCTCAATTCCAATTACTTCCCGGTTGCAGGCATGGATGGTGGTGCCGCGCGCTCAGTCAGCTGGTTTGGCGGGATATCCTTCCAATCGTGGAAGCTAGATTCATTTTCTCAAGAGGAAATTTGGGTTCGTCCCGCTTCTTCGATGGGGTGCTAAAGCTAGAACGGGAACAGAGTTGCTTTTGGGCACAATGATCGGCACCATGGACAAATGCTTGAGGTCACAAGTCATGATGAGAATCAAGGGTTACTCCTTTTTGCACGGAACTGCTGTGTATAAGGATGCTTGTTGACAATGGAAGGCGCAATCTTCGACAACCTGAATGGCTATCGATTCACAAGCAATGCCCCACAACGAGCAGCACAGAGCCCCATGTACTGTAGCATACAGGAAGCATCCACCAAACACGGGGGTCCCCTCAGGTTTGCGAAGGGTGGAGAGTCGCGCCAGTGCCAGGCCCCGCAAGCCCCGATTTCGGGTATGTCTCAAATGGAGGGGACTAAAACGTGGCTGCGATTGTTTTGGCTTCCCTGAAAAGTAACAACCTAATAAAGGGCTGGGAAGCAACCTAAGAAAGGCTCCTTCAAAAAAACAGCATCCCCACAAGGCCAAGACTTCCAAAGGGCCAAAACGAAGGGTGAACCCCTTCACAGGGTCAAACATTACAAGCCAACACATCCAGGGCAAAAGGAAACCGGTGGCCCATGGCCCATCGCTCAAGCGGAGCTCAGTGAGGCATGGATTGCTCAGCTCCCAGAGTGAAGAGGCGAGGTGCGACGTGCAAGGGTTGCCGATCGAAACGGCCTCTTTTTTTTGCGGGGACCCGTTCCTAGCCATTAAAACATGCTTGTTTTGAGACCTGCTTTTTACTGTCAGGAGGGTACCCTTCAAAAACAACGAAACAACACAT